>OZ018330.1:134777470-135182339 GCA_963969495.1 Ceratothoa steindachneri
GCGTTACAACCGCAATCTGTGTGGAAACCTTTTCACCTACAGTATCTGCGGTAAGTAGAACGCACTTCCAGTGGAAGTTGTCAACAGTGAATCTGTTGACCAGTTCAAGTCAAGACTAGACAAAGTCTTGAAAAGTGGCCGTTTAGGGACGCAAAACAATTGAGCAGCCTTGTGCCCGCTCGATTGCTAGTCCAAAGGTACCCTCTTTGAATGGACCGTAAGGTTCCCTAGGGTACCTTCTTTCCTTGTTGTTACTCCTTGTTATTACGGGTCATTTAACGTGAATGAAGTATGCTATTACACTTCTTTTCAGGTCTGTAAATATTTTTCTGTTGGATTACACTTGGGTTTAAGTTCCCCTATCCTAATTTATGTGATTAACACTCGGCTTATGGGCCGGGAAACGCCCCTCGCTCAATTGATTCAGGAGCAAGGTAAGGGTGCGACTTAGCATTGGCATTGGTGCTAAGAAAATAAGAGGAAAGGTAGGCCCCGCTAATCCGCAATCATAAATTGTTTATCTTTCTGTAATGTAACCTCAGTTTCGCTATATTTCTGACTAGAAAGGTGCCTAGCGTTGATGGGAAATAATTAGGGATACCTTGAAGGTACAGTAAGGAAGAAATTTGAAGAAATTTGCTGTTTCTTTGGTGAGGTCAGGTTGGTTTTGTTTGTTTTATCAGACGATTATGAGTTGGTGGTTCTGTTATGATTCTGATGCTAGATTGTTTTGTTTTTTTAGCTCTGTATGATGTTTGTGAATGTTTTGATGACTTTTTTGTGTTTATTATTACTCAATTTGACCTGAGCCATTAAAAAAGAATCATAGTTGAATGTATTTCTATATCTCTCAGCGACCGCTTTTTCCTTACCTATAGCGGACAAAGAGGCATGAATTTTATATAAAGAGGGATATATTAGTTAAAAACAAAGTTCTTGCACAATATTTATTGACCATGACTTACAAAGAAACAATGCAGCAAAGGAAACATATCCATGAATAATGTAATCACCGTTATTTTCAAGCACCTACTTCCAAAGGCAAGATACATCATGGATGCCTTTGTTGCAAAATTCAACTAGTTTGGTATCAAAGAAGTCTCTAACTGCAGTTTTCAGTTCGTCCTCATTTGCGAACGTTTTGTCATTCAAGGAGGTCTGCAGTGCCCAGAATAGATGGTAGTCTGTTAGTGTCAAGCTTGGCGAGTACGGTGGGTGAGGGAGAACTTCTCAGCCCATCTCCAGTTTTTCACGGGTATGATTTGCAACGTGTGGTCGGGCCTTACCATGAAGAAACATGACATCAGTCAATCCTGGTCGTTTCTGCGCAATTGTCATCTGCAGTTGTTGACTGTATAATGGAGCGTCGATAGAATGATTGGGTTCCAACATTATCGCCAAAATCACTCCCTTCACATCCCACCAGACACAAACCATAAACTTCTTTTGGTGTCGGTTGCCTTTACCTGAAGTCTTGCATCAGCACCTTTGTCTGCCCAGCTTCATTTGTGTGCCATGTTCGAGTCTAGACATCATTTCTCATCTGCAGTAACCACTTTATTCATCCAATCTAAACGACGTTTCTTGGGCAGTATTGCCATGCAAACCTCTATGCCACGCTGACGGGCAAAGTCGGTCAGTTTGCGTGAAATCCATATGTCCAGTTTACTGACTTTGCCCATTTTCTCTAATTAATGCAAAATAGCTCACCCTCAACTGTTTAGCCTTGCCTCATATGACGATCACCACCAGGAATTGCCGCCTATGACGAGCACCATCTGCCAATGCCACCTATAATAAGCACGCTCTGGCAATGCCGCCTATGAAGAGAACCATCTGTCACTGCTGCCTATGACGAGCACCATCTTTTAATGCCACCTATTACGAGCACCATCTGGTAATGCAACCTATGACGAGCACCATATGTCAATCCATCCTTTGATAAACATTATCCTTCAATTCCGCCTATGACGAGCACTATCAACCAATTCCGCCTATGACAAGCGCTATCTGCCAATACCACCTATGACGAACCAATCAACCAATTCCCCCTGTGAACAGCACTGTCTGATAATGTCGCTAATGAAGAACCCCATCTGGCAATGGCGTCTTGGACGAGCACCATCTCGCAATGGGAAGACGGAATATGCATATCAAAGAGAACAGAATAAATCCGCTAAAACTGCTGTGAAAATCAAAGTAGAGGCCACTAAAAAGCGACTACGAGTTTTGCCATTTGATTATTGCAAAATTCTCTCTGACAAGGTGGTTGTGCCTATTTAAAATTAAAAAGCTAAAATCAACGAAGGCAGATCTGATAAAAAGTTTATCTCAACTTGTATCGCTATTGATATCAACTTAGTGTCGTTATTTATCTCGACGTATACGTGGTATTTATCTCATCTTATTATCACTATTTATCTCAACTTAATATCTCTATTTATCTCAAAGTATAAATACTATTTATCTCAGCTTAATATCGCTATTTGTTTCAACTTAGTGTCGCTATTGATCTAAACTTAGTATCACTATTATCTTAACTTAGTATTTCTATTATTTAGACTTATCATCGCTATTCATCTAAACTTACGTTCGTTATTTATCTCAACTTAGCATCGCTATTTATTTCAACAAATTCTTATTTATGTCAACTCAGTTTCGCTATTTATCTCAACTTAGTATCAATATTTATCTTGACTTATTACTCTTATTTATCTTACTGCATTAGTGCCATTTGTCTTAAATTATTAGAGATATTATTTATGTTACCTTATTAGAACTATTTATCTTACTTTATTAGTACTATTTATCTTACATCATTAGCGCTATTTATGTTAACTTATTAGCCCTAGTTATTATAACTTGTTATAGCTCTTTATCTAAACTTATTTGCGCTAGTTATCTTATATCTTAACTTATCCTATTTACTCAACTTTAATACTACTCTCTTATCTTGCAGATTCAAGCAAAAGCTCTTCACATGAGAAGACAAATTTCATAACCCTACGTAAATCATCGTCTGATGGATTGTTAAGAAACCTATTTAGTAGAACTGCATCCACGTCTGCAAAAGAGAAGACTCAAGGTTCCAAAGATCAGGCGAATTCTAATCGTTCCGATTTGAACAGTACTCGAGGTGAGGAAGACTTCGAGAATGAGAAAATCAACAAGGCGTTTCGAACTAGCACTGGCCCATTAATTCTAGTTCCTCAAAAGCGCTCTGAAGATAAGAAATCGAAGAGGGACAAAGGGCCACATAACGTGGGGATCCAACAGATTTCTCACCAACAAGCCGCATTGATCATTAAGGATCATAAAAAGTTGAAAGAGACCTTGTTCAGTGAAACTTCCGTTAACTCCAAAGGTGAGAAAAAGAGAGGCCAAACACCCGTCCAAGACGATAAAAAGCCCTTAGCTGACGAAGCCACTGGAGTAAAATGTCCATCTCCTTCTCTTGTAGGCGAGAAAGAATTTGCCCTCAATGATGGCAAGCATCCTCTTAGTGCCAGCTTGAAAGAAACCAACTCCGAACAGGTACTAAGAAAGAGTTCGAAAGAAACCACCGGAAGTGATTCAGTAAGCATACCAGAACAAAGTAAGGAGGAGAAAGAAACGCATTTTTTCAGCTTCAAGAGTTCAAAAAAACAACTCACCAGAGAATTGGAAGATACCAAAGCTTCTAAAGAGAAGAAAGGGCGACATACCTTTAGTTTAAGCCACTCTGACAAGAAAAAGCCTCTCAAAGATCCGGACTCTAATTCAGAACGTCACGTTTTTAATTTATCAAAGAGCAATACACACACTTCCGTCAAAGAAGACCTAACTAATCAATTAAAGAGGGGGTTACTGCGATCGTCATCTACTCTAGATGAAACGTCAATTAAAGGAATCGGGCACTATTTCACCAAAAAAGATCAGCCATCTCCGGGTGTTGGAGTAAATATAAAGGAACCCATAGAGTCACTAGAATCGGGTAGGCCCCATAAAGAAAGACATATTTTTGGCTTTGCCACTAAAGATAAAAGCAGCCAAATAAATAAAGCAAGGGAAAAAGCAGAGGGCAAAGAGTGCTCCCCTCCGACACCTATAGGCGGTGATAAGGCAGCCACACGAGAGTTGGAAACAAATGTAAAGTCAAACCAACAACTTTTAATTTCCTTCAAAAACAATAAAGAGATTAAAAAGGAACCAGAAAGTAATAAAGACAAAGAGAGAAAACTTTTGAACTTTATTGCGGACAAAAGAGATTCATTTAATGAAACAAGCAAAGCCTCAACAGAGGGGCTGACATTGAATCAGGAAGTAATCGACGTTAAAGATTCATCCAAAAAACTAAAGGAACAAGACAAACACTTCTTTCGTTTTAGTTCCGGAGAGAAAAAAGTTTCAAATAAACAAATAGATAATAATGCAACAAATAAAAATCTATCTACTCCATATTCTGCTGCAGTAGATAAAGGGGTCGTTGGCAGGACATTACAATTTGGCGTGGATAAACAATACTCACAGAACTCAGATTTGAATATAGTTGATAATAAAGAATTGGTTAAGAAGGTAGTAGATGTAAATAAAACAAATACAGATCCGCATATCACGGATGACATTGAAGTTCATAAAAAGAAAGTCACTAATAAATTATTAGATAGAGGGAAACCACAACAAATTCCTTTATCTCACTTGACTAAAGAGGACAACAATGTTTCCGCTAAGGTACCCGAAGTTGTCAGTAAAGATCACGGTACTGTTGACAGAAAAGTAGTCGAAGATAATAAAGGAAAACAATTCTTTCGTTTCCCAGGCGTTGTCCATAGAATAAGCTCTAAAACAGATTTTGATACTAATACTACAAGAGATCAGAACCAGTCAGGTATACCAAACACTCCTAACGCTCCATCATCCAAAAACTCTGAAGCTACCCTGAGGAAGAAAGAGCGAAATATATTTAATTCTATTGCTAATTTCAAGAGTAAGCCTCCAATTGCCCCAAAGCTTTCCTTAACACGAGAAGCTAAAGTCTCCAGTCCATCAGCCGTTTTTAAATCATCTTTGTCATCTGACTCTAAAGTTCCTGATGCACAAAAAAGCCACACGGTGTCAATAACTGAGATTCAGGCATCACCCAAAGGAGCTGAAAGAAAAGAAGTAAGCTTATCTAAGGTAACTGAAATCTTTCAGGAACCAAGCTTTATTAACAACATAATACAATCATCTAGAGCAAAATCTTATGAAGATGTAATAAATAAGCAATATTTTCCTTCTAGTCCCACAAAAAGTACCCCAGACTCTAAGAAGTTGAATCTTGCAACTACTTCTTCGTCACAAAATACATCGAAGAACACCGAAAGGTTCATTAGTGAAGAATTATCGAACGACCTTATCTCATCAGAATCTAAAACTGGTGACTCTTCGATTTTAGAACCATCTGTCCAAACTGCTGCATCAGCAGCCACAACTGAAACTTCAATAAATGCAGATGATAAATGGTACAAAATACCTCCCACCTTCGATAATGCTGGCTCACAGGATAATCTAAAAGGTAACAGTGGGGTACGTAGGCACAAAAATATTCGAGAAAATCAAGAAAAAAAAATTCAAGAGCTTCATCAAAAACATCTCGCAGAAATAACCAAATTAAGATCCATAGAAGCTGCCAATTTAGAAAGGATAAACAGACCAGTATCTTTAACTGAACAAACCTCAGCTCACGGCGTCTTACCAAACCAATCTCCTGTGGTTGATTCGTCAAAAAACAACTCATTTAATTCTACTCTTCCAGAAGAAACTAGCCAGAATCTCCTTGAAAGTATCAAACAAGATACTTTGTATTGCTATGGTTCAAGCCTGACAAACAACGATAAGAAATATCAAAATACAGAGGAGAATTCTAAACAAACCTTAGAAAATCTGACTAAGTCTCTTCCAAGAAAATTATCCGAAAATCAACCGTATTCTTTCTCCAGTTATTTAATAAAAAACAGGAGAGATTCACTCGGAGACAAGGACAAGCCTGCTCAAGCAAAACCGCCTGAAGAAAAACCTGTTCCTAAGGTAGAACTTCCAAAGAAAGTTCATTTCCCAGACGAAGTTCAAAGCCCCTCCATCGATAACCCACCATTGGTTGACGAGAAGCTTTCTAGAGCTTCAATCACCAACGAATCACAGGCTGCAGACCTTGTTGACTTTGACCTTCTTCCCCAAGGGTGTAAAGAAAGCTCAAAATCTATATTAAAGAAGACATCAACATCAAAGGACGAGAATAAAAATGAGGTGGGTCTAAGATCCTCTGAAGAAAATCTCAGGACATCAGTTACCACTGACACAATTATTCCAAATAACGTAGAAGTAAGAGCATCGTCTAGCTATTCGTCCTTTCAGACTATCCCAACCTGTGTCAGTACAACAGCTACTGGGGACGGACCACTTATATCAGCTGTTTCCGCTGAAGATCCCTACCTGATTCCTTCGCGGCCCCCCCGAGGGGAAAAGCCGAAGAGAATAAAAAGAAGTCATTCTGCAAGTGATGCTATGAGATACCTGATGTCAGACCAAAGGATTGCCAAGGACAAAATCCCAAAGGATCTTAACCAGAACAAAAAAACGGGCTCCAACCAAGCGAAAGGCCCGAATCCTTCTCCTAGTCTGCCACACGCGCATGCACCGACTCAAAGAAGCCCTCAGCACTCTCGCCACCCACCCCCATCGCAAGACGAAACTGAAAGAAACCCAAATGGACACCGGGAGTCATTTAAGAAGCCTTCTCAAGTACACAAACAGATATTACAGCACCTACCATCCGAGATCGACCTTTCAGAGGTACTAGGACAACAAGATCGGGAGCCATCGACGCATCATGCACGACCCACTGATCAGGAGATTTCCCAACGGGCGGAGGGTAAAGAAGACAAGCGTACCGTCGAGCCTTCATCTCCTCAACCTCCGACTAGGGGTAATAAACACAGCGGGAAGCCACATTTTGAAGCCTCCGAGAAGCCCCCATCGACGGAAGAAAATAAAGTGGACCCCATTCTAGTTACTGCTTGCAGAGTGGCTGAAGAAGACCAAATCCTCAAACTTGTGCGGGACCTGACTAAAACATGCCGTTTGGATGCTGGCTTCATCAATCAGATCGACAACTCAGGAAGGGTGAGTGTCTCTCCCTCCTTTCTCTCCTGATTACCTTCCGGGATGTTTAGTTCTCTCAAGAGCTGTCAAAGTTGTTTTTGTTGATTTTTAAATACAATTTCGAACCAACTAAAGAATTTTTTTAGAAAAGAAAAGAAAGGAATAACAGGCATTTTTACGCGGGGGCGGAAAGAGTGGGCGTTGAATCTTCAGTTGTAAAATTGCTGATGTTTACTGACTCACCAGCCTTTATCCATAACATATTCTTCCTTATTCGCATCTTTTGCATTCAGTCTTCGTATGTGTGTTTTACCCTATTCTTTTATGCTCTTCCAACCTCCACACAAATCCTTTGCTCAATCTCTACAGTGACCTTTCAATTTTGACCGATTCTATCCCTTTGTGACCACTCGGGACGTGTTCGTGTACCCCTGTGGCCTAATGGACTATTTGGAAGAGGCTCGTCTCCATCGTATTTGACTCTTGAGTGTTGGGTGCCTGCTCTTGGGTCGGAGGAAGGCTGCCTGGAAATACGAATATATTTGTGTTCGGTTCTCATTTTAGCAGAACTAATTTTGGTTTCCAACTTCTTACTCTTAAAAAAGATGGGATTCAAAAACCTTTCGTAGGAATCTCCTGCATCCCGAGGTGACTCACAGGATGCTATCGAATATGTCTGGAATTAAGCCTTAACACGGCCCCACCAATTAAATCCGACCACGAATAGTTTAATCCATACATTTTTATTATTCACTTTTACACAAACTGGAATCGATCTACATCGATTCCACCGCAAAGACAACTATTTTTCCCCAGGCGAATTGGTCCTCCATAGCGAAAACCAACGAGGCATCTCCGTCAGGATATATGAGGAGGGACTCGTAAAGAAAATAGTGAAGTTGTGAAAGCGAAAATGTAGCGAAAGAACAAATCCAAGTCGAATTAAGAGGAGAGTTTTTAGAATTCTCCGGATCAATAGAGCGCGCAACTCATACAAACTCGCAATATTCATAGCGTCCCCGAACCATGTATAAATTTGGGGGATTTTGAAAGATGAGGCGACCCAATTTTCTTTTGACTCTAACCTAACCCATTTTAGATTAAGTTGGGTTAGGTTAAGCTAAGTAATGTTAAGTTCAGTTAGGTTAGTTTAGGTAATATTAGCATGTGAATAGGATCACATTTTTTAAAACTTTCACAGGCGCACCCACTAACAGATTTACACGATTGTGATTCTTTTTTATAGGTGAAAATATACTTCAAAGTAATAGATAATTAAATTCTTTTTAAAGAGTTCGAGCTGTCGACATTGACACCAATGCACCACTGCGCTCTTTGTTTCACCGATTGGCAGACATCAACACAAGTGTTATTAGTGATAATTCTACAGAGTTATTCAAATGTGCTCTTTCATTGTTGGAGGGATCTAGAACTTTACCCTCATACTTCATTTTTCAAATGTCCTAAAATTGAAAGTCAAATTTAACCATGAGTCGCCACCTTCCCGCTGCGTCGGGCGCGGCTGGAAGACACTCTTTATCCACGCCAAGCGAGAGACTGTATCCAAGAGACCAATCTGACAGACCTGAGTGGCTTGCGTGGAAGATGAGTGTCCGCCAGCCGTACCCTTTGCAGTGTAGAGGTGGCTAATCATGGCTATACTAAGCGTACACAACCACTGCGTGAATTGAAATTTTCCTTACCCTTAGTCAAGTTGGTTGAAATCTAGTGATTGTGGTGGAGACTCGATACTACCTCGTTTAGTTAGTTAGTTAGGCAGCGCCAATCCTTCCTTGATACTGGGAGGATCCCCGACCGGATAATGAAATTTATATAAGGCCAGTATAATAATCGCTGGTCGGCCTGAGGGCCCCAGGAGCTGGTCCTCTTTGTGGTAGAGGTGCCAGGAACTATTATGTTTTAACACCAAACATCGTTCAGGTGGAAGCCTTCGTCACCTCGGGGGAGAGGGACCTGTTCCGCGTCAGAGGTACGTGGATATAGATACCCATCGGTAGGGTTCCTTGGAACATAGTGTGTGTGTTTGTGTGTGTTGTGCTGTGAAGACGTGAGAGGAAAGAAAGCAGTGTTGTGGTTAGCTATGTGTGAGGTGAGAGATGTAAGATCTACCCACCCGAAAACGAGGTGAGCACAGCGTGCCCACCAATCGGTAGCCAGATCTCTGCGAGCGTTGATGTTTGTGTCCGCTCATGACGAGATTCGGAATCGAACCCGGTAGCGTAACGTTGGGAGGCCAACGCCGTATCCACTCGATTATGAAATGGGGCATTTGGGAAGTTCCTGGTTTCGTGATGGTAATGAAGAGGCGTTGCGTCTTGTTCAAAGTAAATGTCCTCATCTCCGTATTACTGTTGAATTGCAGCCCGCAGAGATGTACTCTGGTTAGCCTGGTACACTTAGTACCTGGAGGAGTTGCACATCCTCCCAGCCTGAGTGCAAATTAGGGAAGCCCCGTCGCTGGGTTGACGTGAACTCTATTTTTAGGGCCTTGGAAAGTTGTGGGGGAACTTACCCCTCGCCCCCACTTAGCACTACTTTACCTTTTAATTATTAATATTACTATTATTAGTTATTATAATTATTGTTATGATCATTCTTATTTTTTAGTATTATTTATTATGAGATATTATTGCCATTTATCATAATTTATTATTATTATGTATTATAATTATTGGGTATTACTATTACTGGATATTATTATTGTGTATTATTATTATTATGCATTATAATTATTTCGTAGTAGTAGTATTTGTTATTATTGGTATTAGGAGGAGTGTTTCCACCTGAACAGAGTTCAGTCTGGTAGCCATGGTGCTTTAGTGCTACCCTGGAATCACCTAGTACCGGGGTATGATAATAATAGGTGATCACCCACCTTACTCGTTAGTGGACCCGACAATTTCTACTTATCTTTATTACATACCCTTCTACCCCTTTCCACACTTGCTCTTCTATCCACAAAGGTTCTAGATTAGATGCCCGGCGCACTTCCCGTTCTCTTATGAGCCTTAGTCGAGTAGCAGTGTACCGGTTTTGGCAAAATTTAGTTACACTCGTTTGTTTTTATCTTTCGAGAGGTTTACGTCTGTGATAGTAAAGTTCTCTCAAATAAACTTAGAGTGCTACTTTTCCAGCACGTGTCATTAAAACATCTTTTCTATTGTGTGTGTGTGGAGGGGAAATGGAAGTTTAAAGAAACAAGATCTCTGTTCTTCTCCGCGTGGGCCACAACACCTCCGCATCGCAAGCGGCTCAACCTCAGCCGGATGACCCTGCACAGTTTATTGGAGAGGCTCAAGAACGGGGAAGACCTCAAAGATCGACCGCGTCCATTCAAATCTCATGTTGTCAAACGTTTGGTTGTGAGAAAGGTCTTCAAAAGTGCTCAAAAGCTTAAAATGACTGCGCTCGCGAAGAAAAAAATCTCGGTGGCCAAGATGTCCAGGGCCATCAAGTAAGACTGCGGCAAGAGTTGAGGTGCTTAGAAAGGCCTCTGCTCGCCGAATGTATGCAAGAGAAACGTCGGGAGCGCTGTCTTCGTCTTCTTAACGACTTGAAGACTCATGGCAATCGAATTCTCTTTTTTTTAACTAAAACCCCTCCACAGTCGATCCGGCCATCAGCAAGTGGAAGAACCGCGGGATAAGCTTCAGCCAGAACGTATCCGAGGTCCATTGCTGGTCCACGACCAAGCACCCGGCCTCCATGATGATAATGATAGGCGTTGTAACTTCGAATGGTAAGTAGATGTCGACAGTGTGGTTTGCGGGTGGTTACAGACTCACCGCAACCGATTACAAGAACATCTCGGCCACGAAAGTCCTGCCCTGGAAGAGAAGGCGGCCTAAGTCTTTCAGCAGGACGGTTCCCCGGCTCACGGCCAAGACCGAGCAAGAGTGATTGGGGTCGATGAACGGTTGGCTGCCTGAGTCGCCCGCCCTCAATCCCAACGACACCAACGTGTGGGCACATGTCGAGGACAAGTCCTGCAAGGTCCTCCACAGCAACGTCGAGGATTTGAAGGCCTCCGTCAACCGTGTCTGTGCCAGCATGAGGAAGAGCTTCGTCCCAACGTGTACGCGGCCTTCAGGTCTCGCCTGAAGCATATGCTCACTGTCGATGGCCGCCAAATTGATTAATATTACAATGTAAACACATATTTATGTTAAAACAATTAAAACGTGTCTAACTTTATCGAAACTATCATTATGTCCTTTATTGAGCCGTCGTAACGAGTGTAACAGAACTTTTACAATAGCGGGTACATCATGAGGTCCCTTAACTACTGCCAAGGCCGAAAGCCCGCTGGCTGGGCAAGTATTAGATACGGAGTGTGTAAGCCTGTCGAGTCTGTTCACCTTCCTCCACTACACATATGAAGTGGTTACGCCGCACTATAATTTATGGTTAGAGCTCCAGGACATTTTCTCTTGAATGACGGGCCAGGTTGGCAAAGCCCATCAACGCTGGACCGTGACAGATTAAATAATCACACTCTGGAATTTTCTGATCTTATGGCGACTTTTTTCTTAACCTCCTAAGTGATTAGGGACTCATATTATCTACTTTCCATGTGCCTTTTTTATTTTCAGCAACTATGGTGACAGCAGAATGCACTAGTGGAAAGACGCATAGAGATCCACCTTCAAGCATGGCATCACCCTCCCTGGGTGCCTGTGAGAACGAGGAAAATTAAGGCACCCCCTTCTACCTTTGAAGAAAGTACCTTCTCACCATCGACATGCGGCAAAGGGGTTTCCAATTTGCCCTCTCTAGAGGCACTCTCGGGCAGCTCCACCTAAGAAAAGATGTCCCTCCTCCCCTATGCTTTCACAAGCGCTCTTCCAACCCTCTTCTACCAGAAAAGGGGTATACTCCTCTTCTAGACCTGTGAGTGTGGTGGCTTCCACCTCACCCCTTCCTTGTAGGCGCCCTCTGGCGACTCCTTCACCCTATAAGCGGTAGTGCTTCCTTTCTTACCGCAGGAGACTGACAAAAGAGATGGCAGGCAGAAAAAATTGACCGTTCCCGGTGGGAGCGTCCCAATAGGGCAAACCCACTTGGGGCAAGAGAGAGCAGGGGCCATCGGTCTGTGCCCTTTAACGTCTTATATTCCTGCATTTTATACCTGAAGGTTTGGACAAAACACGAGCATATAGAATCCTCAAATGGGATCTTTGATGCCTTGGTGGGGGGATGTTCGCTCCATGGAGCCCCCCCTCCCCCGCTGAGATAGACAAGGTGCCGGAGGCAACCTAGCTGCGTATGGCAGGTTCATCGATGTAAGTGAACCTGGACTCGGTGCTAAATGCCGAACCTAGATCCCCCCGTGTGCAAGCTTCTATTCGCGTTGTTCGGGCCGCCGAGAATAAAAAGAGAGGTGGACCTCCTCCCCGGCTGGTGCCTCTTTATCAGCTCGGAGAAGGAGCTTGCTGAGGCCGTTTCAGTAAGCGACCAGGTAAAGATTGGCACGTCCGGCCCTGAGGTACTTTTGGGTGGAAGGGGGCTACACAAAGACCAAATTCACAAGCGAGTTGAGGGGAGCCTCGATTACGTCGAGGCCCTTCATTCAGAGACTACTTGGTGTTTTTGAGCGAACTGGCTTCAAACTCTTTCTGGGTTATTCACTCCACTGATTGGAGCTTGTTGGCCAAGGACAACATGGTCGATCAGAGGAGAGCATTAGGGAGATTGATTGGTACAGAGCTTGAAGTGATCTGTTTCTTGAACGAGAGCTTTCTGGCGAATGTGTCTGATTCTTGCGAGGCAGTCATGATTAATGTCCTTTGGACACTTAATGATTAAACGGTGAGTCTGACGTCCCATTCTACGAGATATTTATGCAAGAGAACTCGTAAAGGCATTTGTGGCACTGCTACAGAGGTGCTACTACTGCCACCGCTCATGTAGACGTACAAAGTCGGGTTTACCCAAAGACTGTGTAAGTTGCTCCAAGGTCTCACACGATACTTCGATAATTTCCTATCGTTTCTGGCAAAGTGTGTAAATTGCAGAGAATTGCATCTAGCTCATTTTAAGCAATGCAGTGCGTATCTCCTGAAGAAGGAAATCTTGGATGTTTAGGCTACGAATCATCACTGATTTGCCTATCCTGAAAACTTGTTCCTGGCCCGGGCTAGGGCTAGGTTTTAGTATGTTTCGAAGCACGCCCGCCGCTCTCCCTGCCGGGCAAACTTGTCTTCACTTAACGGAAAGAGCCCTTTAGCAGGAGTTTGGAAGGGAATCAAAAGGATTCGGAGCAAATAATCGCAGCCGACCCGCCCTACACACACACACACGTTCTCCAGGAGAATGAAACCCTACATCCGTGGCGGAGACCCTCTCGACCGTTTCTTAGCATTCTCTAGGCAGAGTGCTGTTCCCTCCGCTAGCATTTAATGCATATCGTGATGTTAGTAAAAGCCACCGAATTGACTTTTTACAAGACAGCGGTGGCCACCTGTCTTCCGCACTGTGCGATTTACGTAAGTTTCACACCACGTTGGATGATCTGCTGGGACTGGAAAATGCCATCTGCGAGGCTTTATTTCGTAGACATAACTACGTCACTACGTTTTTCGATCTATAGAAGGCCTAATATAGTGCTGCGATAAGGTATCACGGGCACTCTCTACATGAAGGGAACGAGGGGATGTCTCCTAATCTTTATTTCTGACTTTTGGTGAGATCGTCGATTCCGCGGACAGGTAGGGGAGGGGTTTTCCCCCGGCCTCATTGAGAAGAAAGAGAGTGTTCCTCAGGGAAGATTCCTCAGTGTCACACTCTTTGCCCTGAGAATCCAAGGCATGACCTTGGTGCCGCTGGAAGATGTTCTTGTTATGCTCTACGTGGACAGCCTTTCGATTCCTTTTGGTGCTGCCCAGATGCCAACTATGAAACGTAAACACCAACAAGCATTGAACCATATTTCTCGTTATGCTTGGGCGCAAAGGCTTCGATTCTCCTTGGCCAAGATTAATTCGTTGCACTTATGCCGCCATTCACGGCTCCATTCTGACCCAGACTCATATCTAAATGGGGTTCGCCTAGAAATGGTAGATTCTCACTTATTCCTTTTTTTCCACTGACGCCTAAGCTGGGAGGGTTTATTATACCGGCACCATAGACATTCTTCGTTCCTTGACGTTCAGGCAACTAGGGTGTTGATATGGCTAATGCATTTTGTACAGTCAACATGTATATATACACGCGAGCCGGGCCCCTCTGTTAGTCACCATCAGCTCTCGCTGCGTTCACAGCCGATCTCGACGGTGCTTATTCCGCCAAGAGTCTTAACTCATACCCTAAACCCGACTATGAAACTCATTCGAGAGTTTGTTGTAGCTCTCGCGCCGGTGGCTCCTCTAGTTCTTCACGGGACACCACCCTGGAGAGTACCACCTCTGACTATTTGTCGCCAAGCATCTACACCCAAAGCTTCTACAAGGCCGGGAGTATTGCGCTCGGCCGTTCTGAAGCACATTTCATGTCACACTGGATGCGTGCCAGTGTATACGGATGGGTCTATGGCCCAGGAAGGGGCGTGGGTTTCCACAGGACATTCCATTTATTTGAACTCAGCGGTGTTTTACCGGGTGCTGCGTCTCTCTTCACAACCGGGATGGTTGCAATACACCACTCGGTACGGGAAATACGAATCGTGTTCGGTTTCGAGACTAAATTGTGATCCTTAGCTATTCACAAGGCGCGCTAAGTGCTCTCGAGCCAATGGAATGTCCACATCCCCTGGTTCGCGTGATCCGTGACGCTACGGTTGCCGCGAACATGGCGGCTATTGAGATAATTTTCTGCTGGGTTCCTGGACATGTGGGATTTTCAGGGAGTGAGCGAGCCGATGAGGGCGCTAAAAAGTCCGTGATGACTGGGCGACCAGACCACGTTTGGCTTTTACTCAAAACTACTACATGGTACAAATCCAGGCGGCCCTCCGTTGTGTTTGGCCAAGATAATGGGAGACGACCAATGTGAACTTATACTTGCGTGCTATTGCGCCGCAACTATTCCCTTGAACCTACCCCCAATGCCGTGACGGCTTCAGATCGCTTTCTGTCGTCTTAAAACTACGCACACTCGCTGGACGTACCGCCATTTGATGGAACGCTCACTTGCACTTAATTGCGACGACTGGCTTGTCCTCCAGACTGTTCTTCACATTCTTCTTGATTGTCAAGTCTAGGGGATATTTGCACACGGCACCTGTCTCTGTTTCTGGACGAGAAGGGTCGCTGTCGCTTATCCCTAGTTTGTATACGGAAGGGGTTGGTGTATATAGACTTTTGAACTATCTGTCATTATATTTTACACTTTGTTGTAGGTCACATGTTCCTGCGTGGTGGTAAGCTGGACTTCCTAGGACGCCAGAACAGGCAACCTTCTTGTTTGTTTTGGTTTTATTGTTTTTTACAAATTTTATAATAGCCTAGTGCTGGGCTAGAGTTTTAATTACGGTGTGTTAGGCCCTTTAATGCAGCCCGCAGATGGGAAAATAAAAAAAAATATGTTGAATTGTAACGATAACCTTTCTATCGAAGCAAGTTGAGGTAACTATGATTGGTAACTGTGCCTTCGAAAGAGAATGGGCCCACCAAACCTTTGGAAGAGAAACTAAACCTGAGAGTTATACCAGTAAATTTGCATGCCGTTCCACATAAACGTGGAAATTTCCATGTGACAGGTAACTATGTGCACTTATGACGATTAATTATACTGTTTAACTTAGATGTAGCCTAATCAGACCACACAATTTTGGTCTCAATTTAGTTATCTGCTGTGTTTTTCTACTAGAAACCATTCGCAAAATGGTATTCTGCGATCCGGATCATCCTCATTGATGGCATGTAATAATCTCAGGATGTAATATTTCTATTTATCATTCTTCATAATTCTTTGTAGAAGACTTATTTTTTCCTATTTCACGAGTATATTGTCAGATGTGCTAGATGATCGGTTGAATACCTGTAGCACTTTATCTGTTGATGTCTTTGGATATCCAGTCACTTGCTTGTACACATCATGTACAGTAACGTATACTTCAAATTTCTCAAAGATACGTGAAATGGAAGGCGAGTTGGAGGATTAGTTCCAAAATTGTCTCCACTGTTATTGAACCTTTGATACCTTCTCAACTTTTAAATGTGAACTTAGTGTCCATTTTATTTGCTCAAATGATAAGTGCACACTTCTATTTACTATGTTTACTGTAGTCAGGTAAGGCTATTACTAATTTCAATTTTGTATATCCATAGACTAGAAAGGTCTGTTAACGATTACGCTGTTGTATCTCCTTAGGTTAGAGGCTATAAAAATAAATAAATATCATCAAATTCTTATAGCGGATTCGCAAGGTATAAATTTGCCTAAAAACGTATGCATAGTTTAGGGACACACTGTATATACATACAGATAACTAGTTATTTTAGCTTGCCTGAAAATTTGGTATTATTTAAATTGTTCCAAACTTGCTGCAAGCCGTTAAAAGATGACTAGGAATGCCTAGGCCTTTATCAAGCTAAATATCAGTCATGAAACAGTGCATAAACGTCTTATAAATTTGGATAAAGTTCCCCCCAAATGGTGTTTGGGTGCCATTTGAACTTATGAAAAAACAACGTTTACAACCTGTGACTATGACTTCATATATGTTGGCTCGAAATGCCCCTGAACCATTTCTGGAGAGAAATGTTACCCGATATGAAAATGTGTTCTCTACTGCAATATTAAGCGCGAACAATTGAAACATTAGGTTGACAATATTTCCTGGTCTTCCATATTCACCGGATCTTGCAAAATGTCATTACCATTTATTTAAGTCATTACAGCATCGTTTAAACGCCACAGAGGTGGGAAAAGAAATCTAATCATATATTTCATCAAATCCGAATGAATTATTTGAGAAAGCTATCCACTGCTGTGAAACAAATAGGTGAGCACTGCCAATAATTATGGAAATTGAGTCACTGAATAAATGTTTGTTTTTTTTTAAGTATATTTAAATTTTCTGTCAACTGAAATTCGTTTTTTTATTTAACATATAACGCTATGCGTATTTGATCTCTATGGATACGAAAGTGGGTTTATTTATTTAATATCTAAAGGTATGCATACTTTGGTTTCTATAGCTAGGAAACTTCAGTTCCTATATTAATATATATATATATATATATATATATATATATATATATATATATATATATGAAATGAATAACTCACAAAGTAGCACGTGAGGTTCGTAATGAATGCAATGTCCTGCAGGAAAAATTAAAAAGGTGCTTCCAAGTAGTACTTTCAAACTTTATTCAGTTCATTCTCAAGGATAACTACAAGATAAAATAATATAATAAAGGTATATATAAGCATATATATATATATATATATATATATATATATATATATATATATATATATATGAGAATGGGTGGAAGAAGTAAAAAACCGGAAAACACTAAGGAGTTCTTTATTAACGTTTCGCCTATTGGGTTCTTCAGAATAGAACTGTAGGAGAAAGGGGGGATCGATCTCTTTATCAGATATCATCCCGGATCACCGCTGCTCGTCCTTTCTCGTCTTATCTGGTTGATTTCCTTGGGCCTTGACATTTCCGCTTCGTTTTTGATGAGCCGCGCTGCCCCATTGGCCAGTCGAAAGAATCCGTCCCGGTGATTGGTTGATCTGTCGGAGATAATATGTGCGGCTTCAATTATCCTTATCTCTCTTTTCGCTAAACCCTTGTGAATTATTTTAATCCCACCCTAATTAGGCAAATGGCCGAATTCATTGACATGTACTACCATGGCCTTTGATGTCCTATGTGCCATAAGGTCTCTCTTATGCTCGTTGACCCTAATCCTAATTTCTCTACCTGATTCACCATACTAGCTGCGGTCGCATCCGTCACAGGATATTCGATAAATAATACCCTTATCCGTTTTTGCCGTTGAATATTTGTGCTTTAATAACTCTTTATTTCTATTCCCCGCGGAGTTGGCTACCAAAATACTAGCCTTCTTAAGAGATCTATTCAATGTCCTTGCCGCCATAGAGTACGGAGCAGACAGGTACCTGACCCCATCTAATCCCTTCGTGGTGGGCTCATTACCTTCCAGCTATTTTTATTGCTTTATGCCGTAATTTTATCAAAAGCCCCTCTGGATATTTTGGTCTCATGAAAGCTTCTTTGATGTATTCAAATTTATCGTTTAAAAAGTTTTCGCTGCAAATGCGAATAGCCCTTAAATATTACCCAATCAATGACTACTCTCGTAGTCATATATATATATATATATATATATATATATATATATATATATATATATATATATATATATATATATATATATATATATATATATATATATATATATATATATATATATATATAACGCTATGCTTAAACTAGGCACTGAAGCAGTTAACTGTCATCATTTTCTCTTCATTCATTTTTGGCTGCATTTATCGAATAAAATTTCGCACATAATCGTGTAAAAGTCTTAAGAAACTAATTAGTTCTGGATTTATTTTAGATCGTCTAAAAAATGATGCCGTTTCGAAATTGAACTCGAAATAATTTACTTGCAAAAATTTTAAAAATTACTGTGCGAAAAAGTTGGAAGAATAATTATTATATTAAAATGAAATCAATCTTTCGCCTAAAAATCAAATCTGAGTGTTTATATTTGTGCTATGAACGAAATTCACGTCGGTGTCCATTAAGTATTCGGACCCTCTTTGAAAAGCTAATTGGATCGCGGAGTCAAGTGTGCACCAAATACAGTCTCTAGTGAGCTGGAGAGTCTCTTAACATTTCAAAAAATGACTCAAGAAACTAAGGATTAAGTTCCCCTTCCCAAGTTAGTCATAAAATACACAATTTTACAAGAACGACTGTATCATGATAGGAATATACGGCTGATGAGAACATCAGAGACAGTCATAACCGCTCCATGTTGAAATAATGTCGAAATAATGTTTCATTTGATAAAAATCTCCTTGAACCTAATCTATCTAGGCTTTCGTGACTCCAAGCTCTTTGTCCTCCACCAAACGCGCGATTTGGCAAAATTGTTCTATTTGCGTGATGCGAACGGAATAGGAAGCTGTCGTTCAGCTCTTATTTGCCCTATTTCTTGATTTGTAAGACAATGTGAGTGATAAGACGTATCTGTTATGTGCCGCATGAACCTAATGGTTTGGGATGACCTTTTATACGAGGAAAGTGGGGTGAAAGGGTATTCTAGTAGGCAGGGGATGATTAGAAGATAAGGGACGATAAAAGTTGAGAATGGATAGAAGCATTAACAAGGTACAAATTGCTCTGCCGTGCAACTGAAAATGAGATCAGATTCATGAGCTGAAAAAGTCAAGGAACTCCATTTCAAGAAATGGAAGGGCACATGGCAGTTTGATAGACGTCAAGTTAGTAAATTGAAAGGAACAGTACATTTTATTTTATTTAATATGCAAGAAGCATGATTGGAAAGAAATAAGCAGGACGTAATTTCAAATCAGAACTATCGTACATAAAAAATATATTATTCCTGAAATTCCGCTTCCGATTTTTTTTCTGTAACTGTTAATGTAAATATAAATAATACTACACTTGAAAACTTAAAAAAATAATTATAGTTAGCGTCAGTTCAGGGTCGTTGACATTCTAGTTGTTGTTATTTTGATTATATTATTATATAAATTTATTATAAATCCCATTCTTTAAGGATTTCATCTGACCACTAATGCGACGCAGTGCGTAAGGCTGTGACTTCCTATCAAATTTTGCTCAATTAAACGCATATAATTATAAAAATTGAATTTAGCCATGAGGGGACCTATGAGGTGTTTGAACAAGATCGATGATGCATACTTTCAAAAACAAATCAGGGTATGCTAAATGGATTCAACGGCTGATAGATCTCGGACGGAAAAAGGTGCAACGAATTTGATCTGTCAACGATTGATAAAAGAAAATAAAACCATGAAATTGAGGCTAATGAATTTAAATGTCTTTGTACATATAAATAAAAAAAACACGATAGTGCATTGCTTGTAAGGTGGCTTGTTAATTTGCCCGTGCGTGTTTGCTGGCAGGATTGACAAAGAAGGTCAAAAGACATGAAGTCAGTCATTGCGCATTGAGAAAGAGAGATAGAGAAACATAAAGAAAGTGAGAGAGATATATACAGTGGTAGAAGGAATATGATATATATATATATATATATATATATCCATATGGAGCTCGGCCGTGAAGCCTGCATTTAATATTGAGGATAAATCCCAGAGCCACGAGAAACGGATGTAGCATCTTTTAATTTTTCACTACGTTTCGAAAACTACAAGTTTTCATCTTCAGGCTAGAATAAGTTTACAAAGTTAATATATATATATATATATATATATATATATATATATATATATATATATATATATATATTTTATATATATATATATATATATATATATATATATATATATATATATATATAAAGGGTGTTCCATTAAGACGGATAGAAGTTAGCAGTAAATAAAACAGTGTTATTGTTGAAAATTTATTGATTTTACTATTGAATCATGTTAATTGAGTCATGGCAATTATGTGTGAAAAATATATCGTATAAATGTCCGCCAAGGCTTCGGCGGCACACCTCCACTCGATGGTCAAAACTTTTGAAGACTTCTCTGCATAGTTGCTCCTCGATCTCACCAATATGCCTTATTATCTCATATTTCAGCTGTTGAATTGTTGTTTACTTGTTGGCATAGACCGTACTTTTGAGATGACCCCAAAGGAAGAAATCTAAATGCGTCAAGTCACACGATCATGGTGGCCAATTAACCTCGCTGTTTCGAGAGATGATACGACCTGGAAACTTCCTGAAATGCGTTTCTGCTTCGATAACTTTAACACGTTATTCCATTGTTAATCTTTCCAAGATTGAAATTGCCAAAAACTGAAGTTTTTAAATCTGTAAGAAAAAGAAAAAAAAATCATTAGACGCTTAAACTTAACTCACATTTAAAATCAGTCCAAGTTGTTCAGAAATATATATAAGTATAGCAATTTTGTGAATTTTTTAAAACCCAAAGAATTACCAATTGTAAAGTTCAGAAAATTTAGTTTACAGTTCCATTTTAAAATTATTATAATTCACGAAGTTTAGAAAATTTATAAAAATTTAACCATGGCTGCTTTTTTTTAGATTTTGAACTTTAATCTTAGTAGCAGCTGACTTTTTTATGACACATCTCGAAGATCAAATGTTTTCTACTAATTTAGATTACAAACCCTCCTTCTACCGCCGTTTTGTTGATGATTCCTTGGCAATTTTTAATAATCCTGCACATAGTCAACTTTTCTTGAATTTTTTTAACACTTTACACCCCAACATCAAATTCACCATGAAAGTAGAGTCAAATGATAAGATGCCCTTTCTTGACCTTTTAATCACCCGAGATAATGACCAACGAAAAATTCAAACAACCATTTACCGAAAAATCTTTCACAGGACTAGGTTTGAACTACTTTAGTTTTTGTGATTTCAGATACAAAATATCCACAGTAAAAACTTTAATATATAGAAGTTTCTCGCTATCATCCACTTACCAATCAATCCATAATGAATTTATTTTTCTTAGGAAGTATTTTCTAAAAAAATATTTCCTTCTGACCTATATTATAGAGTTTTAAAAAAGCTATTTGATAATCTCATTGACCCCCCTCAGCCCTGTATAGAAGTTCCTAAAATGCCCATATATTTACTAATTTCAAAGATGGGTGTTTTAAACGATACTTTTAATAGAAAAATCCTATTTATTTTTAAAAGATATTTTCCCCAAATCAACCCACAAATAGTTTTTATAAACAAACTATCGATAGAAAGTTTCTTTAATAGTAAAGATCCTATCTCTTTGGAGTTCCGCAGTGATAATGTTTATTTATTTAAATGTCACAGTTGTACTGGAGCCTCTTACATTGGCAGCACTGTTAGGTCTCTTTGAGCTAGGTTCTCTGCTCATATGGGGATTAGTTGGCGCACAAACAAAATATTAAATAGAAAGGAAAAGTCATCTATTAGGGAACACACCATAAGCTGTAAAGCTGACATTTCTATTGAGGATTTCCAAGTATTAGCCTTTAACAACAACAAACATTGCCTAAGAACCCTCTAATCTTTATATATCAAACACTACAAACCTTAACTCAATGAAGATTTAAGTGCAATATCATTATTAATTAACTAATTTTAACTACAGTTTGTTAGTTGGTTTAATTTTTAACAAACCAAGCGTCACTGTAACCTATAAATACTAGCCCCTTGTTAAACCCACCATTCACTCTCTACGATGGATCCACTTTAGTAAGTACCCAAATTTACCGTTTTTATATTAAATGTTTTTTAACTCTTACAGTCTTTATAAAATTAAAAACAAAGTTTAAATTTACTATCTTTAAATAATGCCAGGTAAATTTCTCGTATAGTTTTTAATTAATTCCTGCAATAAACCTTAAATTTATTAGCTAATTTTTGAGTCAGTTTTAAAGCAAATTTAACTGTTGCCAAGTCATATTTAATAACAAAAAATTTAACTTATAGTACTTTTTACTGATATTTTATAATTGGTCACCCTTTAAAATAAAGTCTTGTTGGCCTTTTCAAGTTTTATTCATATGTATTAACTTTATAAACGTATTCTAGCCTGAAGATGAAAACTCGTCGTTTTCGAAACGTTGTGAGAAATTAAAAGATGCTGCATCCGTTTCTCGTGGCTCTGGGATTTATCTTCAATATTAAATGCAGGCTTTACGGCCAAGCTCCATATGGATATATATATATATATATATATATATATATATATATATATATATATATATATAGAGAGAGAGAGAGAGAGAGAGAGAGAGAGAGAGAGAGAGAGAGAGAGAGAGAGAAGCAGATAGCTAGTGAGAGACAGAGAGAGAAGGACAGATATAGAGAGAGTCAGACAGAGTAACAAGGAAAGAAAGTACCCTAGAAGACCTTACGGCCAATTCAATGAGGGTACCTTTGGACTAGCAGTCAAGCGGGCACATCTTTGCTCAAATGCTTTACATCCTTAAACGGCCAAATTTCAAGACTTTGTCTAGTCTAGACTTGAACTGGTAAGCAGATTCACTGTTGACAACTTCCACTGGAAGTGCGTTCAAACTACCGCAGATACTGTACGTGAAAACTTTCCACACAGATCGCGGTTGTAACGCTTCAGTTCAAGTTTAAAGCCGTGATTTCTTGTTCTGCTCTCGGCAAGTGTGAAGATATCCCTGTACTCAACATTCTCGAATCCTTGAAGTATTTTGAAAACTTCGATTAGCTGACCACGCAGTCTACGGGTTTTCAACGAGAACAGATCTAATTCCCTTAATCTATCTTCATAACTTTTATGTCTGATAGAGGGAATCAGTTTGGTTGCCCTGGATTGCACGCGTTCCAATCTCGCGATGTCCTTTGAAGGACTCTAAAATTGTACGGCATACTCCAGGTGCGGTTGGACAAGTGAGTTGTACAAACACAGTACTATATCCTTGTTCCGATATCCAAACTAGCGCTTTATGTAGCCTAGCATCCTTTGGGCCTTTTTCTCCGCCTCAATGCACGGTTTCGAGAACTTGAGGTCACTAGTAATTGTTACACCCAAGTCCTTCTCAGTGTATGTGGATTAAATAGCCATGCCCTTAAGGATATACTGAGATTGGGGGTTTTGGTGCCGATATGCATCACTTTGCATATGTTCACGTTAAAAGGTATTTGCCACGTATCTGACTACTCTCCAATCTTCTCACGACGTTCTTGCAGGCGGGCAGTATTTCCATCCTTTGCAAAGTTCATACCAAGCTTGGTATCGTCGGCAAATTTGGAAATCTTGGCAACCATGTCACCGTCCATGTCATTGACGTAGATTATGAATAGTAATGGCCCAGGATAGAACCTTGAGGCACCCCGCTAGTAACGGGCACCCACTCATAAGCCTGTCCATTCACCACCACCCGTTGCCGTCTTCCACTTAGCCAGTTCTCTATCCAGCCGACTACTTTTCCGTCTATGCTCAGTGCTCGCACTTTCCACAGAAGGCGGCGGTGTGGGACCTTATCAAAGGCGTTCTGAAAGTCTAAGTAGACTTCATCTACTGCCTTGTCCCGATCATGCTCACTGAAGACGAAGTGGAATAATTCGACAAGGTTCGTCAGGCATGACTGTTGCTGTCGGGAGCCATGCTGGGAAATCCTCATTAGCAGGTTTGACTCTAAATGCGACGTCATTTTGTCCACCATGATGCTTTCCATGAGTTTACCGATTATCAAAGTCTGACTGATAGGTGGGTAGTTCGACGGTTGGCTACGGTCTCCTTTCTTAAAGATAGGAGTCACCTCCGCTTCACGCCAGTCTTTAGGAACGCATTCGGTCCGGATTGACATGTTGAATATTGCGCTTAGGTGTCGTGACATCTCATCGCGCACTTCTTTCAACACTTTAGGTAGAAACCCATCCTGGCCAGGTGACTTATTCGTCATTAGGTCAGTGATCTTCTTTTCTATTTCTCCTTTGGTGAAGTCCATATCCTCCAGCTTTTCCCTCTGAGTAGGAACTCGTTGGCTGGGGGATGGGACCACACTCTTCAGTAAACCCTGAAGAGAAGTAGTCGTTGAGGAGGTTAGCATTTTCTGCATCTGAGTGCTTTAATGTCCCTTCCTCATTTCTCAAAGGGCCAATCGTTCGACGGATTGGTTTACGGCTGTTTACATACGAGGGGCGGCAATAAGTTTTGCAATTCGGATATAAGAAAACGAAATATGAGGAAAAGTGTATATTATTTTTCAATATAACTACCCTCGACTTCATGCACTTGCGCCACTTGTCCCTGAGGCTTCGAATTCCCGACAACCAGAAATCTCCCGACTGTTGTTCAATCCACTCCTGAACGGCGAGCTGGACATCATCATCGTCCCCAACCCGGCATCCACGCAGTGCAGCCGTGAGCTGGCGAAATAAAAAGTAGTCGCTATGGGCCAGATCTAGACTGTAGGTGGGGTGGTTGAGCTCCTCGAATCCGCACTCGCGCAGGGCAGCTTGTGCAACTCTGGCCTTGTGGACTTTGACAACGTGGAAGTCGATCATGGGGCTTGAGGTTTCTAGGGACCCAACGGGCAGAGACCTTGATCATAGCCAAATTGTCGTGGATGATGTTGATAACACTTCCATGTGATATTCCAAGTTCTTGCTTGATTTCTTCGCCCCTTACTCGTCGATTTTTGAGGATCATTCTCTCCACACGGGCCACATTGTCCTCGTTGGTCAGGTTTGACGGGCGTCCTGGACGGGGGCCATCTTCAAGGGACTCACGACCATGGTGGAACTCTCTATTCTAGCGAGCAATGGTTGCATAGGAAGGGGGGGGGTGTCAGTGTACACTGCAACCATGCGTTCATGGATCTCTTTTGCATTCTTGCCTTCCTTGGTCAAAAATTTGATCACTGCGCGGTGCTCAACATTCTCCATTGTTGAAAAATTTGTGACTGACAATCTGCGATCAGCTACTGCTTCTTAAATAGACGAGGCAGGAGCGTGCGGCTGCAGGTCATGACTTGTCATAACTTGTCCTAACATGCCCACAAACAGCCATCCCCCTTCCTCTGTTTTGCCCTACTGATTCGCCAAACTTATTGACCGCTCCTCGTATCCAAAGAACTCTTTGGGATTCTCTTTACAAAGTCTCGCCACTCGGAGTTCCTCAGACCGCTTAGCCGCCCTTATGCTGGACTTTACTCTCCTGGCTAGCCTCCAGTATTAGTCAAAGTCACCCAAGATCTTCGTTTGCCGGTACACATTTCTCTTCTCCCTAAGCAGTTGGCTGATTTATCAATTTAACCACCACTTTGGTTAAACAGAAGACTGACGGGGGCATTTCAGAGGAATGAAACACGATTGAAGACTCATGAATGTGGTTTTGAAACTGTTCCACGAGTTTTCAACAGCATCGCACACTTCCAGCCTCGCGTCAGTCAGTCCAGCACGAAAACTTGCAAAGTCTGCTTTTCTCAAATCAAGTTTCATCGATTTACTAGTTGCAGGCCCTGCCTTGGGGACTTTGACTACAAATCTCATTAGTCGGTGGTCACTGCCAAGGAGCTCTTTGCAAACAGAAAGGTCCTCAACGATGTCATCTTCAGAGGTGAAAACCAAGTCGAGGATATTGTCTCCTCTCGTTAATCTCTCACCCATTGAGTGAGGAACTCGTTGTTCGCGAACTCCAGGAGTAGTGTGTTCTCGCAACAGGGTTCTCTTGTTTCCCAGTCAATATGGGTATTAAAGTCATCCATGGTGATACACACTCTGTCTTTTACAAGTTCGCCGAACAGCTGGTACAGACTCCTGTTCTGTTCTAAGAGTTGAGCAGGGGGTTTGTAAAGAACTAGGGTCCTGTATCTGACAGGACCTATCTCTAGGTCAACACTTAGTGTTCATGGTCGGATACGATGTTTCATTCCGTCGAGTTGAGAGTATCCTTGACATAAAACATCACAACGCCACCCTCTCTGTTTGGTCTATCTTTCAGGAAGAGCTGGTAACCGAGAATCTTGAGCTTACCTTCAAAATCTTGGCTTGAGGTTTTTACCCACGACTCTGTTATGGCTACCATTTTAAGTTCTTCTGTCTCTACGAGGCCACGATGTTCAAGAAACTTGTTCCTGATTGACCTCGAATTAAACAGAAGAACTTTTAGGGAATCCCCGCCTGGAGGACTCCCTACGCTCTTCCGTTTCTCGGCTTGTTTGTTAGCGAGGAGGCACCCCTCTTTGCGTACGTCCGCCCTCATTCTGGGCCGGATACTCCTTTGGGTCCTCTCTACGACATCCTGGATCATGTTCGACAGAAAGGCCTTTCCTTTAAAGGAAAGATGTACATCATATCTTTGTAGAGATCATTTCTACCATAAAAGGTGCGGTACGGGTCCACAAAAAAAGACCCCCTCTGCCGTACACAAATCTGCCAGGCGCCGGTTTAAAGAGACGTGCATCGAGTGAGCGGTCCGTGTTGGACCTCTCTTCGGGAGCATCCCGACTACAACACGTTTGCAGGTTTTCAGCCAGCAGTCGTCCAAGGTGCCCATGACCGTATGGAGGATTTTATCCGTAGGGCCTACCCTACCTCCTCTCAGGTAGAGGTCGTTTTCACTAACCATCAGAGCAACGACTGAGCTCTCAGAAATCTGTGATTTCTCAGCATCTACTCTGATGTGGTGGTTAACCTATCCTGGCAGGCAGCTTACCTTCACACTAGTACGAAGGCGGGCCACTAGCAGGGGCTGCAGACCCCGTGCTTGAGAATCACCAATAAGGGTAACCCTTTCACATTTATCTGCAAACAACTTAGTCTTTCCTTTCGGAAGCGACTTGCCGCTTTCCTCTTTGATCTCTACATTTTTCTTCTTCTTCTTCTTATTCTTCTTTTTCTTCTTCTTCTTCTTCTTTTTCTTTTCTTCCTTTGTTTTCTCTTCTGTTTCTCGTTTTTCTTCTTCTGCTTTTACTTTCTCGTCCTCTGTTTTCACTTTCTTTTCTTCTCTTTCTAATTTCTCTTTTTCTATTTCTACTTTCTCTTCTTTCTTCTTTCTTTTCTTCTTTTTGGCTCGTTGAGGCAGTGCTGCAACAGAAGAAATCTGCTGTTGTACGTTGGAAGCCTTCTCGCCTGAGCATCTGCACCTCTCTGTTTTTAAGAGTTGAACCTCCCTTTTGAGGAGGGAGTTCTCCTCTCTCAGTTGAGCGATGCTCTCGCCCAGGCACTTCTCGAGTTTGCAGAAGTCACAGACACTGATGGCATCTGTAAGCTACTTGCAACTCCTGCCCCCAGAGTCTTCACTCCATCTGTAAACTTTGCAGATTTTTCAGGTTAAATTGCGAAACGGAGGACCATTATTCTTCGCCATCTTATTTCCAGGAGGTTTTCGGTCGTTCGGCCAACAGAAACCCTTTGACAAAGCACACCAACCCTAAGGTCTCCCCTGGGCCGGAAGTCCCCAATACAACCGCAGCTCCCAACTGAGCAGCACGAGAGCCCCAGTGAACTGGTTCTCTGATTTTTCAACAGGGGTGATTGAGGTGTAACTGTCTTCCTACTAAGCCCGCCCTACTAATCAACTAAAAACGGCCAGACTTGAGGCAAATAGTAAAGCTAAGAGCCCACGACTTCATCCGAGATCTTTAGCTGATCTGGCAACCAGCAAGGCACAAAAGCTCTCTCACCGAAGAGCAGTTGAGCCTTTATTCACCAAGTAGCGGTCACAGGGGGCTGGTCAGGCCATTACACTTTAGGAGAAAGCTTCTAAGGGGTACCTAGCATTTCTCCATTAATCGTACCCCAAACGCCTGAGATCCCTTCAATCTCAGTCTCTTGTAACCTATGAGTGCTCCAAGGCGTTATTTAAAGAGGTTCCAAAGCCTCTCTTCTCACGCGGCATAAGGGCGCTGGTGAGGCCCTTATTAATAAACAACTTGCTGTAATATAGATGTATGTTTGTTTTTTGTTATTGGTTTTGTTTATTTTGACAGTTGAAGAAAGTTGCTAAAACCTAGTACTAACATAATCGAAGATGTTGATAGGGGGATGCTAGGAGACGCATCAAAGAAGTGATAGAAAAGTTTGACAACGCTTAGTCTGGATCCTACTACAACTACCTTACTGGCATGGGTGACCCTACCGGACTAAAAGTCCCCCCAGCTTAGCTAACTTAACTTAAACAGATCACGCAAGCTCTCCTACTGACGGCAAGGTGGTTGTTTTGAGAGAGACAGAGAAAGATAGGGAATGACAAACAGTTAGACATAATGACAGAGCAACAGAAAGAGAGTATAACAGCTCGCGCTGGAGAGGAAGGTAATATGAGAGAGGGGTAGAGAGAGAGACTCATACTGAAAGAAATACAGACCGAGAGAGAGAGACATAGAGAGTGAGAGAGAGAGAGAGAGAGTCAGACAGAGACAAAGAAAGACAGAGAAAGACAGACAGAATGATAGAGCGTCAGAAAGAGAGTGTGAGAGCGCGCGGAGGAGAGGGGGAGAGAATGAGAGAGACAGACAGAGAGAGTCATACCGAAAGAGATACAGGACGAGAGAGAGACAACCAGAGTGATAGAGCGACAGAAAGAGAGAATGAGAGAGAGTTCGGGAGAGGGAGAGATAATGAATGAGAGAGAGATAATGAATGATAGATAGAAAAAGAATGAGAGAAAGAGGATGAATTAGAGAAAAAAAGGATGAATTAAAATAAGAGGATGAATTTTCGAGAGATGATGAATTAGAGAGAGATCATGATAAATGAGAGATAATATTAATCCTAGAGATAGCTTCAATTAGAGAGAGAGCGCATAAACTAGAGATAGCAGGAATTAGAGAGATAGTTGATGAATTATAGAAAGGTATGATGAATTACAGAGTGATATGATGAACCAGGGAAAGAAAGGGAGATAGAGAGATAGTGAGTGAGCAGAAGAGAAAGAGAGAGAGAGAGAGAGAGAGCCCGAACGCGCTATCTTTGATGGCTTTACTTTACTTTACTTTAGGTTAAAGTGGTGAAATTGTGTGGTAGGTATATAAAGGTGTGAATAAGTTTTCTAGTTTGCCCTGGTGTTAGGGCATCACTAGCATTCTTCATGTCGTGGTTAACTAAAAAAATTTCCTCCGTCAAAAAAGTAGCTGACAGTCATTGACAGTCAGTTTCCTCCGTATAAATATATATAAATAAATCTCTGTGTAATAAGTATTTCCACCTTCGGAGCATTCAAGCCTTTCAAGGTTGACTTTTCTAGCTGAATGATCTCAGTGTTGATTGTTCTTCAATTCCTTGTAATGTGGGCATTTAGCCCTTGTCTTAGTTTGGTATTTGTTGACTTGTTGGGTATTTGTTGACAATGGGTATTGGGGAGTTGGGCACTTCGCCTCTTTTAATTCTTGACTTTTAACAAATGGGAATTGGGGAGTTGGGCACTTCGCCTCTTTTAATTCTTGACTTTCAATTAATTAATTGTAACATGGGTGTTGGGGAGTTGGGCACTTCGCCTCTTTTAATTCTTTACTTTTGATTTTTAGGTGTGGGCACTTCGCCTCTTTTATATTTAATTTTGGTATTATTTTATTAATACTTGCTATGTAACTATAGGGGGGGGGGGAGGGGACTTTAATGTGGGCACTTCGCCTCTTTTTCAATTGGTTGTTAAAAATGGTAAGAATCTATACCACTGTTGGACTGCTTGTCAACTTTTAGGTTCTTGAGGCGTGGACCTATTAGAGGAGTGGACTAACCCTATGTAAACATGGGTAGTACCGCTTCTCTCGCGCAGGTTCTACTGCTCGGGAACAGAGCAGTTCTACCTATAGCGCGTCTCCGGTTGGCACGTACATTGATGTTTAGGTTTATGTTTGGGAGTATAGTCTCGTCTATCTTGTCCCAAGTTTTTCTCCCTAGCCGTTGGATCTCCGTGTTGATCGGCTTTAGGTCGATTCTCTGGTGTAGAATTGATTGCCGAATACGGTCGATCCTACGCGTGCCTGTTATCAGCAGCGTGGCACTATTCTGTACTCTCTGCAAAGTTCTGAGAGATGTACAGCTTGCCATCTGCGTGATCACGGCCGGGTACACCAGGACTGAGCGTACCAAGGCCATGTACAGTTTTTTGATATTAGGCACGCTGAGGCCTCGGAAACGGTAAAGTTTCTTCAGCTCTCGTTTGGCTAGGGAGACTCTGGTTTTCATATGAGTCGAATATCCAGACTTGTAGAGTCGCAATCCCAGGACATTACCTTCATTGGAGTATGGGTAGTGTTCATTGTCGACGATGACGTCATCGACTTTCCGGCGGTTCATCGGAATGATCGTGAACTTCTGGCGGTTGGTTTTTATCTTCCACTTTCTTTCATATCTGTTGATGTTATCAATTTCGACAGCTGTCGCCCTCGCCTGACTACCAGAGTTCCGAAATGGACTTAGGACGATTTGGGTGATGTCGTCTGCATATTGCAGATACATCGAATCGAACCTCACTGGAGCAGGTAGGTCTATAGTGTACACTAGGTACAGCAGAGGACTGAGACAGCTGCCTTGTGGAACTCCCGCCTCGAGTTCGAATTCGGGTCCTTTGCAGCCCTCGATTGAAATTCGGGCTCTCCTATCGGAGATATAATTGCAAAGGATCCTTTCCAGGAGTGGGTTAAGCTGGAGGTTAAGGATCTTGTATTGTAGTCCTCTCAGCCAAACCTTATCGAAGGCCTTCTTTACATCACGCAGCACTACGTCTACATACCGCCTCTCAGCTTTACTGCAGGCGAGTTTCTCCGCAAGGAGGGCGAGGGCCGTTTCCGTTCCTCGTCCCTTGCGGAACCCGTGCTGCTGAGGGTTGTGGACTCCCAGCTCGGCAAGTTGTTCTTGGAGCCTGTTAGCTAGGAGTCTCTCGTAGATTTTCGCAACGAATTCCAGCAGGGCGATGGGCCTGTAGTTTACCAGTTGATCAGGGGGTTTACCTCCCTTGGGTATGAAGATCATCTTCGCAATCTTCAAACCTTCCGGGAAGTAGCCCGTATTCAGGGAAGCGTTGTAGACGTTAACGATACCCTGAATGATCTGCTGTGGGGCGTTAACCAAGTTAATTCTGGTGATACCCGTCCAGCCTGGTGCCTTTTGGCGAAAGGCTTTCACAGTGGCCATGACGTCCTCTGATGTTATGGGGCGTCCATGACCCGCCATCTCCCTGCCCTCGTTGGCTTGCTGTAGTGGATGCGTGCGATGTATTTCCTGATTTAGTTGTTCAATCAGTTGACCTTCGAATTCCTGGTCGAACTCAGCGTTTTCCTCGGGGGTAATCCTGAAAACGCTTTTCCAGAAGTTCCTGAACCTATCCTCGAGAACCACCGGGTTCTCTATGTAGTCATCGTTCTCCTTTATCCGAGCTTTGGGTCTTGGAGTAAGTCCCTTTAAGTTCCTGACTTGGCGCCAGAACTTAGCCGGGCTAAGCTCGCTGTCGATTTTGGCTATCAAGGTGTTCCATATGTCCTCCTGTTGGAGGTTGATAGCCTCTCTAAGCTCTGAACTTAGGCGTCGAAGCAGCAAGCTCCTTTCCCGGCTGGGACCCTCCCGTCTTACATCCTCATACACTTCCCTGTGAGCACGAGCGATATCTCTCATCTCCTCGGTCCATCTGGGCTGAGGAGGTGTTTTATACCCTGTTACGGGTATGCTCTCGCGGTCCGCGTTTAGTATGGACGTTGTTATCCTTTCCAACTCCCTGTCAATCTCCTCTAACGACGCCGTGCTGAGGTCAGCTGGCGCATAGTCGCTGAGTCGCTGCTTGTAGCGATCCCAGTTGGCCATGGCGTAGTTTTTCCGGAGAGGGGCTGGGAGCTGGATTGGTGCGAGAGATATTGTTGTGAGAATCGCGATGTGATCACTAGGGACTGTTGGGCCTGGCTCGCTATGGTAGTTGAAGGGAAAGCCTTCACTTGTCAAGATTATGTCAGGTTTAGTGGCTGACCGGGAAGTGATATAGGTCGGAAAATCCGGCCCTATCCTTTGGATGTTTTTTCTTCCCATAATCAATTCCAAGTTTCGGCCTCTATCGTTGGTACTACCATAGCCCGCCGTTCGGCATCTGGCATTGAGGTCTCCCCCTAAGAATGCCATTCTGCGGTGTCCAAACAGTGTATAAAAATTACATAACGGGAGATATGCTCGTCGAGGGGGTTGATATGCTGCAGCTATCACGAGGTCTCCGACCAGGGTGTGAACCTCGATTGCCACAAAGGACTCATCGAGTTCTGGCAGTTGTTTGAAGGAGATGTTCCTCTTGACAGCTATTGCAGCACCATCAAACCTTTCCTGGGAATGATTCTTCATGAGCACTCTGTAGCCCGGTATAATTTCACCAGTCAATGTGCACGAACTTGTCCCGAGTACAAGGGACAGGCGGTAGCGACCCCGCCCATCCCGGTACCGGGAGAGGTAACGTGCGCGGAGATCGCCCAGACTGGGACATTCAACAAGATGTGCCGAACTGTATGGGGGACAACGCAGTCTTCACAGTAGGGCGCTGGCGAGTGCTCCATCAAATGGCGGTGCGTCCCGCCATGTAAGGAAGAGTGAAACGCTGGTCCGGTCGCAGAGTCCTCGCGGACTCTTTGGCGCCCTCATCGGCGCGCTCATTCCCCGCAATACCTTCATGTCCAGGAACCCAGCAGAAGATAATCTCGACATTCGCCCGGCTCGCCAAAACCGTGGCGTCACGGATATCGCGAATCAGGGGATGCGGAGACATGTGGTTGTGTTAAAACTAAGTTAACAAGAATATATTTCGTTCCCGTAAAGTTTCTCCGAGTTAACAAACTGTGCTCGTAACTCAAAAGCTCCAAAAGTTAAGAAGCCAGGTCTTCGCGTCTTGAAGTTTCCAAAGTTAACTAACCAGTCGTTTGAGTCGCAAAATCTTCTAAGTTAGCGAACAATTTGATTTTGCTTCTATGCATAGCTCATAATTTATTCAGGTAATAAACCTATGTAGTAAATTGCAATAGATTTTCTATTCTAATTCTCGGAAAGGTAATCCCTTAAAACCGTACGTGGGTTGCGTACTGCGTAGGTGGTACAAATCCCACATTTCTAATTTTAGTGACAGTTATAGAAAATCAATATGACTGATCCTCTAAGAAAGACTAAGAAAGTTTTACAAAGAGTGGTTGTCAGAGTGGTTCAAAGAGCAATAAAGGTTTAGAGCTAGAAACATATGTAGTGGATCAAGTGTTTGTTATGAGACAGCCGTTGAGAGGGCAAGGGATAAGAATCTAAGGTGTATGCTGGGTTTATTGAGCTGGAGTAAGTGTTTCATCGCATTGATAAAGAAGCGTTAGAGCAGAGTTTAAGAATTGATGGACAAAGGCAAACTAAGACGAGCATTCGGGTAGAAGACGACAGAATTGAGTAGTTTGATGTGAAGAATACAATCAAATGGACAGGCTTGAGTGGTTTGATATAAAGAAATACAATCTAATGGACACGCTTGAGTGATTTAATACCAAGAATACAATCTAATGGCCAGGCTTGAATGGTTTGATACAAAGAATATAATTTAATAGCCAGGCTTGAGTGGTTTGATATAAAGAACACAATATAATGGACAGGATTGAGTGATTTGATATAAAAAATACAATCTAATGGACACGCTTGAGTGGTTTGATATAAAAAAATACAATCTAATGGCCAGGTTTGAATGGTTTGATATAAAGAATACAATTTAATGGCCAGGCTTGAGTGGTTTGATATAAAGAACATAATATAATGGAAAGGCTTAAGTGGTTTGATATAAAGAATAAAATCTAATCTAAAAGCATGAGCTGTTTGATGTAAAGAATACAATATAATGAGAACGATTGGGTAGTTTGATATAAAGAATACAATCAAGTGGACAGGCGCGAGAAATTTGATGTAAGGAATACAATGTTATTGACAGGCTTGACTGGTTTGATTTAAAGATTACAATCTAATAGAAAGGCTCGAGTGATTTGATATAGAAATTACAATCGAATGAAAGTGCCTGGGTGGTTTGATATAAGGATTACAATCTAATCGAGACGCTTGAGTGGTCTGATATAAACATACAATCTAATGGACACGTATGGGTGGTCTAATATAAAGGATACAATTTAGTGGACACGCTTGAGTGGTTTGATATAAAGAAGACAATCTCATCGACAGTGATTTGATGTAAGGAATACAATCTCATTGACATGCTTGAGTGGTTTGATATAAAGAAGACAATCTCATTGACAGGGATTTGATGTAAGGAATACAATCTCATTGACATGCTTGAGTGGTTTGATATAAAGAATACAATCTCATTGACAGGGATTTGATGTAAGGAATACAATCTCATTGACATGCTTGAGTGGTTTGATATAAAGAAGACAATCTCATTGACAGTAATTTGATGTAAGGAATACAATCTCATTGACATGCTTGAGTGGTTTGATATAAAGAAGACAATCTCATTGACAGTGATTTGATGTAAGGAATACAATCTCATTGACATGCTTGAGTGGTTTGATATAAAGAATACAATCTAATGACACGCTTAAGGAGTCTGATATAAGTGATCCAATATAATAGACACGAATGAGTGGTTTGATATAAAGAATAAAATCTAATGGACAAGCCTGAGTGGTTTGGTATAAAGAATACAATCTAATGGACACGCTTGAGTGGTTTGGTATAAATAATACAATCTAATGGACAGGCTTGAATGGTTATATAACGAAATCGTTTTACTGGACAGGTTTCAGTAGTTTTATATAAATAATATAGTATATTGGGCAGGCTTAAGTAGTTTGATATAAAGAATACAACCTGATGGATAGGCCTGAGTGATTTTATATAAAGAATACAATCTAATAGACACGCTTGAGTAGTTTTATATAAATAATACAATTTAATTGACAAGCTTGAGTGGTTTTATATAAAAATTACAATCTAATGGACAGGCTAGAATTATTTGATATAGAAAATACAATCGAATTGACAGGCTTGGGTGTTTTTATATAAATAATACAATTCAATGGACACGCTTGACTGGTCTGATATAAATAATACAATCTAATTGACACGTCTAGGTGGTCTGATATAAAGAATAAAATCTAATGGAAAGATCCGAGTGGTTTGATATAAAGAATAGAATCTAATGGACACGCTTGAGGGCTCTGATATATAGAATATAATCTGATTGACAGTGGTTTGATGTAAGGAATACAGTCTCACTGACAGGCTTGAGTGCTTTAATATAATGATACAACCTAATGAACAGGCTTGAATGATTTGATATAAAAAATACAATCGAATGGACCTGCGTGAGCGGTTTAATATAAAGTTTACAATAAAATGGAAAGGCTTGAGCCGACTGATATAAAAAAATACAATATAATGGACACGTATGAATGTTTTGATATAAAGAATACAATTTAATGGGCAGGCTTGAAAAGTTTGATATAAAGAATACAATTTAATTGCCTGGCTTGAGTGGTTGATATAAATTATACAATATAATAGACAGACTTCAGTGGTTTGATATAGAGAATACAATCAAATGGACAGGCTTGAGTTGTTTGGTGTAAAGAATACAATTTAATGGCCAGGCTTGAGTGGTTTGATGTAAATAATACAAAATAATCAAGAGGCTTGAATGGATTGATATAAAGAATACAATTTAATGGTCTCGCTTGAGTAGTTTGATATAAAGAATACAATATAATGGACATGCTTGAGTAATTTGATATAAAGAATCATCGACAGACTTAAATGGCTTGATATAAAGAATACAATCTCTGAATCTCATCGAAAGGCTTGAGCTGTTTGATATAAAGAATACAATCTACTAGACAAGCTTGAGTCGATTGGTGCAAAAAACGGAATATAATGGACAGGGTTGAGTGGTTTGATATAAAGAATACAACCTAATGGAAGGGCCTGAGTGGTTTGATATAAAGACTACAATCTAGTGGACAACCTTAAGTGGTTTAATATAAAGAATACAATTTAAGGGATAATTTGAAAATGGATGTTTGGTCTGGGAAGTGCAGATAAAGTGAAGAACAATTGAATAAGAGGTATATATGATGTAAGTTAAAGTGTGATTGAGATTGTTCTTAGGTCCATGGGTATGTAAGAATTACAGCTCTGCGTCATTTCTGAGGTCGCTTTTTTCCCTTGACCTATATATCTTTTACTTGCAAATTTTTAAGAGTTTAACAAATCTTTTTATATCCAAGCTGTTTTTTCTTAGGCTTAAAACCGCTAAATTTATTAAAGACGTGACGTGACGTCACCTGCGTCATAATATATGAAAATTGCGTAATAGATGACTTGATTGAGTGTTTGAGAGAGAGAGAGGAGTCTAACAAGAGGAAAAATATGCATGAGCCCTGTCTGAGTGAGATGCAGAGCACATAGCGACCAATCATGACGGGCCATTTGCTTGAAAAAGAATATAGGCAGCATTGTGTCCAATGAGGCATACAGGGGTTGGAGTTATTTTAGTGGCATTGATGCGCGAGGACCACACTAGGGAGAAACAGTTTTTAAAGTATCAAGTATTCTATGATCTCCATATTTTGATTAATCTACTACTGCCTCGCTATATATAACTTATTTTATATATATTGTTTCTCTAAAAACAATATTTTTTTATTATTTTATTCAGAAAATTGTCAATGTGGATCATCATAAAAATATGCGCGTGATTTGAATGATCCATTTGAAAAGCTAAGGTTCCGTTTCTATCAGTGTTTGATCCGTGATTCGCGATGAAAGTTTCTTCTTTTCCGTACATTTTCGTATTGGAATTCTAGATCTTGTTTTGATTTGTTAATAGTATTAATAACGGATATATTCTCTATTTTCCAATTTGAGAAACATGGCCCCGAAAGAACGAAATATTGTGCTCATTTTGCAACTATAAAATATACGGCTCGATGATCCTACACCGGCACTTACCAGCATGAGATTATCATAATTCACCATAAAGTATAAGCGCAGTTTGGTTTTCTAATATACTGTTGACATTTTGATGGTAAAGTAAACTCAAGTTTCAGGTCTTTGCTATGAGTGTTTACTTTGTTTTTATTGGCGAACTGAAGCACGATAGTAGGAGTGTTTTTAAATTTGTCTTCCTCTACTTTCCACCATTATCACGCCGCCAAGAATATCTTGAATAATGCCTTAAAGTAGCTTGTTGACCAATGGAGAAATAGTGCCGGAGAGGACAAACATGAAAACACGAATAAATGACAAGTAGAAGTTATTAATGGCGTTGTGTGCATGACCTTTCCCATAGAGATATTTTATAAAGCCATAGTAGAAAATAAACGGATTGTAAATAGCAAAATCTGTCGCTATCAATGTTTACTCCAAACATAACTATGAAAACTCCATTGGATTGAGAGGGTTGCCTTAGCCATAACGTAATAGAAGAGCAAGGCAACGCAAGACAATAAAAGGAAAACTACATGTTCCACTAGACGTTGGCTTTACTCTTAATCTCCACCAGCAAACAAATACGAAAATAAAACAATGAACTGAAGTCGCTTGCAAGTAATTTCTCTCCCGCAGTCGTTAATGGATGAAGCAACAGCCGCCCGCTTTTGCCTTAAAAGGTCAAGGTTATAGAGTGAGTCATCGGCCAATCAGAAACGATACAAGGTTATTGATGCTGGTAAGGGGAGGATTATCCAGAAAGAGTTGATTTAGTTTATAGGAAAGAGGAAATAGGTGGACAAAAAAAATGACAAAGGATAGGTGTAGAAAGCTATACAAAAAAAAGAATCGTTCACAGCAGACGTGAGTAAAGTAGCAATAGAATTGTTTACAACAGATGTACGTACAATACCAATATAGACACACAACAGATGCGCGTACAATAGCAGTAGAATCATCTACATCGGATGTGCATACATTAGCAGTAGACTCGTCCACAGCAGAAGCGCGTAAAATACTAGTAGAATCGTCTAGGCAGATGAGCGTACATTTACAGTTGAATATTCCACAGGAAATGCGCGTACAATACCAGTAGAATCGTCCACAACAGAGGCGTACAATTCCAGTAGAGTTCTTCTTAGCAGATGTGAGCACAATAACAGTAGAATCTTCTACATCAGATGCGTGTACAATACCAGTGGAATCGTCCACAAAAAATGTGTATAAAATACCAGGGAATATTCAACAGCAGATGCGCGTACAAAACAAATAAAATCCTCCAAATCAGATGCGCGTACAATAAAGGTAGAATCATCCAGAGCAGATGCGCGTTCAATATCAGTAGATCCTACACAGCAAATGCGCTTAAATTGCCAGTAGAATTGTGAGAGCAAATAAGCATACAATACCATTAGAATCTTCTACAGAAATTGCGTGTACAATACCAGTAGAAGCTTTCCCAGCCAATTCGGCTACATTACCAGTAGAATGTTCAAAGGCAAATGCGCGTACAATACAGATAGAATGTTTCACAGCAAATTCGCGCACATTACCAGTGGAATCGTCCACAGCAGATGCACGTAAATTTCCAGTAGAATCTTTCACACCAGATGCAGGTACAATACACAGTAGAGTCATCCACAAGAGGTGCACCTATAATACCAGAGGAATCGTCCACATCAGATGTGCGTACACTACCAGTAGAATCGTCTGCGGCAGATGCGCGTACAATACTAGGAGAATCTTTCACAGCAAATCCGCGCACATAAAAATTAGAATTACCCAGGGCAGATGCGTGTACAAAATAGGTAGATTCTTTCCGACCAGATGTGCGTACAATACCAGTAGAAACGTCCACAGCAGATGCGCGGACGATGCCAGTAGAATCGTCCACAGCTAAGGTGCATACAATACATGTAGAATCCTGCAGAGCAGGTGCACGTACAATATCGGTAGAATCCTTGAAAGTGGATAGGCCTACATTACCAGTAGAATCGTCAGCAGCAGATGTACGTAAAATCCCAGTAGAATCCACCATAGCAGATGTGTGTAAAATACCAGTAGAATCTTTTACCACAAATAGGCGTACATTGCAAGTGAGATCTTCCAAAGCAGATGCGCGTACGATACGGGTAGAAAGTTTCACATCAGATGCGCGTAGATTACCAGTAGAATCGTTCACAGCAGATGCGTGAACAATAGCAGCAGAATCTTTAACAGCAGATACGCGTACAATGCCAGTAGAATCGTCCACAGCAGATGCCTGTACAATATCAGTGGAATTTTCCACAACAGATGCGTTTACATTAAGGGTAGAATCGTCCAATGCAGATACGCGTACAATAACAATAGAGTTGTTCACAGCAGATGCACTGACAATAGCAGTAGAATCGTCAAAAGCAGATACGCGTAAAATACCTGTAGAATTATCTAGAGCAGATACGTTTACAATAACAGGACAATCGTCTACAGCCGATGCAATTTCAATACTAGTAGAATCGTGAACAGCAAATCAGCGAACAATCCAATCAGAAACGTTCACAGAATGTGTGTACAATACCAGTAGAATCGTTCAGATCACATGCCCGTAAAATACCAGTAGAGTTATCCACAGCAGATGCGCGGACATTAACAGTAGAATCATTAATAACAGATGCGGGAGTATTACCAGTAGAATCGTCTAAACAGATGCGCGTACAATACCAGTAGAATCGTCCACAGCAGATTTGTGTAAAATACCAGAATATTTGTCCAAATAATGCGCGTACATTATCAGTAGAATCGTCCACAGCAGATGTGCGTACAATACCAGTAGAATCGCCTACAGCAGATGCGCGTACCATACTAGTAGTCTAGGACACAGCAGATGAGCGTACAATACTAGTATAATGCTCAACAGCAAATGTTCTACAATACAGTAAAATCTTCTGGAGCAGAGGCCTACATCACCAGTCGAATCGTCCACAGTAGATGCGCGCACAATAGAAATAGAATCATATACGGAAGATGCGCGTACGGTACTAGTAAAATCTTTCAAAGCAGATGCGGGTATATTAACAGTATAATGGTCCACATCAGATGCGCATACAATACTAATAGAATCGTCGACAGCAGATGCGTTTACAATACCAGTAAAATCGTCCAAGGCAGATGAGCGTACATTACCAGTAGAATCATCCATGGAAGATGCACGTAGAATACCAGTAAAATTGTTCACAGCAGTCGCACGACAAATTAAGTTGAACCTTCCACTGCAGATGCGCATATATTACCAGTAGAATCGTCCACAGCAGATTCACGTACAATAAAAAGTTGAATAGTCCACAAAAGATGCAAGTACAATGTACAGTAGAATGAACGCAGGTGATGCACGTACAATTCCAGGAGAATTTTTCACAGAAAATGCGGCCACATTACCAATAAAATCCTCCCGGGCAGATAGGCGTACAAAATAGTAGATTTTTTCAGAGTAGATATGCGAACCAAAAAGGTAGAATCTTTCAGAGCGGATGCGCCTACGATACCAGTAGAATCGTCCACAACAGATGCGCGTACGATACCGGTAGAATCGTCAACAGCTGATGTGCGTACAATGACAGTAGGATATTCAACAGCGGATGCGCGTCCAATTACTGTTGACTCCTCCACAGCAGATGCGCGTACAATAAAGGGTAAATCGTCCAGAGTCGATGCGCGTAGAATGCCAGTAGAATCCTCCACAACAAATACGCGTACATTACCAGTAGAATCGTCAACAACAGTTGTGCGTAAAATGACAGTAGAATCCTCCATAGTATATGCACGTACAATACCAGTAGAATCATTCACAGCAGATACGCGTACATTACAAGCGAGATCCTCTACAGAAGATGAGTGTAGAATACACTTAGAAGGTTTCACAGCAGATGCGCGTACATTACCAGTAGAATCGTTCACATCAGATGCGCGAATAATACCAGTAGAATCGTCCACAGAAGATGTGCCTACAATACCAGTAGCATCGTCCACAGCAGATGCGCCTATAGTAACAGTAGAATCGTCCACAGCAGATGCACGTACAATTACAGTAGAATTGTTCACAACAGAGAGCTTACACTACCAGTAGAATCGTCCACAGTAGTTGCTTACAATACAATTAGAACTATCCAGGGCAGATGCGCGTACATTACCAGTGAGATTGTCCACTGCAGATATGCATACAATAAGAGTAGAATCTTCCACAGCGAGTGCGCTTACAATACCAGTAGAATCATTCGCAGCACGTTTGCACCAATACCAGGAGTATCTTTAACGCAGATGCAGTTCCAATACCAATTGGATCGTCCAGGGCAGATGCGCGTAAAATACTAGTAGAATTCTCCATACCAGATACGCGTAGAATACGGGGAGAATTGTCTACAGCAGAACCGTACAATCCCAGTCAAATCTTACGGAAAGATGCGCGTACAATAGCAGTAGAATCCCCCCAATCAGGTGTGCATAATACTCGTATAACAATAGAATCCTTCACATCAGGTGCGCGCAATACCAGTAGAATCGTTAATATTGATGGGCTTACAATACCAGTAAAATTGTCCAGGGTAGATGCGCATACAACACTGCATTAGAATCGCTCACAGCAGAGCAGGTGAAATACCAGTAGAATCGTTTTGATCACAAGCGCATACAATCCAATATAATCATTCAGAGCACAAGCCCGTACAATACCAGCAAAATAATTCACAGTAAATGCGCATACAATACCAGTAGAATCATTTACAACAGAAGCGTATATTTCAAGTGGAATCGTCCACAGCAGATGTGCGGACAATACCTGTCGAATCGCTAAAGCAGATGGGGGTAAAATAGCAAGAGAATGGTCCAAGGCAGACCAGCGTACATTACCTGTAGAATCGTTAACAACAGATGTGCGTACAATACGATTAGAATCCTCCACAACAGTTGCACGTACATTACCAGTAGAAACTTTCACAGAAGATGCGTGTACAATACCGTTAGAATTATCCACAAGATATACGCGTACAATACCAGTGTCAGAGATCCCAGAGAGATAGAGGGAGAGAGGAAGATACGCGCCGCCTCTCCCTTCAATATATAGAGAGAAAACGGACACTTGAGTGACCATTTTTGTCTGCGCTAATGGAGGTGTGAAATCATGAGACGCCGTGAGACCTCGTGATGACCTTAAATGCGGCTATCACAGAAAGCTACGACAAGTGTGAGAGCCGAGAAGGTCCCATCTGAAGTCGGATAAAGTTCGCCTCGCCGGCTTAAGAACCTCGCGTTCCCGCTAAAAGGCCAGGTCTATTTTTGTCTGCCGATGCTTCTGATCCTACAACCCTGCCCTTCGGATGGACAAGGGAAACCTCCATTCGACCCCTATAAATTCTCCGGCTCCAGAGTTGTGCAGAGTTGAACTCTGCACAATTCTCGCAGCTTCTCTCAAGCTCCTTGTTGTCTCGTTAATTCACGTGAGTCTACCTCAACCCCGCTCCTCGAACGCAGTTCGCTCAATCTCGATTCCTGCTACTCGAAAGCAAGATTGCAGTTCCCCCGTAATAGTCATTATCCAGAGATTGTTTGGACTTTCTGCCAAGGCAAGGAATACTCCCTCGAACCAAATCTTCGAGGTAACAGCAACGCGCAACTCTGCTGTACATGTGCTCTCTCTGCCCCCCCCCCCAACCCCCAGTGTAAGCCTCATCATCGGCTTAGTTTACGCTCAAAGTCGTTCGAGCGTCCCTCGGTCAATATTGTCAGTTTGTTTATACGGTAACCTTCCTCACCACGTCTCTCCTCCCATTAGCTGTTGAGGCCGGTGTGTCTCTAGTGTGTTATAGCTCATTTTAAAACTGCTTTTAATCTTGTAAAATAATATTTATCTGCATATTAGGAAAGTTATTTTTGTACCCGTCTTTCTGTTATCCGGGAACTCCAAGATAGTCATTTATTGGCCAACCTACTTTCAGTTAATTTGCACTCTGCTTATATTGTAAACTTCCCACGTACTCGGAAGAAAGAAAGGATGAACTTAATTCTATTCTAGGACATATATAGAGTTAACCCACGACATCTATATTAATCTGGTGCAAGGTGTGCGGGGTTAACCTACGACAACCAGTAAAATCATCCACATCAGATGTGCGTACATTGCCAGTATAATCGCCAACATAAGATGCAGGTACAATACCAATAGAATCTTTCACAGCAAATGCGCGTATATTACCGAGAGAATCCTCTAGGGCAGAGGCGAGTACAATATATTTAGAAACTTTCAGAGCAGAAGTGAGTACAGTACTAGTATAATCCTCCACAGCAGATGTAGGTAGAATACCAGTAGAATCGTGCACATCATGCGCTTACAATACCAGTAGAATCCTTTACAGAGAAACGTACATTTTCGTTTGAATCGTCCACAGCAGATAGGCAGACAATACCAGAAGAATCCTTCACAGCAGATGTGCGTACACCACTAGTAGAATCGTTTACAGCAGATACGCGTGCAATACCATTAGAATCGTCCTGGGCAAAGGCATACAATGTCAGTAGAATATTCTACACCAAATCCGCGTATTATACCAATAGGATCGTCCACAGCAGAAGCGTACAATTTCAGTTGAATCTTTCAAAGCAGATGCGCGTATAATACCATAAAATCGTCCAGTGCAATGCGCGTATATTACCAGTAGATTCCTCCACAGTAGATGCGCTTACAATACCGCAGTAGAATCGTTCACAGCATAATGCCTGAAATACTAGTCAAATCGTTCACAATAAATGCGCGTGAAATACAAGTAGAATTGTCCACGGCAGATGCGCGTACCACACCAGTAGGATCTTTTACAACAGAAGCCTACATTTCCAGTTTAATCTTCCCCAGCAGATGCTAATAATAGTACCAGTAGAATCATCCAAGGTATATGCGCGTACAATACTAGTAGACTTGTTCATAGTAGATGAGCGTAAATTACATTTAGAATTATCATAAGCAGATATGCCTACAATACCAGTAGAATCATTCACAGAACAGCTGCACATAAAATACCAGTAAATTCGTACACAGCACATGCGCCTCTAAAACGAATAGCATTTTCGACAGCAGATGGGTGAACAATACCATTAGAATCGTTCACAGCAGATGTGCGTACAAAAGCAGTAGTATGTTCACAGTAAATGCGCGTACAATCATACAAATAGAATTATTGACAGCAGATGCGCGTTAAATACCAGTAGAATCATCGAAGACAGATGAGCGTACATTACCAGTAGAATCATCAAAAAAAGATGCGCGTACAACTAGTGTAGTATCCTCCACAGCAGATGCCCGTAAATTACCAGTAGAATTCTCCACAGCAGATACGCGTACAATACCATTAAAATCTTTCAAAGCAGATGTGCCTACATTCCCAGGAAAATCGTTTCAAACATTTGCGTTTGCAACACCAGTAGCATCTTTCACAGCAGATGTGCCTAAAATAACAGTAAAATCGTCACAGAAGAAGCGCGCAAAATAATTGTAGAAACTACCACAACAGATGCGGGTACTTTACCATTAAAATCGTCCACAACAGAAGCGCGTAAAATACAAGAAAAATCCTTCACAGCATATGCACGTACAATAACAGTAGAATCGTTTACAGAAGATGCATATAATTTCACTAGAATATTTCTGAGCAGATGAGCATACAAGACCAGTGAAATATTACACAGCAGATGCGCGTACAATTCTAGCAAAATCTTTCAAAGCAGATGCGCGTACAATTCTAGCAAAATATTTCAAAGCAGATGCGCGTACAATTCTCACAAAATCTTTCAAAGCAGATGCGCGTACAATTCTATTAGAATCCTCCTATCAGATGCGCTTACTATAACATTAGAATCCTTCACAGCAGATGTGCTTACAATAACATTTGAAATTGTTCACCGCAGATGCGCGTACAAGTAAAACTGTCCGGGGCAGATGCGATTAAATCACCAGTAGAATATTCAACAGCAGATGCGCGTACAGTTCCAGTAGAATCCTCAACACCAAATGCGCGTGCAATACAGGTAGAATCATGCAGAGCAGATGGACGTGCAATGCCAGTAGAATCCTCCACAGCAGATGCCTGTACAATACCAGTAGAATCGTCCACAGCAGATGCGCCTACAATACCACTAGAATCTGACACAGAAGATTTTCGTAGGATAACAGTTAAATCCTCCCCTCAGATGCGCTTACAATACCAGTAGATTCGTCCACAGCAGATGTGCGTATATTACCAGTAGAAATGTCCACAGCAAATGCGTGTACATTACCAGTTGACTCTTCCACAGCAGATGCGCTTACAATCCTAGTGCAATCGTTCACAGCGGATGCGCATGCAATACAAGTAGAATCGTCCACAGCAGATGTGCTTACAATACTAGGATAATCGTTCACAGCTGATGGGTTTAGAGTAATAGTAAAATCGTCCACCGCAGATGCGCGTATAATACCAGTAGAATCCTCGACAGCAGATGCGCTTACAATACTAGTGCAATCGTTCACAGCAGATGCGCATGCAATACAAGTAGAATCGTCCACAGCAGATGTGCTTACAATACTAGGATAATAGTTCACAGCTGATGGGTTTACAGTAATAGTAGAATCGTCCACCGCAAATGCGCGTATAATACCAGTAGAATCCTCCACAGCAGATGCGCTTACAATACTAGTAGAATCGTTCATAGCAGATGCGGAAACACTGCCAGTAATTTCGTTTACGGCCGATGTGCATAAATTTCTAGTAGAATCATCCACAGCAGATGCCCTAACAATACCAGTAGAATCGTCCATAGTAGGTGCGCTTGCAATACTTGTAGAATTGTCTACAGCAGATGTGGTTTCACTGTCGAATGTGATTTGGTTGGTTTCATCAAATGTGATTGTTTCGAGGCTTAAGTTGCTTAATGCTTTTTTGAGTTTGGGATCTGGGCTAGTGGTTGGAGATTCTGAAGATTTAGAGTTTCACCGGCCTTTGTTGATTTTGTTTAGGGACAATGTTCTCTGGTGCTGTGGGAAAAGGAATACTAGTTTTATAAACCAATGTCTGTGAATATATTTGGACATCTATACTCTACCTGTACACAATAACATTATTTGAGCTTGTATGAAGCTTATTTTCTTACCTTATCATTCCACAGTCCACATAAACCGGAGTTCAACAAACCATTAGCTCGTGCTTTTCTTCTCGGAAGTTTGAACTTACGTTTCCACACCACACGCAACTGACGTCATCGAGGCAGCGCCTTAAAGGTTTTAGCGAATCAATTGGGGACAGACTGATCCCAGATCATAAATTATTGCGCTACTATACCCATTTGCTGTGAAATCAGTCTTTTTAATGATCTGTGAACCGTTTTAAATTATAAATTTGGCGTGAGATTAAGGCGAAAGCGTAAATGACACGCCATATGCGAGATTTGGCAAGCCTTTATAGTTAATTTATGCGTACTTGCTGCTAGTTTTTATACCTTACATATTTTTGGCCACACTATTCTGTTATAAAGGTTGGTAACATAAAGTTCGGTGTCATTCTCGCTTCTTTACCACTAATAATTTCTAACCATACATATCCTGTATCTTCCTGGTTCTCTCTCCCTCCTCTTACCTACCAACATTTGCCATTAGTATTTTGAATTAAATTTTGGATTTGTAAATCCAACCCTCAATATTATTTGACTGTTACGTATCTTTGAATATATGGAACGGTTAGTAGCAATCATTATTTCAACTGCTTATGTACGTCGTTATTTTTAAAAGATTGATCGACTGCATCATAATGCAGCATTCGTTCTCCTACATGAAAGTAAATCCTACTACAGAGGAAAGCCATTAAAATGCATCTAAAACTACAAATAGCAAACTTTTATGGATAAAATAAATAATATAAAAATAAAGAAAGGTGTTTAAGGGCCATTTTGAATACGTCGCTTTATGCCTGAACTTGGACGATCCAGATACGCATCCCGATTTCCAGCTGATTCGAGTTCGCAACGTGATTAACTTCATTTTAGGATCATAATTGGTTTTGAAAGTTAATTTGAGTTGTTATGTCCGCGATTGGCTGAGATCGGGAGACTGCCAAAGTGGCTGTTATTCACCATGACGCCTTGGGAAAACAGAGATGGACGGGGAAAGACGTTTTTCATCAGTTCATTAGAAAACCGACAACTTATACTTAATAATTATCAATACAGTGTCTCATCGAGAGAATCCAATAGGAAAGTTGATCGTTTATCGAGCAACTTATTAGGGGCTGGTTTGCTTTGCAGCTGAAGAGAGGGTGGGGGGAGATTAGAAGAGATGGCGGGTATTATACCTGGTGATGCTCTGGAATCCCAGATGGATTCATCTACAACCTTGAACGAAATAGTCGTTTTAACGGGTACTCAGCAGAAGGCTCAGAAGGCTAAAATCTACGAGCATTAGACCACGAACACACAGAAAAAGTGCTATATGATAGTTATGGATTTCTGGCTGAATTCCTATTTTGGGGTCTGCTTTTAGAAGCTTACGAATAATTTTCCAATGTCCCAGTATTACGGGTTCATTTCCCTAGTGTTTTTCTCTTCTTCTTTGGAGCCAACAAGGCCTTGTTAAAGTTCGTACTTTCGACTCCTGATGCTCCTATATGCGTCCATGTAACGTTGATATACTTTTTCTAGAATTCAATCAGGCAGTTTTGTTTGAAGCTTCTCTGGCATTCCTCAGTATTTTCGACTAACTTTTCTTTTATTGTACTCTTTTCTCTCCTCCTCTTTCTTTACATCCATTCTTCGTTCCCTCTGTTTTCTTGTATTCATCGTTTTACTTACTGATTTGTTTGCAAGTTGTCAGGAGCTCTGTACTCTTCATATTCTTCCATTCTCTTAATCTTTTCTTTCCCCATTTTCTTCTCCATCATACACGAGTCATATTAAATCTTGAAAACATTTAGAAGCCCATCCATGTATATAATACTTATAGTGTGCTTAAATATAAGAATTGTGTTGGAGCTATTTCTTCCGTGATCCATACTACCCTCGTTGATGTCCTTTTGAAAAACAAATGTGGGAAGACGCTCGGTTTAGCGACGAAACGCTCGTCGCCAACACGCTATAGGCCGTCGGAGACAGATCCAAGCGCGTTTCATTCTGACCTCTTGCCTTTTCAGAGTGCCCTCAGTCACGCGTGCAGCAACGGGTTCGCCCGAGTTGTCGAATACTTGACCTCTCAACCTGACATTGACCTCAACCATGTCGACATCGAGGGTAATACGCCGCTTCACTACGCTGCTCAAGGAGGTCAGTGACCTTCCTACTTGGGTCAGATTGCCAATGCTGTTTTCAGACCTGCTCAATTCATTTAATGCCCAATAGATAGAGAATCACCTGTTGTTTTTTTATATTGGTTATACCACCGCTCGCTTCGTCTGATCTATCACAGTGAAGGCCTACAATTTATTGGCTTCGGGACCACTCTATTTGAAGGTTGTAGACATTTATTAAACTTGAAATTAAAACGAGGATAGACAACCTTCTAAGTCGGCCCCCATATGATATTCATATATTTATTCGACCCACATATTTACTTCAAAATGTCAACTCTACGCATGTAAGGTATTTTTGTCCTACATGAATTAAGAATATATGGATGATTTATAGAATCAAAATGAGGGTAATATTTACGCTATAAATTATAAAAATGGCCTTTCTGGGAAAAACCATGTGGGAATTTAACTAAATTACTTAGATTGGCCACGAGCCAGAATGCGTCTGTGGGCTTACGGTTGCCTAGGTGTGAAATAAAGGATCTAAGTTTGGGTTAGCTTTGTGCCGACATTATTAATTAGGTAATTAGGTAATTAATTAGGTTATGTAGCAGTGACCCTTTGGCGCACTATCAACATCTTGGTGTTGGTCAACATGACAGAGCCATCTAGTAGGAGTCATGTGCTCAAATCTTCTTACATTTCTATATGGGCGGAGGTCAAACTTATGGTATTCAGTACCTGTGCACCATCTTAACCTAAGTATTTTGAGATGAGATTTCCTATGATAGTTCTTTTGATCGCTGTTTTGTTTATTAGGGCGAATTTTGTTTAATGGTTGCTTGGTTTGGTCTTTTCTACTCTCATTGTCCCTCGCCTGGATAGACCAAACCATGAGTAAACTAGATCCACAAAGAGAAATCTCGAATAGTGGCTTTTATATCACAGGGAGCTTGTCTCAGTCATGTTAACACCCGCTCCTGTGTCATTACTCAGGACATGTGGAGATCGTGTCGCATCTGGTGAACACTTGCAACCGCCAGGTGGACCTCGACGTGCGGAACAGCCTTGGATTCACCCCTCTGATGAAAGCCGCGCTCCAGGGACGCACTAAAATCGCAAAGATTTTGCTTTTTGCTGGTACAGTAATCGTTTTTGCAATATCATTTTACCACAAAATAAGAATTTTTTCTCTGTTGTTTCTTTTATAACTTTGCCTGTTCTCTCACATCACTTCTTTCATCTTCTTTCCCAAACTATACATTTAGGACCTTAAGATTTGTAGTGAAGTGGAAATTCATCATCATCCTAATAATTACCATGTATAATTTTCCGCTTAATGTGGATTAAGTGAACACTAACGTCACAAGACGCACAGTCCCATCCAATCCCTTTATTCCATACTAGGTTAGCCGTGCAACTGGCCTTTCATAAACACGAAGCATTATGTGATTTACGATCTCAACGAGTTAGCCTTCATCCCGAGAATAAGTCGGCAACCACTTTCTTACACAAACCACCTCCATGCGCAACTATCATAAACTGTATCATCTATGGGGGGATGGCTCTTTGAAGGTCGTCCCTAATTATAGGGAACCTTGAAGGTAATCGTGAGGACAACCCAAGAGCCTTGGAAGGGGGACGCTGGTTGCCAGTAATGGTGATAAATTACCGAGTTATCGCGTAATCTTTTGGCAAGGACTCCAGTTGATACATATGCTCTTGTTGGTTTGCGTTTCCCTTCCTTATTTCCGGTGGGAGTTATTTGTTGATTGCTATGGGGTGCCCTAAGCCGTGGGGCGGTATTATTCTAGCGACGGGGTCAAATAGCCTGCAGGATAGTGATAGACCACACCAGGGTAGAACCCTGTTGTTTCGAGAGTTATGTAATCGCAAAGAATTGTGATTAACGAGGAGAATGCGCAACGGCTGTTTTCCCGATTAAGAAGGCCTTGAAGCAGGAAGTTCTAGGAACGTCAGGATATTGAAGTCATAAAAGCAAAAATAGAATTATTATTCAACTAGATCTTATTGCACCTTACAAAAGTTCTTTAAGTAAGCTTTAAGTTCTAAGTTATGACATAAATTAAGTTCGAGGTCAAGTGTGGGCAAAGTCTAAAGGAGGCCGGACGAATAGAGCCTTTAAGAGTCACACCTTAATATCTGCGTTATGTACAAAACTGTATACAAAGATGAATTACGCGAATCCAAGAGATTGAACTGAACGATATATAACGCGATATATTGCTATATAAAACAGAAATATCAATCCTCTTTTTTCTGGCTTCACACAGTTATATATTCAATTTAAGCACCACCCTACGAGTTACTCGTCCAACTAAGCCACACCTCCCTCTTATGTACTGGCCTGTTGATTTGTCGGCATTAACATGACTCGACTTTTGATTGGTTACTGCCGAACATATTGATAAAGAAGGCACTCCGACTATTGGGTAAAATTCTCTGTGGGCGGTAGCATGTTGCCATGGAGACAGCTTCCTGAGCTGGCTTCTATTTGTTTAACTGTGATAGCTATCCGGTTTATTCTGGATTCTGCCTTGATTATAATGTTTGCCTAAGATTGCCTCAACCAACTCTGACAGAGATAACTGTGCTCCGTTTACTACCGTGTGCCATTTTCGTAAACGGCGCTAGCTTTAATTTTCTCTCTCTCTCTGTACTTTATGTGTGCAACGACTCTCGCGTGTGTCCTATTTTGGACGTACACGCCTGTCGCTACACATCCAATTAACCCTCTTTCAGTCAACTTCAGTCATATTTTACGTGTTTCTAAACGCAAACATACCATCAGAATCACTATCATCTCCTCATCCATTCTTCTCGTGCACTCATACCACCACCGAAACATTCTCGGTTACAACACTTGTAACCCACTAAGGAAGGGATAAAAGAATAGGTGAAAATTTCACCACTATAACTAACACCATTCATCGGACCATATATACCACTTATATATGTATATATATATATATATATATATATATATATATATATATATATATATATATATATATATATATATATATATATATATATATATATATATATATGGTTAAGGAGGCAATTTTTTGGCTAACTAGCTCTTCATCGAAGCCCTCGGAAGGAGCTCTTCTCACATACACGAGAAGATAACGAAAAAAATAAGCTTTTATAATACAGCCAAAAGACTGTCTTTCGTTCGGTCTTTTTAATTGTCACCCCTACTTGGCGAAGAAAATGGAAAATTTGTTTTATCCATTCTTGCCCGCCTTGTAAAATCGAGAATTATTTGCGATAGGTGTATATATATATACACACCTTGTATTACACTCAATATCCTCTGAATTGTCCGTTTGCACTGCTCTTACTCTCGATCTATCCTACACTCTCTTATAACTTGTCTCACACCCAAACGTTACCGATGGCACCAGCATAATTTCCTCACTTAACTTTCTTGCATTGACTGAAGCTAAAATTCACGGGTCACCTTTAAAAATTTAAATAATGCACTTGGTGAAACAAGAGGCACACCACGAAGCTTACTATCACACTCCACCCCATCCTCACTCCCAAACACAATCAGATCTCTTATCTGCATTTGCTTTCGGCTGCCAGCTCACACATACCGTGTCAAACATTACCATTAACATTTTCAAATCATTCTTAACTTCAGCCATCAATCTTTTGTCAAAAGCATAAACTAACATAGCTAGAGCTCATCCCTCACTCATCATCATCATCAACCTCACATTCCTTTCCCTCACTCCCACTTATACTTCCTTCAGCACTCCATCCTTAAAGATATTAACAACTACAACGGCAGTATACAAACTTTCGCCTTACACTCCCACTTTGAGGTTCCGCTAGGGTCGACCACACAAAGGGGTCATCTAGAGGATTGTCTACCCTCCATGTCCAACATCTGCAATTTACTCTCATGGCTCCAATGCTTCCTGGAGGCTCTGCAGCTATATCTTCCACGCATTTTCACTTTTTCTCTCGCTTCACCACTTCCTTGATATAACCATTACAAACTTTATGCACGCTATGCCCACGTTGGTATTGAGTTTTAAAGTAGTCTAAAAACCACACTCTCAGGCTCGATTCTTAGTCACTTCCTTTTTTATATTTAAATTCTTCCCCATCGACATTCTTACGCGTCTATCAATTCATTTCTATGTCTATGACAACCAAATCTACTTATCCTTATCCCCAGCCACATTTTCTAAGATCATTCAGGCATTCTTAGAGCTTACCATAGCGATTTCTTCTCGATATTTTCGTACTCTGTTTTCTAAATTCATAAGCCCACCTTATATTTTTTACCCCGTGATTTCTTACCCAGCTGCCTATCTGCTCTAAACCCACTTTGCTCATCCCGTCTGTTATCCTTCCGAAACACCCATTTAGAATTCTTCGCTATACCAGGCCAACAACACTCAGCAGACATTCCTCTTTATTTTTGTTTACTTTACCTTTCTCTCCTCTCAACTTTTGCAGGGGCAGAGTTGCAATTTTTTTCTATACCTCAGCCAATGTTTCCCTTTCAAAAGTCCTACTATACAATTACTAGATCCATCGTCCATTGTATTTCAAAATCACCCCATTTTTTTTTTAGTATTTGGCCCATAATAACATCCTATCAAGCTGCCTTCCTCTTTTTCAGATCTTTTCTAGTACTAACGAACTCTTGCATAATTATAACTGGATATTTTGATACAGCAACTGTTTTGAACACTCGAAGCCAATCATATACACATTAGCTTTCTCCTGCATACCTAAGTTATACATCTTGTAAATTACATAACCACTCTAAATTATCCTCCTCAACGTTCACAAGTACCCTCTATTCTAATCCTTAACGATAACACCGCTATTCTCTGGATTTCTAAACTTTCTCATCCTCTTCCAAAATAACTTACTGTTGCCATCCAAATCTTCATTCATCTTCCTTCTGAATGATTCACCTTTATGCATCCATCTATATCTTTATGACATACTATAAAGGGTCTAAAGTATGGCAACTTCTTTCTCATGACATTTCCTATCATCATCTAGCTTTTGGCTTTTTTATAAATCTAGCAAACACTTAAAGACTATTCACTACCCCGTTTTATTTGATTAAACCTTTTTTTCCATTTGATCAATCCTCATGTTCACATTTCATTGATCTCTCCTCCTCTCAAGCAGTCCACAACCCTTAACCCTCTGTAGCTAACCTAGCAACCATTCCCGTCTAATTCTTTCTTCTTTGTTGCTTTTTTACCTTTATTTCATCCAGACTCAAAACAATTTTTTGCTACCCAACATAATGATCCGTACTCATACCCGAGTTTGGTGGTGAGTAAAACAAGGAGGCAAGGAAGGTCAGTAGAAGTAATCAAATGTTCGATGGTAAAAAAGTTCTTGCAGAAATATCTGGGGCTAGAGTTAGAACGCTTGGCAAAATAATGTTTTGAGATCAGATACTCTGACGGTATTGGCGAAAGGTAAATTTGATATTCGTCTGAGTTGATTTGGTCGGTATTTTGCTTGAATAGATTTAACGAGATGATTATTTAGTTGTTAGATTTATATTTAGAGTTTCTAGAAATCATGAGGAACTTGTTTTTCGTGCAGAAATAAAGATATTTTCGTTATTTACTTATCGACAATAATATATATTCTACGTAAAGCAAAGGTCACATCCAGCAATCGATAAACGAAGTCTCCTCCTTCCGCCATTCGAAAATGTCATAATCCTGTGTATGTATCCGTGTATATGTGAGTTTTCTACCTCGTAGAACGTGTAGTTGCTTATTTTCCCGATATAGATAAATAATAACAACAATAATTATATTTCTGACAATACTAAAAATAGCCTTTTCTCATATTACAAAGAGGTGTTTAATAAAGATGACACGGACAAAGAACACAATTTTTGTCATAAATAACCGTTTTGATCATTGTATTACTATGGGTCTCCTGTCCTGTTTGGGGTTTAGATGATTGTATTTTACATCTTTATTAGGATAAGTTAGGTTTATTTTGTCATTGAATTATATTCGTCTAGCCAACTTAGCCTAAACTATCATACTTACCATGGTGAATAAAACACACCAAAACATCACAATAGGTGAAGAGTCTCCAACCGTTGACGGATACAAGCGTTTGGTAACCTAAACATAGCTCCATAAAATGTAGGATTTTAATAATTTAAAAATATTAAGAGAACCACTCCCACTCGAGTCATTGTTTGGTTTATTCGTGGCAAATCTGGAACGGAAATAATTATTCCCTCTGTAGTAATTTTTTTTTCTATAACCCTAAAATAATCATCTTTGTTTGAAATAAACTACAGGGTGTCCTTAAAATATGGACACAGAAAATATCACACTAGTCTCCTTGTTCACCAGACCTTCCACATTAGTGGTTCACTCTCGGTATAACAAACGAAAGGTGACTAAAAGGTCACAGGTACACAAAAAGGGAAGGTAACAATTTTCACATATGAAATATTACGTAGTGTGAGTCATAGAATTACCGGTGTAGTCTTACAATTGATTTTACCATGGCAGCAAATTTATATGTGTAAATTTAAAAACACAAGCTTGGTTCACCTTAGCCACCCAAAACCACTTGAGGCTCGGTTGCCATGGAAACAGAAACTGGGCCAGCTTCCATTTATTATCTGCTTAACGATAACGACCTCCCTTTGTCCCCTTTTGCACATACAGTATGGAGCAGAAGTTTACGTACACATCTATGGCGTCGGCCTTTTGATTATTTACTCGATTATTCAACATTTGAAGAATTTTTGTGATATTCATTCAAATGGAGACTCAAAAATTCAAACTAAAAAGTTTCGGACCCTGACTGAATTTATTTGAGCGAAATTACAAAATTTTGCAAGCAGCAAAAGTTTACATATGAAAAATTAATAATTAATAATTTGTTGCATGACCATTGTTAGCAATTAGAGCTGTCACATTTTTATCATAGTTTTCGAGTACCTTACAACAGCAGCGTTCAGGAGGAAATTTTGCTCCATTGCTCCTTACAATACTTAAATTTATTCGTTGATTGACTTTGGTTGACGCATTTTGGAAATTCCACCTACATACTTCTATGGGGTTCAGATCTTGGCTTTGTGATGTCAATTTCAAAACATTAATTTTGGAATCTTAACCACTTAACGAAATTGCTCATATATACTCAAAATTCGAATGCCCGACGGGTACATCACAAGATTGATCTATTTTAGAAATTTGCCCGAAATATTTGGGGTAAATCTGAACACATAACTTTGTTTTTAAAAGTATGTTGAGATATTATATTAATTAACACACTTTCCCTCACCATCGGCACGAGTGCCAATGGTTGGTTAAGTGATTTAAACTATTTCTTCATTACAAAGTACATAAGTTATGGATCGTTGTCTTGTAGGGAGTAAAACCAGTTACCCGACAACCATTTTTGCTGAGGGTAGGTTTATTTTAAAATAACCAAATGATATTCGTTCCTCATTGTTTCACCGAAATCATCAAGTGTTCCTGTCATATTACTAGCAAAGGACCCCATAACAGCAAAGGAGCCCCATAACAGTATACTTCTCAAACATTCTATGCAGTTGGTATGGTGATTTATGGAAGAAACACGTCAACATCTTTCTGTCAAACATGTTTTCTGTAATTACAGCCAAATATTTCCATTTCCGACACGTCACTCTACAATACTTTCTTATAAAGTATTTTATTATAGTAAACTTGCTCCTTTGCAAGTGTGAACCATGCGGCAACGTGAGTTATACGAAAATATTACTCTTTTTGCTCAGTGGCCATGAATATCATTTTGGTGTATTATTTTGACATATAAATATGTGTTTAAATTGTAATAATAATCCATGTGGCCGCCAGGGCGGCGAGCACGCGCTCCAGGCAAGACCTGAAGACCGCGGACATAGGTTGGGGACGAAGTCTTTCCTATTAATGACCTACACGCGTTTGACGGAGGACTTCAGCTCGTCAACTTTTATTTGGCGGTCCTTGCAGGTCTTGCCCTTGACATGCGTCCAGACGCTGTAGTCGATTGGATTGAGTTCGGGCGACTGAGGCGGGCAAAAATCCTTTGACCAGAAGTTAAATTTCGACCCAAATCAATCGTGCACGAGTCTTGGCCGTGTGAACTAGGGCACAGTCCTGCTGAAAGAATTAGGCCCGCTTTTTCGTGATCTTTCTCACACAAGGCAGGATTTTCGTGACCAATATGTCCCTGTATTCGGGGACGGTTAGCCTGTAACCGGCCGCGAACTACACCAGTGGCATCTTCTCTTTATTCGAAGCCACAATGCCAAGCATCATCAAGGAGGCCAAGTGTTTGGTCTTGAACACGTAGCGGATCTCGAAGACCTCCTGGCCAAAGCTTACCACACAGTTGTTCTGCATGTTGATGACTGTATCGACACTGAATGTTTTTTCATCATAAAAAAAATGAGAATTCGATTAAAATGAGTTTTCAACTCGTTGAAAAGGCAAGAGTAGTACTCACAACGCTGTTCTCGAGTACGGTCGTTGAGCAAAGACCTTTCTACGCTCTTGCTGCCATCCTCCTTATTGGCCCTGGGCACTGTGGCCACCGAGATGTTTTTCTTCGCAATCGTAGTCATTTTAAGCTTCAGGGCCCTTTTGAAAGCTTTTATCACAGCCAAACGGTTAACAACTTGAGGTCTGCCTTAACGAGGTCGATTTTTAGGTCTTTCCCGTTGTTGAGCTTTTCTGCGACTCTACGGGTGGTCTTCCGGTTGATGTTGAGCCGCTTGGCGATGTCAGACTTATTGTGACCCGCGCGCAGGAGAGCAGAGATCTCGATTCTTTTGACTTCCATCTCTACATACCTGCACACGATGGAAAAGACGTTTAATGACACGTGCTGGAAAAGTAGGACTTTGTTTGTTTGGCCGTACTTTTTTTCTATCACACACTTAAACCTCTCTCTCGAAAAAACAAAAAACCGAGTGTTGCCCCAAGGGATTAAAAAAAAATGACGTACGATAACCGATAGTTATAAATTAGGTATTAATGAATGTTATTCAGATATCAGGAGATAGGCAATTAACTAGAAAAATTGAATTTCCCAAGATGATCCGAATGCTTAGCTTTTCATCTAGAGATAATCTGCATTGTTTTCATAGCAACTAACTTTATTTTAATCTTGTGTAGATTAGGTCATTCTCTTGCCAGCTGTCGTCCAGGTAAAATGATTAAGAAATCTGCCCGTAATCTGACCGTAAAGCTCCTCCACCAAGATGGTCTTTCAATTTAAGCTATTGCAGTGATGGTCAAGCGCTTCAAAAGTGTAGTCCATAATATTATGTCAACCTATGACAAAATACGGCTGGTAAATCAACTGGTAGATTAATAATGACCTCAAAACTGAAGACCGAGCAATTACCTAAATTGTGAAGAACGACCGTTTCGAGGCGGTAGCAACAGTTCATCGAGAGATTAGTGAGATTCTGGCCATCACTCTCTCTAGGCAACTGTGTCACGTCGCTAGAGGAACACATCTTGACGCTGGCACAACTGCGAGCAAGCCAAGATGACCAATAGAGACAAGTCCACTTCAATGGACTCTCTATTTCAATTTGTTCGAATCCGATGACACGAGATTCGTTCTTTGCAGAGACGACAAAAGATTGTCTGTCATTTGAACCGAAAAAAAGTGCCAAGATGGCGGAGGAAGTGTGATGGGCTTAGGCGGGATTTCGATAAAAGGCACTGGGTCGTCACTTGCGTGCTTACAGTGCACAGCGAATGATCAATTGTACAAGGAATTGCTGCCAAAGAATGTTTTGCCTCATATGAGAGCCACCAAAGCCCATCCTGCAAATTCAAGGAGGATAACGCCCTCTGCTACACGGAAAATTCAGTGAAAACCTTCCTGGACGAAGTGTATATGACTGTAATGAACTGACTTAAACAGAGTCATGAGCTGAATTCCATTGAAAATGTTTGTAAGATACTCGGAGTGAGGTTTAAAGCGAGTGATCCAAAAACCGTTTAAGAATGTTGGTAATTTTTCAAGATCAATGGGATTGTCAAAGCATCATTGAGAATATAAAGGCTCACACTAAATACTACTTACTTATAACTTGTACAAATGTTTTCCATTGATTATAATTGAACAGTTAAATTCTAATTGATATTTGATTCCGCTGCCGTTCGGATCATTTTGGAGACCAATCTTTCTATTAATTTGCTTCTTTGCTGAAAACTTTCATTTTATTCATTCAAATTTGCATAAACTTTACCCATACATAGTTTATGCCTATACATTATCGTATACTAATTTTGGAAACCTTGAATTTTCTATGGCAAAATTTATGAAAGATGTGATAGTAATACGGACGTTCTGAGCTTTTTGGACGATGCTATATAATGTATAAACAATTTCTGGAACAATTTATTAGGTGAAATCATGACAACTACTCAATCGGATGGATAAAACGAAAGTTAGTTGTATTTAAAGTTCGGATCCAAACTGTATAGCAGGGCACACATAAATACACACACACACACTCACACAAACTCTCTCACACACCAACACACTCACTCTCTCACTCTATACATCTCTCTTCCTTCCCCTCATCTCTTCTCCCTCTCCCTCCCTCTCTTCCCCTTTCCTTCTCCTTCTCTCGACGAAGCTAATTATAATTATATTGTCAAGAAATTATTGTCGTTTTAAAAGAAAAGTAACATTATTTTTAATATACAAAAACAAATTCATCAAAATAGTGCCCATCATTTGTAGCACTGCTCTCCCATCGTTTAATTAATTACTACAACCCTTTCCTTAAAATTCCTCCGTGTTTGTTGATAAACTCTTATGCATATGATTTGATATATTTTGTCATCTCCATCATATGAGTGTCAACTCTATCGTTTGTGTGATGTTGTAATGACTCAGATAAATGGCATTCAAATGGTTCAAAGTCCAGTGAATCTGGAGAATGAGGAAGAAAATCCATATCTAAAACTTCTTCTTTTTTTCTGGTGTCAAACATGCCACGTGTGGACTTGCATTGCCACGAAGGCCGGAGGCATCTTTCCTTTGCAATTATTGAACATTGAAGTCTGCAGTAATTCTTTACTTATTATTAAGCAACTCATAATGAATAACTCATCTCACATCTCACCAAATGGCCTAGACATTACAGTAAGTTACAAATTGCCTAGTCAATACTACAGATTAAAAAGGCCTAGACATTAGTAATTTTAAAAAGCCTAGGTATACCTACAGATTAGGAAAGACTTAGGAATTTCAGCAAGTTAAAAATATCATACTCATTACTACAGGTTAAAAAAGGCCTAGGCATACCTACAGATTAACTCTGTACTTTATTACTATACAGAGTAAATAATTATTAAACTATATTAATTGAATATTCAAAAGGAAGTGGCAACACAGAAAATATAGAACTAATCACTTCAAGTGAAATTACTAATTAATTTAGTATTATTACACTGAGTACATCGCTTCACTTTAGTTAGGCACTGTAAAGCGGTAATTATAGGAAGTGATAATTATGTTTTTCACCGTGTTTTACAGTAAGTGATAATTCACAGAGTGAATTAAATATTCTTTGCGTTACGTGAAGTTTCGAGAAATGCGTGAGGAAAACTTCGATTGTAGAAATAGGCTTCGATCGGAGAAGTAAGCTTTGATTGGAAAAGTAGTCTGCGATTGGAGATGTTCGTCAATAAGGAAATATTTACAATCATTGACTTGCAATAGGACGAAGATGTTATGACGCAAGTGGCGCAGTTAGTGGAGACTTTTATCCTTGATACCAAAAAAGGTGGAAACGTTTCTGGAGACAGGAGTTATTATTGGTCTTCTGGGAGTATGCAAAAACTTAGAATGAACTGCTCTGGACAGACTGAATTAACAGCTTGCGTCTCGTAAAGCTGGTTATAATGCACGCAAATATGAGGAGTCTTGAAAGTTTTCTCCTTGGAGGAAAATGTGTTCCCAAGGGCAAGTTGCTTCCGTCCGAAACGAAAGGGAGATAGCAAGAATTTCATTTGCAAAACAAAGGAGAAATTTATTGCTCTCTCTCTCTCTCTCTCTCTCTCTCTCTCTCTCTCTCTCTCTCTTTCTCTCTCTCTTTCTCTCTCTCTCTCAAAACAACCACCTAGCTGTCGGTGAGAGAGCTTGTGCGATCTGCTTGAGTTAAGCTAGCTAAGCTGGGGGCTTTTAGTCGGCAGGGTCACCCATGCCAGTAAAGTAGCTTCAGTAGGATCCAGACTAAGGGTTGTCAAACTTCTCTACCACTTCTTTGATGCGTCTCCTTGCCTTCCCTACTAACCTCTTAGATTCTGTTAGTACTAAGTTTCACCAACTCTCTTCAACTGTCAAAAAAAAATAACCCCAGCAACAAAACAAACATTCATCTCTATTACACATAAGTTGTTTAGTCATAAGGGCCTCACCAGCTCCCTTATGCCGCGTGAGAAGAGAGGCTTTGGAACCTCTTTTGATAACACCTTGGAGCACTCATAGCTTGCAAGAGACTGAGATTAAGGGATCTCAGGCGTTTGAGGTACGATTAATAGAGAAATGCTAGGTTGCCTTTAGAAGCTTTCTCCTAACGTGTAATGGCCTGACCACCCCCCTGTAACCGCTACTTGGTGAACAAAGGCTTAACCGCTCTTTGGTGAGAGTGATTTTTTGCCTTGCTAGTTGCCAGATCAGCTAAAGATCTCGGATGAAGTCGTGGGCACTTAGCTTTACTATTTGCTTTAAGTCTGGCCGTTTTTAGTTGATTAGTTGGGCTTAGTAGGAAGACAGTTGCACCTCAAGCACCCCTGTCGAAAAATCAGGTATCCAGTTTACCTGGGGCTCTCATGCTGCTCAGTTGGGAGCTGAGGCACGATTTGGGACGTCCGGCCCAGGGGAGACCTTAGGGTTGGTGTGCTTGGTCAAAGGGTTTTTGTTGGCCGAACGACCGAAAACCTCCTGGAAATAGGCGGATGTGATTAGTGCGAGAGAAAATCACACATAAAAACCATTTTTAATGCGTATGGTCCCAGATTTTTAAAATGGCGAAGAAGAATGGTCCTCCGTTCCGCAAGTTAACCTGCAGAATTTGCAAAGTTTATAGATAGAGTGAAGACTTTGAGAGCAGGAGCTGCAAGGAGCTCACAGATGCCGTTAGTGTCTATGACTTCAGCGAACTCGAGAAACGCCTTGGCGAGAGCATCGCTCAATTGATAGAGGAGAACTCCCTCCCTAAAAGGGAGGTTCACCTCTTAAAATCAGAGAAGTGCAGATGCTTAGGTGATTGCGAAGGAGTGAAGGCCTTCGACGTCCAAGAGCAAGATCTTCTGCTGCAGGACTGGCTCAACGAGCCAAAAAGAAGAAAAGAGGAAGAAGGGAAAGAAGAAGAAGAGAAATTAGAAAGAGAAAAAGAGAAAGTAGAAAGAGGAGTAAAGAGAGTGGAAAAAGAAGACGAGAAAGTAGAAAAAGAAGAAGAGAAGACAAAGAAAGTCCAGAAAAAGAAGAAGAAGAAGAAGAAAAATGTAAGGAAAAAAGAGGAAAGCGGCAAGTCGCTTCCGAAAGGGAAGACTTAGTCGTCTGCCAACAAATGTGCAAGGGTCACCCTTATTGGTGATTCTCAAGCACGGGGTCGGCAGCTCCTGCTAGCGGTCTGCCTTCACGAAAGTGTAAAGGTAAGTTATATGGAGTTACATGGAAAGAAAGTACCCTAGGAGACCTTACGGTCCATTCAAAGAGGGTACCTTTGGACTAGCAATTGAGTAGGCACATGGCTGCTCAATTGTTTTGAGTCCCTAAACGGCCACTTTTCAAGAATTTGTCTAGTCTTGACTTGAACTGGTCAACAGATTCACTGTTGACAACTTCCACTGGAAGTACGTTCCACTTACCGCAGATACTGTAGGTGAAAAATTTCCACACAGATTGCGGTTGTAACGCTTCAGTTTAAGTTTGAAGCCGTGATTGCGCGTTCTGTTCTCACTCAGTGTGAAAATATCCCGGTAGTCAACATTGTCGAACCCTCGAAGTATTTTGAAAACTTCGATGAGCTGACCACGCAGTCTACGGGTTTCCAGCGAGAACAGATCTAATTCCCTTAGTCTATCCTCATAACTTTTATGTCAGATAGAGGGAATCAGCTTGGTTGCCCTTGCTTGTACGCGTTCCAATCTCGCGATGTCCTTTCGCAATGAAGGACTCCAAAATTGTACGGCATACTCCAGGTGCGGTCGGACAAGTGAGTTGTACCGGCACAGTACAATCTCCTGGTTCCGATAAACAAGCTGGCCTTAATATAGCCTAGCATTCTTTGGGCCTTTTTCTCCGCCTCAATGCACTGTTTCGAGAACTTGAGGTCACTAGTGATTGTTACACCCGATTCCTTCTCAGTGTCGGTGGATTCAATAGCAGTGCCCTTAAGGCTATACTGAGATTGGGGGTTTCTGTGGCCGATATGCATCACTTTGCATTTGTTCACGTTAAAAGGCATTTGCCACGTGTCCGACCACTACCCAATCTTCCAAAGATCTTCCCGCAGGCGGGCAGTATTTCCATCCTTTGCAACGCTCATACCAAGCTTGGTATCGTGGGCAAATTTGGAAATCTTGGCAACCATGTCACCGTCTATGTCATTGACGTAGATGATGAATAGTAGTGGTCCCAGGACAAAACCTTGAGGCACCCTGCTAGTTACGGGCACCCACCTAGAAGACTGTCCATTTACCACCACCCATTGTCGTCTGCCACTTAACCAGTTCTCGATCCAGCCGGCTACTTTTCCGTCTATTAAAACGCACTCGCACTTTCCGGAGAAGGCGGCGGGGTGGTACCTTATCAAAGGCTTTCTGGAGGTCCAGGTAAACCACATCCACCGCCTTGTCCCGATCGTGCTCACTGAAAACGAAGTGGAAGAATTCCACAAGGTTCGTCAGGCATGACCGTTGCCTTCGGAAGCGTGCTGGGAACTCCTCTGTAGCAGGTTTGACTCTAAATACGACGTCACTTTGTACACCATGATGCTTTCCATGAGTTTACCGACTACGAAGTCAGACTGATAGGTCGGTAGTTCGACGGTTGGTTACGGTCTCCTTTCTTGAAGATAGGAGTCACCTCCGCCTCGCGCTAGTCTCTAGGAACGCATTTGGTCCGGATTGACATGTTGAAAATTGCGCTCAGGTGTCATGACACTTGATCGCGCACTTCTTTCAACACTTTAGGTAGAAACCCATCCGGGCCAGGTGACTTATTCGTCATTAGGTCACTGATCTTCTTTCTGATTTCAACTTCGGTGAAGTCCATATCCTCCAGCTTTGCTCGAGTAGGAATCCGTCGGCTGGGGGATGGGACCACATTCTTCAGTAAATACTGAATAGAAGTAGTTTTTGAGGAGGCTAGCATTTTCTGCATTTGAATGCTTTAATGTCCCCTCCTTATTCCTCAAAGGGCCAATCGTTCGATGGATTGATTTACGGCTGTTTACATATCCAAAGAACTCCTTGGGATTCTCTTTACAGAGTCTCGCCACTTGGAGTTCCTCAGACCGCTTAGCCGCCCTTATGCTGGAATTCACTCTCCTGGCTAGCCTCCGGTATTCGTCAAAGTCACCCGAGATCTTCGATTGCCGGTACACAGTTCTCTTACCCTTAAGCAGTTGGCCGATTTCTCAATTAAACTGAAGGGGGCATTTCAGAGGGATAAAACGCGATTAGAGACTCATGAATGTGGTTTAGAAACTATTCCACGACTCTTCAACAGCATCGCACACTTCTAGCGTCACGTCAGTCAGTCCAGCACGAAGGCTTGCAAAGTCTGCTTTTCTCAAGTCAAGTTTCCTTGATTGAGTGGCAACAGACCTTACCTTCAGGATCTTGACGCTAAATCTAACTATCTGGTGATCACTGCCACCGAGCTCTTCGCCTACAGAGAGATCCTCAACGATATCATCCTCAGAGGTGAAGACCAAGTCTAGGATATTGTCTCCTCTCGTCGGTTCTCTGACTCATTGAGTGAGGAACTCGTTGTTGGTGAACTCCAAGATTAGCGCGCTCTCGCCACAGGCTGCTCTGGTTTCCCAGTCAACTTGGCTGTTGAAATCGCCCATAACGATGCACACTCTGCCTTGAACCAGCTCACCCAGCAGCTGGTACAGTTCCCTGTCCTTGTCAACGGGTTGGGAAGGGAGTCTGTAAAGCAGCAGGGTCCTGTATCTGACAGGACCGATCTCTAGGTCAACACCTAGGAGCTCGTGGTCGGATATAACGTTGTAGTTCGTAGATTTGATTGTATCCTTGACATACAACATTACACCGCCACCCTCTCTGTCTGGCCTATCTTTTTGGAAGAGTTGGTAGCCAGGAACCGTGAATTCGTCTTCAAAGTCTCGGTTTGAGGTTTTTATCCACGATTCTGTTATGGCTACCATTTCGGGTTCTTCCGTCGCTACGAGGCCACGGAGCTCAGGAAACTTGTTCCTGATTGACCTCGCATTGAACAGAAGAACTTTCAGGGAGTAGAGGTGGAGAAATCACAGATTTCTGAGAACTCAGTCGTTGCTATGATGGTAAGTGGCAACGACCTCTACCCGAGAGAAGGTAAGGTAGGCCCTACGGATGAAATCCTGCACACAGTCTTTGACGGCGTGGAGAGGTGCAACACGGGCGCTCACTCGATGGACTTCGCTTTAAACTTTCGCCTGGCAGATTTGTGTACAGCAGAGAGGGTCCCTTTTTTGGACCCATTCTACACGTTTTATTGTATGAATGATCTCTACCAAAGGGATGGGACTCATTTTTCATTTAAAGGAAAGGCCTTTCTGTTGAAAATGATCCAGGATATCGTAGAGAGGACCCAAAGGAGTATCCGGCCCAGATTGACGGTGGACGTGCGCCAGTACGCCCGCGTCACTCCTGGTACGACCTTTTTGGAGGTCATTAAGAGGAGTGCCACGGCGCCAACAAACAAGCCGGGAAACGGAAGAGAGTAGGGAGTCCTACATTCGGGGTCTTCTTGAAAGTTCTTCTGTCTAATGCAAGGTCAATCAGGAATAAGTTTTTTGAACTTCGTGGTCATGTAGTGAAACCCATAACGGAGTCATGGGTAAAAACATCGAACCGAGGTTTTGAGGGGGAATTCATGATTTTTCGGCTACCAACTCTTTCTAAAAGATAGGCTAGACAGAGAGGGTGGCGGTGTGATATTGTATGTTAGAGATACATTCAAAACGACGAACTGCAACATTATATCCGACCACGAGCTCCTAGGTGTAGATCTAGAGATAGGTCCTGCCAGATACAGGACCCTACTGCTTTATAGACCCCTTGCCCAACTCTTTGAAAAGGCCAGGGAGCTGTACCAGCAGCTGGGTGAACTTGTTGAAGAAGAGGGGGGGGTATCGTCATGGAAGACTTCAACACCCAAGTTGACTAGTACACCAGAGAACCCTGTAGCGAAAACGCATTGCTCCTGGAGCTGCGAACAACGAATTTCTGACTCAATGGGTGAGAGAGCCGAAGAGAGACGATAATACTCTCGACTTAGTTTTCACCTCTGAGGACGACATCGTTGAGGATCTCTCTGTAGGCGAAAAGCTCGGTCGGTGGCAGTGACCACCGGCTAGTTAGATTTATTGTCAAAGTCCCCAAGGTAGATTCTGCGACTCGTGAATCAAGGAAACTTGATTTGAGAAGAGCAGACTTCGCAGGTCTCCGTTCAGGATTGGCTGATGTTAGGCTTGCAGGGGAGAGTATGATAATGTTGAAGACCTATAGAATAGTTTAAAATCTACGTTCATGAGTCTTCAATTACAATTTATTCCTGTGAAAAGTCTGCGTCGGTCTTCCGTTCAACCAAGGTAGTTTACTCGAGAAATTGGTCAACTGGTTAGGGAAAAAAGATATGTGTATCGGCAGTCAAAGACATCGGGGGATTTGAGGAGTAACGGGGGCTAGCTAGGAGAGTGAAGTCCAGCATAATGGCGGTAAAACGTGCGAGAAGCTCTGAGAGGCGATACTTTAAAAAGAGAATCCCAAGAAGTTTTGGGGGGTAATGTAAACAGCCGTAAACCAATCCGCCACAAGATCGGCCCTTTGGTGAATGAGGAGGGGGCATTAAACCACATAGATGCAGAAAATGCAGACCTCCTGAACGACTACTTCTCTTTAGTGTTCACTGAAAAGTGTGCTCCCATCCATCAACCTATGGACTCTTACTAGGGCAAGAATTTGGGGAAAATGGACTTCACCCAAAGACAAGTAGAAAATAGAATCAATGACTTAAAGACGAATAAGTCCCGGGGCCCAAACGGGTTTCTACCTAAAATGTTGAAAGAAGTGCGTGATGATGTGTCACAACATCTGGGCACAATCTTCAACATTTCAATCCGGACTGGATGCGTTCCTAGATACTGGCAAGAGGCGGAGGTCACTCATATTTTCAAGGAAGGAGACTCTAGCCAACCATCGAACTACAGACTTATTAGTTTAACTTCGATAGTTGGTAAACTCATGGAAAACATCATGTTGGACAAAGTAACGTCATATTTAGAGTCCAACTTGCTATTGAGGACTTTCCAGCATGGTTTTTGAAGGCAACGGTCATGCCTAACGAACTTTGTGGAATTCTTCCACTTCGTTTTTAGTGAGCATGATCGGGATAAGGCGGTGGATGTTATCTACTTAGACTTTAAGAAAGCCTTTGATACGGTACCACACCGCCGCCTTCTCTAGAAACTGCGTGCACTGGGCATAGATAGAAACGTAGCAGGTTGGATAGAGAACTGGCTAAGTAGCAGATGGTAATGGGTGTTATTAAATGGACAGGCTTCTGCGTGGGTGCCCGTTACTAGCGGTGTTCCTTAAGGTTCTGTTCTGGGATCGCTACTGTTCATCATCTATGTTAACAACATGGGTTTTAACTTAGTTGTAGAGATTACTAAATTTTCTGATGATACAAAGCTTGGTATGAACGTTGCAAAGGATGTAAATACTGCCCGCCTACAAGAAGATCTTGAGAAGATTGGGGAGTGGTCTGACACGTGGCAAATGCCTTTTAACGTGAATGAATGCAAAGTGATGCATATCGGCCACCGAACCCCCAATCTCATTAAGGGCACTGCTATTGAATCCATCGACACTGAGAAGGACTTGGTTGTAACAATCACTAGTGACCTCAAGTTCTCGAAACAGTGCATTGATGCGGAGAAAAAGATCCAAAGGATGCTAGGCTACATAAAGCGCCAGTATGGATATCTGAAAAAGAAGATAGTACTGTGTTTGTACAACGCACTTCTCCGACCGCACCTGGAGTATGCCGTACAATTTTGGAGTCCTTCGTTTCAAAAGGATATTGCGAAATTGGAACGTGTGCAAGCCAGTGCAACCAAACTGATTCCCTCTATCCGACACAAATGTTAGGACGATACATTTACGGAATTAGATCTGTTTTCGTTGGAAACCCTGAGACTGCGTGGTCAGCTTATCGAACGGCTTAAAATACTTCGAGGCTTCGACAATATAGACTACACTGATGTTTTCCAACTTAGTGAGGTCAAGGCTGGACAAAGTCTTGAAAAGTGGCCATTTGAGCACGTAAACCGTTGAGCAAAACTGTGCCTGCTCGACTGCTATTCTAAAGGTACCCTCTTTGAAAGGGCCTTAAGGTCTACTAGGGTACTTCTTATCTTTGTAGCTCCTTGTAGCTCTCTTTTCCTCTCACTCTCTGCTTTCTCCCTCTCTGATCTTCTCTCTCTGGTCCTCTCTTTATGTATTCCTATCTCTCTGTCTGTTAGTTTTCACCTCTGAAGATGACATCATTGAGGGCCTCTCTGTAGGCGAATAGCTCGGTGTCAGTAACCACCGACTAGTGAGATTTGTAGTCAAGGTCCCCAGGGTAAAGGCGACGAATCGTAAATCGAGGAACCTTAATTTGCGAAGAGTAGATTTTGCAGGTCTTCATGCTGGATGGGTGATATGAGGCTGGAAGGTTGTGAAAATGTTGAAGATTTGTGAATAGTTTCGGAACTACGTTCATGAGTCTTCAATTACGATTCATTCATTTGAAAAGCCTGCGTCGGTCTTGTGTTCAACCAAAGTGGTTAATCGAGAAATTGGTCACTGCTTAGGGAGAAAAGAACGGTGTACAGGCAGTCAACGATTTCTGGAGATTTTAAGGACTACCGTAGGCTAGCTAGGAGAGTGAATTCCAGCATAATGGTGGCAAAGCGTGCTGAGGAGCTCCGAGTGGCGAGACATGGCAAAGAGAATACTAAGGAGCTCTTTGGTTATGTAAACAGCCGTAAGCCAATCCATCGAACGATTGGCCCTTTAATTAATTAAAAGGGGGCATTAAAGCACGCAGATACAGAAAAGGCTAACCTCATCAACAACTACTTCTCTTCAGTGTTTACTGAAGAGAGTGGTCCCATCCCAGCCCACAGATTCCTAATTGGATGAAAAGCTGGAGGAAATGGACTTCACTTAAGGAGAAAGAGAAAAAAAGATCACTGATCTAAAGACGAATAAGTCCCCTGGCCCGGAAGGGTTTCTACCTAAAGTGTTGAAAGAACTGCGCTATGAAGTGTAACGACATTTGAACACAATCTTCAACATGTCAATACGGACCGGATGCGTTCCTAGAGATGGTGTGTAGCAGATTTAACTCCTATCCTTAAAAAGGGAGACCCTAGGCAGCCGTCAGACTACCCACCCATTTGCTCAGCCTCAATAGTCGGTAGAATCATGGAAAGCATTTTAGTGGACAAAATGACGTCATATTTAGAGCCTACCCTGCGATTGAAGAGTTCCCAGCATGGGTTACGAAGGCACCGGTCATGCCTAATGAATCTTGTGGAATACTTCCCCTTCGTTTTTAGTGAGCATGATCGGGATAAGGCCGTGGATGTTATCTACTTAGACTTTCAAAAAGCCTTCGATAAGGTACCACACCGCCGCCTACTCCGAAAAGTGCGTGCGCTGGGCGTAGACAGAAATGTAGCAAGTTGGATAGATGACTGGCTTTACGGCAGACTGCAACGGGTAGTGTTGAATGGACAGGTTTCTAAGTAGGTGCCCGTCACCTAGCGGTGTTCCTCAAGGTTCTGCCCTGGACTACTACTATTCATCATCTACGTCAGAGACATGGACGGTAACATGGTTGCGAAGATTTATAAATTTTCCGATGATACCAAGCTCGGTTCGAACGTCGCAAAGGAAGGAAATACTGTCCGCCATCAAGATGATCTTGGGAAGATTGGGGAGTGGTCGAACACCTGGAAAATGCTATTTAACGTGAACAAATGCAAAGTGATGCATATCGGCCACCGAAACCGCCAATCTCAGTATATCATTAAAGGCACTGCTATTGAATCCATCGACACTGAGAAGGAATTGGGTGTAACAATCACTAGTAACCTCAAGTTCTCGAAACAGTGCATTGGTGCGGAGAAAAAGACCCAAAGGATGCTAGGCTACATAAAGCGCCAGTTTGGATATCGGAAGAAGGAGATAGTACTGTGTTTGTACAACTCACTTGTCCGACCGCACCTGGAGTATGCCGTACAATTTTGGAGTCCTTCGTTTCAAAAGGATATTGTGAAATTGGAACGTGTGCAAACCAGGGCAAACAAACTGATTCCCTCTCTATCAGACACAAATGTTACGATGATAGATTAAGGGAATTAGATCTGTTCTCGCTGAAAACCCTGAGACTGCGTGGTCAGCTTATCGAAGTGTATAAAATAGTTTTAGGCTTTGATAATTTCGACTACACTGATATTTTCCAACTTAGTGAGGGCAGAACGAGAAATCACAGCTACAAACTTAAACTGAAGCGTTACAACCCTGATATGTGTGGTTAATGTTTCACATACAGCATCTGTGGTAGCTGGAACGCACTTCCAGTGGAAGTTGTCAACAGCAATTCTGTTGATCAGTTTAAGTCATGACTGGACCAAGTCTTGAAAAGTGGCCGTTTGGGTACTTAAGTCGTTGTGCAGAACTGTGCCTGCTCAACTGTTAGCCCAAAGTTACCCTCTTTAAATGGACCGCAAGGTCTCCTAGGGTACTTATTGTCCTTGTAGCTCTCTCTCTCTCTTTCTCCTTCTCTCTATCTATCCCTCTGTTCCTCTCTCCTTCTAATCACTCAATGACTTGGATAATGGAGTGTTTAGTAGGAACTCTAAATTTGCAGATGACACAAAGCTGGGAAGCCGAGCCTTTCGAGACTCGATGTAGAGCAAATGCAAAGAGTCCTTAATAAAATTGTCGAATGGGCGGATAAATGGCAAATGGGCGGATAAATGGCAAATGGGCGGATAAATGGCAAATGGGCTTCAACATTGTTAAATACAAGTTCATGCATTTAGGATGTCATAACTTAAAAGTAGTAAAATATCATATGGAAGGCCAAATCCTCAGATCCCTTATCTTAAAAAAAGACCTGGGATTTTAATCTCAGAGGACATTAAAGTATCGAAGCAATGCGAAGAAGCTTGTAAAAAAGCAAACCAAATGCTAGGAGATATTGCTCGGAATTTTACTTTCAAATCTAAAAATATAATCGTGCCACTATACAAATCGCTCGGGTGCCTACACATCGAATACGCGGTTCAATTTTGCTGTCCATCCCCAAACAAGGATATAGCGCAGTTAGAAAGAGTGCAACGTGGCGCTACTAAACTAGTTCCTGGAATCCGAAACAAACCGTACGGAGATAGACTCCGCTCATTAAACCTACTATCCCTTGAAAGTAGACGATTTCGTGGACAGCCTGCTCAACCGTGTAGTAGAAAGCACGTCAGTTAATATGTTCAAAAACCGACTTGATGAGTAATTCAATAGTGTAGATATAACGTAGTAGGAGAATAGAAGAAAACGTCATACGAAATAATGAGTTGGGAGTAAAATGAAAGGAGCAATAAAAAAATGCCAGTGCCCCCCCCCCTTCCCCGCTTGGAGTGAATGTGAATTCCCTTTTTTTTCTCTCTGTCCTATAAGTATATTACTTTCATCATTAGCAGGCGAAGCCTGCGGGGGAAGAGAGTACTATCCTATCCCCCCCCCCCTCCCTGGTTTGAAGAAGCGTGTTCCTGTATTTGAGGGATAGCTGAATCTGCATGTCAAAGGTACATATGTAGATAAGTGTGTACTGTAGAAGTGAATTAGTTAGAAAAGCCATGCAAATTAAAAGGCCAAATGGTACACATTAGATAAGTGTTTACAGTAGAATAAAAATATATAAAAAACAGCATGTAAAAATATATATATAAGAGGTACATATGTAGATAAGTGTGTACCGTAGAGTTTAAATAGTAAAAAAATGCATGTCAAAAATAGGCGATACACTAACGTTAGAAAGTGGTAGTTAACATCTTCTGTAAGCGGACTGGCCTTAGGCGGACCTGAGGGTCTTTGCTGGTCCTTGTTTCTGTAGTTCTCTCTTAAGAATGGATTATTACTTAACGCAAAGAAAACTCAATATATTTGAAGGAAAGAAAATAAAACCTATGGACCAGTGTGAAAAATTGGGGCATATATTTCCATCGATTTATTTCCTTTGATTTTCAGATTGACCAGGTCTACATGAAAGTAATGGGAGTGCTTATTTATTTAAATAGAATAAAAGACTCATTTGAACCTAAGGCACGCATTATTGTTGTACAAACTTTAGTTTTAAGCCTTATTAATTATTGTTTTATTATATGGGAAACTACTAGTAATGTAAAACTAAATAAAATTCAGAACCTCCAAAATTTTGCTGCCAGAGTCGCCGATGGAAAAGCTCGTAAATTTGATCCTATCACTTAATCTTTTAATGAAATTGGATGGCTGCGAGTCAAAGAAATATATGATTATGAGCTTTGCTGCTTAGTTTTTAAGATTAAAAGAAAGTTCCTACCTGAATGACTCTGCAATTATATAACAGTCAACTTAATAACTGGATTATTTACTAGACATGCTAATTAGTTGGCTGGCAGAAGAGCACAAACAGACGTTGGTTCAAAGGAAATAAGCATCAGAGTTGCCCGATTGTGGAATACCCTTCCGAATGCGATTATAAATGTAGGGTAATTAACGTACTTTAAAACTAATCGCAAGAAAAGCCTTTTAAATAGATGAATAATGAATTTTAGTCGTATAGTGTTGATGCCGATCATTGATAATAGTAGTGCACATTTAGAATAAGTTATATTGTGTTCTCTGATGAATTTCTCAGTTGTATCCTGTTGATGCCGGTAATTGACAATAATAATGTACATTTGAAATAAGTTTTAATTTTACTCTTGATATTCATGGAAGTTTTATGTATCAACTCACTGTTCCCCTCTCTCTCTCTCTCTCTCTCTCTGTTTCTCTCTCTCTTTGTTCCCCTCTTTCTGTTCCTCTTTCTCTGTTCCTCTCTCTCTCTGTTCCTCTCTCTCTTTGTTCCTCTTTCTCTGTTCCTTTCTCTCTCTGTTATTCTCTCTCTCTTTTTTCCTCTCTCTCTCTGTTATTCTCTCTCTCTTTTTTCCCCTCTCTCTCTCTGTTCCTCTTATATCTCTCTATTGTCCTATATCTCTCTCTGTTATTTTCTCTCTCTTTTTCCTCTTTCTCTGTTCCTCCTATATCTCTCTCTGTTATTCTCTCTCTCTCTCTCTCTCTCTCTCTCTCTCTCTCTCTCTCTCTCTCTCTCTCTCTCTCTATCGACCTCCTCATCGGACGGTAGAGGTTGATATAGACCTGTACCAAAAACTGTCCAGTCTCTTAAACAGCCCTCCCTCGCTGCTGGTAGGGGACTTCAATTACCGAGTTTACTGGAGTGACCAAACGGGTGACAGAGAGGCATCTCGGCTTGTAGACTTTGATTACAGCAACTTTCTGACTCAGTGGGTCGGCGAGCCTACCCGAGGAGGCAACGTTCTATATCTAGTATTTACCACTGAAGATGACCTCGTTTCTGACCTGTCAGTGGATGAGTGCCTAGGTGGTAGTGACCATAACATGGTAAGGTTTGGAGTACGTGATCCCTGTACGCAAGGTACTAATGAAAGAGCACGTAAATTGGATCTCAGACGTGCAGACTTCAATGGGCTTCGGGAGGCACTTGGCCAGATGCAACCAACTAACGAAGGCGGGACGAATTCCAAATGGAACGACTTCAAAAATCGTTTTATGGATCGTCAGGCCGAGTGCGTTCCCACGAAGGCAGTCAGACTAGCAAGCATTCAGCCTAAGTGGTTTTATCAAGAAATCGCTAGTGATATTAAAGCTAGAAAGTCAGCGCACAGAGCATGGAAGACGAATAGTAGTGCGATGCACCATGAAGCCTATGTGACCCATAGTAGAACGGTTAAGGCACTAGTGCGCACGGCTAAGCGTAACGAAGAAATTCGTGTAGCCTATCTCTACAAAGAGAGCCCCAAGGAATTCTTCGCGTACGTGAACAGCCAAAAACCAGTACGCCAACGCATCGGACCCCTGAGGGACGCCGACGGCGTTCTCCAGGATTCAGATGAGGAAATAGCTGGCATACTTAACAACTACTTCTCCTCGGTTTTCACGAGGGAAAGGGGCGGAGAGATACTCAGACCGCCGACAGTGATAGATCGCGAGTTAGAATCACTAGAAGCAATAACTACAACTTCTGAAGAGGTTGCTAGGAGGCTAGGTCAGTTAAATCTCTCCTGACGGCTTCCTGCCAAGAGTACTGCGTGAGGTGAAAGATTAGGTGAGCCCTCATCTTTCTGAGATCTTCAACTCATCGTTCGACAGTGGCGAAGTACCTGCAGACTAGCGTATGGCCAATGTCACCCCGATCCACAAAAAGGGGTACCGTGGCACCGCAGGAAACTACCGACCAACAATTCTCACTTCAATCGTGGGCAAAGTACTGGAAGGCATTATAGGGGATAGGATAATGAATCATTTAGTCTCACAACCTGTTGAGAGACACACAGCATGGCTTCCGAAGAAAGCGCTCGTGCCTCACCAACTTGCTTAAATTCTTCCACGGTATAATGAGTGAGTTTGACAGAAGTCGAGCGGTTGACATACTTTATTTGGATTTCCAAAAGGCTTTCGATAAAGTCTCCCAGCGCCGACTGATGGCGAAAGTACATGCCCTGGGAATGAGATGAAAGGTCGCAAAATGGTTAGAAAGTTGGTTGTCTGATAGGCGACAGTGGGTTACCATCGGAGGCCACACCTCTCATTGGTCGTCAGTAACGAGCGGAGTCCCTCAGGGCTCCGTGCTAGGCCCTCTATTATTCATCATCTACATCAACGATAGAGATGAAGGACTAGTAAGTCGTCTAGCGAAATTTGCCGACGACACAAAACTTGGAGCTAACGTAGCGAATCCCCAAAACATCGAGATGTTGAGGGAAGACCTACGGATGATCGGCGAGTGGGCTGACAAGTGGCAGATCTTTTCAACTTAGACAAGTGTAAGGTGATGCACATCGGGTATGCGAACCCCCGGTCAGGCTACGAGCTACAAGGTATGCGTCTTGAGTCTACTGATGTCGAGAAGGACTTAGGTGTGCTGATTAGCAGCGATCTCAAATTCTCGAAGCAGTGCTTACAGGTGGAGAAAAAGGCTCATTGCCGGTTGGGTTACATCAAGAGGCAATTCAGATTTCTAACAAAAGAGGTTGTTTTGCCTTTGTACAACTCGCTGGTAAGGCCTCACCTAGAGTTCGCTGTTCAGTTCTGGTCTCCTCATTATCGAAAAGACATCGATCGTCTGGAAAAGGTGCAAGCCAGGGCCACGAAACTGATCCCATCGCTAAAGAACAAGTCATACCAAGAAAGACTGCAAGAGCTCGATCTCTATTCGTTAGAGACTCGAAGAATGCGCGGTCGTCTAATAGAGACTTTTAAAATCTTGAAAGGATTTAAAAATGTCGACTTCACCAAATTCTTTACCCTAAACCGGAATATGACTCGAAATCACGGGTGGAAGGTTGAGCTGCCTAGATTCAATACCATTCCGTGGGGTAAGTCATTCACATAGGACATTTGCGACACATGGAATAAACTACCAGCGGGGGTTGTTGAGAGTAGCAGTGTTGAACAGTTTAAGAGTAGACTTGACAAATTATATTTGAAAAGTTGATGATCTCATAGCAAGTATCAGTACATGCTAAGAATCGAAACCGCAAAAAGTGCCTCCTCGATACGGGCTGCAAGGCCTTAGAGGTACTTCTTTTCCTTGTAACTCTCTTTTCCTCTTAATCTCTTTCTGTTCTCTCTTTCTCCCTGTCTGTCTCTCTTTCTCTCTCTCTATTCCTCTCTCTCTCTTAAACTGAGAGATGATTTTGGCGTGTTACGAAAGTCAGAACCAGACATCACCAACGTGTTGAACAGCTACTTCGCCTCCGTATTTACGAGGTGTGATACCTTATACGTGGACTTTCCAAAAGCCTTAGATAAGGTACCACACCGCAGGTTGATTAATAAGGTCTGCGCCTTTGGCATTACCGGTAAGGTAGCCGAATGGATAAAAAACTGTCTCTCGGGACGGAGGCAACGAGTAAAGATCAACGGGGTAGCCTCGCAATGGGCGCCGGTCAGTAGCGGGTTACCCCAGAGCACAGTACCCGGGCCTCTATTGTTCATTGTCTACATCAATAACATAGACGAAGGACTACTATGGTCAATAGCCAAGTTCGCCGATGATAGCAAGCTAGAAAGTAGTGTAAACTCGCGAGAAAGAGGGAACGCCTACGAAATAGCCTTTTCAGGATAGGCGAGTAGTCCGAGAGGTGGCAGATGCCATTTAACCTTGACAAGTACACAGTAATGCACATTGGCAACGCTAACCCTCGGTAAAACGACTCCTTGCTAGGCAAACAGCTAGATAACACTGACCTTGAAAAAGATTTAGGCGTGCTAATGAGCAGTGGCCTAAAGTCTTCCAAGTAGTGACTCCAGGTGTCTAAAAGGGCCCAGCGAATGCCTGGGAACATAAAGAGGCATTTTCGCTTCCGAAATAAGCATATTGTGCTCGCCTTGTACAACTCTCTAGTTCGTTCACACCTTAAATACACCGTACAATTCTGGGGAGAGCCTTCATTTATGTTATACATTCTCTTATCCTATAGGTTAGGGCCTCCCCAAAATAGTAACTCCACGGTAAGGTCAGCAATATCCTTTGAGGTACTAATTTTCCTTATGAGTCCGTTTAGCGCTTTCTCTCTCTCTTAATTCCCCTCTCTCTCTCATTCTGTTCCTCTCTCTCACTGTTCCTTTTTCTCTCTGTTCCTTTCTCTCTCTCCGGCCCAGAGTGAGGGGACGTACGCCAGTACGCCTGTATCACTCCTGGAACGACCTTCTCAGAGGTCGCAGAGAGGGGTGCCTCTTCGCCAACAAATAAGCTGGAAAACGGAAGAGCATAAGGAGTCCTACATTCGGGAACTCCCTGAAAGTTCTCTTTAATACGAGGTCGATCAGGAACAAGTTTCTTGAAATTCGTGCTCTCGTAGCGACGGAAGAACCTGAAATGGTAGGCATACCAGAGTCGTGGGTAAAAACCTCAAACCGAGATCTTGAAGGTAAATTCACAATTCCCGGTTACCAACTCTTCCAAAAATATAAGCCAGACAGAGAGGGTGGCGGTGTGATGTTGTATGTCAAGGGTACACTTAAATCGACGAACTGCAAGATTGTATCCGACCACGAGCTACTAGGTTTTGACCTAGATATAGGTCCTGCCAGATACAAGACCATGGCGCTTTACAGACCCCCTGCCTAACTCGTTGAAAAGGACAGGAATCTCTAGTGGCTACTGGGTGAACTTGTTCAAGACAGTGTGTGTGTCGCCATGGGTGATTTCAATACCCAAGTTGACTGTGAAACGAAAGAACTCTGTGGCGAGAACGCACTACTTCTGGAGTTTGCGAACAACGAGTTCCTGACTCAATGGGTGAGAGAGCCGACGAGAGGCAATAATACTCTAGACTAGATTTTCACCTCTGATGATAACATCGTTTAGGATCTCTCTGTAGGCGAAGAGCTCGGTGGCAGTGATCACCGACTAGTCAGATTCATAGTCAAGGTCCCCAAGGTAGAGTCTGAGACTGGTAAATCGAGGAAACTTGAGTTGAGAAGAGCATACTTTGCAAGTATTCGTGCTGGATTGACTGATGCGAGGCTAGATGTGTGCGAGGATGTTGAAGATTCGTGGAAGGTTAGAACGGTGTACCGTCAGTCAAAGATCTCTGGTAACTTTGAAGAGTACCGTAGGCTGGATAGAAGAGTGAAGTCCAGCATACGGGGGGCAAAGCGTGCCGAGGAACTGCGAGTAGCGAGACTTTGCAAGGAGAATCCCAAGGAGTTTTGGGTTATGTACATATCCGTAAATCAATCCATCGCACGATTTGCCCTTTATTGAATGAGGAGGGGCATTAACGCACTCAGATGCAGAAAATGCTAACGTCCTTAACCACTACTTTTCTTCAGTGCTCATTGAAGAGTGTGGTGCCATCCTCCAGCCCACGGATTCTTACTTGGGGGAAAAGCTGGAGGAAATGGACTTCACCCAGGGAGAAATAAAAAAAAAGATCACTGATCTGAAGACGAATAAGTCCCCTAGCCCGGACGGGTTTCTACATAAAGTGTTGAAAGAAGTGCGCTATGAAGTGTCACGACATTTGAGCACAATCTTTAACATGCCAATCCGGACCGGATGCGTTCCTAGAGACTGGCGTGAAGCGGAGGTTACTCCTATCTTCAAGAAAGAAGACCCTAGCCAGCCGTCGAACTACCGACCTATTAGCTTAACCTTAATAGTCAGTAAACTCATGGAAAGCCACATGATAGACAAAATGACGTCTTATTCAGAGTCGAACATGCTACTAAAGAGTTTCCAGCACGGTTTCCGAAGGCAACGGTCATGCCTAACGAACCTTGTGGAATTCTTCCACTTAGTTTTCAGTGAGCATGATTGGGATGAGGTGGTGGATGTTATTTACGTAGACTTTCAAAATGCCTTCGATAAGGTACCACACAGCCGCTTCCTTCGGAAAGTGCGTGCGCTGGGCATAAACGGAAATGTAGCAAGTTGGATAGAGAACTGGCTAAGCGGCAGACGGCTACAGGTGGTTCTGAATGGACAGGCTTCTAAGTGGGTTCCAGTTACCAGCGGTGTACCACAGGGTTCTGTTCTGGGACCACTACTTTTTATCATCTATGTTAACTACATGGATGTTGACATGGCTGCGAAGGTTTCTAAATTTGCCGACGATACCAAGCTTGGTATGAACGTTGCAATGGAAGGAAACATTGCCCGCCTACAAGAAGATCTCCGGAAGATTGGGGAGTGGCCCGACACGTGGCAAATGCTATTTAACGTGAACAAATACAAAGTGATGCATATCTTCCACCGAAATCCCCAACTTCAGTATATCCTTAAGGGCACTGCTCTTGAATGCACCGACACTGAGAAAGACTTGGGTGTGACAATCATTAGTGACCTCAAGTTCTCGAAACAAAGTATTGAAGTAGAGAAAAAAACTTAAAGGATGCTAGGTTAAATAAAGTGCCAGTTTTCGATATCGGAACACGGAGATTGTACTATGTTTGCACAACTCACTTGTCTGATCGCACTTGGAGTATGCCGTACTATTTTGGAGTCCTTCGTTTCGAAAGGATATTGCGAGATTGGAACGTGTTTAAGCTAGGGCAGCCAAACTGATTCCCTCTATCACACAAAAAAGTTTCGATGATAGATTAAGGGAATTAGATATGTTCTCATTTGAAACCCGGAGACTGCGTGGTCAGCTTATCGAAGTGTTTAAAATACTTTGAGGTTTCAACAATATAGACTACACTGATGTTTTCCAACTAAGTGAGGGGAGAACTAGAAATCAACGCTACAAACTTGAGCTGAAGCGTTACCACCACGATCTCTGTAGGAGATCTTTCACATACAGTATCTGTGGTAGTTGGAACGCACTTCTAGTGGAAGTTGTCAGCAGCAATTCTATTGATCAGTTCAAGTCAAGACTAAAGAAAGTCTTGAAAAGTGGCCTTTTGAGCACGTGAGTCGTTGTGCAGAACTGTGCCTGCTCAACTGTTAGCCCAAAGGTAGCCTCTTTGAATAGACCGCAAGGTCTCCTAGGGTACTTGTTGTCCTTGTAGCTCCCTATACCTCTTACCCTTTCTCTTTCTCTTTCGCACTCCGTTCCTCTCTTTCTGTTTCTTTCTTTCCACTCTATGCATGGAGTGAATGTGAATTCCCCTTTTCTTTTTCTGTCTGTCCTATAAGTATATAATTTTCATCACTAGCAGGCGACGCCTGCGGGAGAAGAGAGTACTGTCCTATCACCCTCCCCCCCCCTCCCTGGTTCGAAAACGCGTGTAATGTTAGTAGTATTTGAGGGATAGCTAAACCTGCATGTCAAGGGTGCACATGTAGTTAAGTGTGTACCGTTTAGTTGAAATAGTTAAAAAAAAATATATATATATATATATAAAACAAAAAAAAGCATGATACACTAACGTTAGAATGTGTAAGCGGACTGGCCTTGAGTGGACCATAGGGTTTTTGCTGGTTCCTATTTCTGTAGTTCTGTAGTTCTCTCTGTTCCTCTCTCTCTCTTTTTCTCTCTCACTCACTCTCACTCTCTTTTCCTCTCTCTGTCCCCCCTCTCTCTCCTCTCTCTCTCTCTCTTCTTCGAATGTTCTAGTAAAAGCAATATTTGTAAAATACGAACAACACCATCTAATGTAGGGTTCCCGGTTTCAGAAAACGAATTTACTCCAGGGAGTGCAACAAACCAGTGAGAGCGATTCTTCTAAATGCACGTTCAATTAGAAAAAAATTGGTAGAATTTAGGGCTATAGAAAGCTGTAGAAAAGTATGACTGTCGTAGAATGGACTCTCTACGATATACCATATATAACTATTCGTTGAGGGAACTTCTTTAATTAGCTTTAGAGTGCGTGGATGTCTGGTAGGCCGATATTATGTATCTTCGATATGCTTAAGAAGTGGAACTGAGCTCAAGGATAATAATATTGCTATCATTAATTAAATAGAGTTTTATTAATAATAACTATCAACAATACACAAAACGGAAAATATTGACATAAACAGAGAATGTAAAGGGTCGTGGGGGCTCGGGCTAATCCGAGGATTAAAGGATTTAAAAGGTAAAACAAATATAAAGTTAAAGGGATGGGATGGTTCGCTAAACCATTTAAAGCACAGGGTAGAATTGACAAAAGGGTTAAATACCCAAAGGTAACGTTCGGCTTACGTAATTTTATACTAGTGGTGCAGAGGAAGGCGACGTGAAGGAATTTTCGGTCCGCTGGCGAGTTCCAGCTGAAGGGGGGGAGAATAAAAGGATCCTGACGTGGCGTCTTGGGAATAAGAACCGTTTCTCGACGAACGGCTTGAAGAACAATGGCTGTTCTACGTTGTTCTCTTCTGAACAACAGGGGGGGGGTGAGAACCGTCTCTTGTCTACGGGCTCAAGAACAATGCCTGTTCTACGTTGTTCTCTTTTGAACAACAGGGGATGGGGTGAGAACCGTTTCTGGTCAACGGGCTCGAACGAACAATGGCTGTTCTAACGTTGTTATCTTTCTGAACAACAAGGGGAAAGGGTGAGAACCGTTTCTTGGCGAACGGGCTCAAACGAACAATGGCTGTTATAACGTTGTTCTCTTTCTGAACAACAAGGGGGAAGCCTTGTTGACTCGGCGTCACAAAGGCTCGAACTTTGGCACTCAAGGGATATTGTCCTCCTTCTGGACAAGTGATGGTGAATCTCGAGGTCGAGGTCCCTTGGCGCACAAAGTGAGAGAGGGTCGTGGTGATGTTTCGCGACGAAAATCTGGATCTCCAATCTGATCTTAGTGGTAAAGTTTCCATCTAAATAGTCGAGACACTCCCTTGGCGTGGGGGACAATGGATTGGGAGCTTCGAGGGAATGCACAGCCAAGCCTGGGAACAATGCCTTATCTGCCCATAAGCCTAACTCAATCTGGCGTATGGGGGCAAACGGGGGGAAGATAAACCTCCTTGTTTAAACATTGACTCAGGTGGCTGCGATAAGGCGCCAAGCTTCGAAGCGAAGATGCACGTGGGAGCATCGTGGTTTTAAATAATATGTGATCGGGGTTGAAACTAACGCGGCCTCAACCCGTTCTATCACAATGACATAATTGCAATTATAGAATCATGGATAAATTGAACTCGAAAGTCTTTAGGGGTGAATTTGAATTAAAAGGCTACAAAATGTTCAATAAAGATAAAGTTGGAGGAGGAGTGTTATTATATGTACGCGAATATTTTTACCCAACAGAGATTACCTTGGATACGAACCTAGAAATGATAGGAGTTAAGCTAAATTTAGATAAAATAAATTTATGCATTTATTTGACACACAGAAAACGGCACCAGTCCCTGGAGCTTGATGCAAAACTCTATGAATTATTGACAAAACAAATAGATAAGAAACCAGCCCTAGTCCAGGGAGACTTCAAATGCCGCAAAATAAACTGGTTAACAAAACAAACAGACAAGAAGTGGCAGAGACTTCTAGAGTTTATTGATGATAATTTCCTAACACAAGGAGTCAGTAATACAACAAGAGATAACAACATATTGGACCTTATAATGTCTACTGAAAGCAATTTACTCTCAAACATTTGCGTCGGTGAAAAATTTGAGGGCAGTCAGGGATCACAATTTAATAGTTTGATATCAGAATAAAGACCTGGAAAAGAATGGAAAATATACACAGATTTAATTTTAACAAAGGGAATTATATAGCCATGAAAGTAAACCTATCAAGATATGATGTAAATTATGAAGGAGTAAACAATGCGTGGATAACTTTTAACATTTTTTTAGGGAAAAACAAACAGAATATGTTTCTATTAAAATGAAAAGATCACTCATGGTTAACCAAAGAAATAAAATCATGATCAAAAATAGGAAAAAAACATATAGAATGCTAAAAAGCAGGTCATTCCAACAGATAACAGAACAATATGATAAGCTAAGACGAAAAATTAAAATAAAAATAAAAAAAAACAAAAGAGAAGAAGAGATAAGAGTGGCACAAAATTGTAAAGTTAATCCAAAGGAATTTTATGCTAGTTATTTTTTGAATATTTATTAGGATAGGTAACTTTCACAAGCACCTTTACGGCATGGACCGAAAGATCCTTTGAGGTGCTTGCTTTCCTTGTAACTCTCTCCCCTCAAGTGGGAACAAGTCGCCGCGGACGCACTGTACTTCCCGTATATGCGTGTTATGTGTGTGTGGCGTGTGGAAACGCCGTGGGATAGCTTTCCCCACAATAAAGGATATCAACTATTCACCACGAAAAGCTTAGTAACGGATATTTCTCTTAAAAAAAAGGGATTAGCAAAAGCTAGTAGAATACATGTCACCACCTGTCTCCCATCTGACAAGTAGGTGTAGGGTACTCGTCCAATATGTCCTTTATCAAGAAACTGTGATATACCATATTTCAATTCGTGCTCTACCATGATACTCTAGAGTTAAAAGGAAAAGGTAAATTTTTGAATAAAATCAATTTTATTATAGTCAGTAATACAAAGATGGTCTTACATATAATTTCGGAAATTAATAATCCGAATAAGCATTGCCAATATGAATAATACTAAGAATAATTTTGAGCGCATATTGGAATGCAAATTTAAGCTATACTACATTTTGGAAGAGCGCTGAAGTAGGGAACCTACATTTGAGTCTCATCGGTGACTCAGTTGATTTCCTTTCTGAGTCCATTCTTCCCATTACCTTCTAATTGGTCCAATATCTTGGGTGTCTCTCACTGACCTGAGTATGCGAGTAATACCACAAGTGCTCGCTAGCACAAATACACACGCATACACACACACACACACATATATATATATATATATATATATATATATATATAGCAGGAATATGAAGACATATGTGATGGTTACGAACATTTAATTTTCCGGACGTTTTGGTCATTAACGATGACCATCATCAGCGAATTCTAAATACAAAGAATTATTTTTGTAAGAATAACTAAACACAGCAATACAAAACATGACAGGAGTAGAAAATGATAACCGAAAGTAAGAAGTTAAAATGAAATATAAATCCTAAACTGTTGAAAGCAAATGGGTGAGTGAAAATCTATTAATAAGAAATTGATTAATATCGTAAAAATAACTAAATTAAATAATAATTCCATGAGTTTAAAATATGCATAATAAACATGAATTAAATTCCTATTGAAATACAAAAATTTTAAACTATAGCAATAAAGTCGAAAGCAAGGGATGAAGAAATCGATTAATAAGACGAATAAGGTTCCCAAGGAACCTTATATATATATATATATATATATATATATATATATATATATATATATATATATATATATATATATATATATATATATATATATATATATATATATATATATATATATATATATATATATCAACATACCCTTACACAAAAAAAAACTGAAAATGGGGCAGTAGTGCTATTTCATAGGTTTGATCACAGCCTTGTTTCTTTAATCTTCAATGGCCTGGATGTTGTGAGGTTCATCCACCTTGTGCCTGTATGTGTTCCTATTTTGACTTAGCCATAGAGCATTTCTCCTCCATCCTGCTCACTTTAACCTGTTACTGCTCATACTCTGGGCAACTTTTGATGACAATCACCTCTCACCTGCGCAGGCGCATCTCCTCTGCTGCGCGACTTCGGACGAGGCTTCTGCGCGATGGAGTGGGCTAAGTATACCGGCCGCGAAAACTGCTGGGAGCTGATCGAGAGCGTCCAGCGATCCTGCTCCAGCCACATCAAAGACCGTTGGACCAGCGATCCGGAATTCAAGTTGTCCCACTCCGGGAGCAACTCCTCCTTGTCCCACTGTCAGTACTCAAGTGCTGGTGGTCAGGACCATAAAGACTCGTGGTTGAAGCATAAGGTAAGTCATTTTAGGCTAATGGTTTCTCGGAGCTCTATTTTTCCGTTTTCAATTGAAGTTTTGGGGGTACCTCGAGGGCTGTTTTCTCCCCTCGTTTGTTTTGTCAGTTTGATATTGTCAAGAAAATTAGAGAACCACTAACCAATATACTCTCTTAGAATGGAGAACCACTAAACAATTATTAGTGCTGTTCTAATATATGGTCTACCTCAAGTCTAAAGTTCTAAACAGCATTTTACCGGAAGAACGTTAGAGGTTCAAGGAAAGCGTGATTACCTTTGAAGGTTAGAGGGTTAATTAAATTTTTATTAGTTTTACTTTCGCGCACCTTGTAATTATACAACTTGAGGGCAACACGATTTTCATAAAATATACAAAACCTAACCACCCTTTAATTAACTCCAAACCTTCAAAACTACCCTTTTCTTAAACCCATGACCTTCCAATAAAATGCTATTTGGAACGTTGAATTTCAGGTAAACTGCATATTAAAACATCAAACATGTTGGTAAAGCGCATATTATAACAGCACCCAGTTGAATTTCCTTATCAAGATATTTTCTTCATTTAAAGCGAAAATGAAAGAGTGCATCTCCCTCTAAGGGAGATATCTGCAAAAAAGTGGTAAATATCGATGAAATTAAAATGTGTAGAAGATATATAGCCGAAGGTCCTTCTGCAGGAGTTTGAGCCTGGAGGTCACACATTCCTCCACATGTCAGCTAGATCCTGGTAGCCCATGCTATACCTGAGACCCCCTTGGAGGATGGTGATGTGAAGAACCACTGACTTAGTCTCCTGAAGTACTTAACTAAGTTTCTGAACAAAGACCCTCCGGTCCTTAGTGCTTTACTTTTTACACAAAAATTGTTTCTTAACCAAGCAAGAATCAATGTATAAGAATCATGGCACTAAAAAGAATATGGATGATAAGAACTTCACAAAGAATCGTAATTTCAAGGGCTGAGAACGGATCCATTGCGAAATTCATTGAAACAAGTACCCACTTCTTATTTTGGTACAATTTGTATCACGAGTTAGTACCCTATGATGCATATCACAGTAAAAAAAAACTTCATTAGAATCCGTTTCACGAGGCATTCGAGTCTAAACAAGCAGTAAGTTTGCATAACGACCGCAGGATCCTAAAAATTTGAGCTTAAATCTCCTCTCAAAATTCATTACCTAGCAACCGCCCAATACCATACATGTACCCTGTTCCTCGAACTGGTTTTGATTCCAACCAAAAGGGGAAATTTAGGTCTTGCTCAAGGCTTATCTAGCGTCTCTTGATCATAGGCAAATTCTGTAGATCTGGTGGAGTTCGGCTAAAGTCAAGAAAGCCATCGTTTCTGGGTCAAATTGTGTGTGTTAGAAGAACGTCATAGTTATCTATAACTGGGTATTTTAAACTTTACTTACCCATCTATATGATATTGGCAGAATTATCCTATCTCGCAACGTTAATGAAAGTGAATAAAACATCCAGAATCGGCATCCACATCAGGCTCTGCCCTAAAATCTCATCAACTCTTTCATGATATAAAGCTGACCGTTTCACAAAATTTCATTGAGCTGCGTCAATAACCTATTTAGATATACCATACACAGCCATAAAAGCATACAAGGGTGATCACATAAGCTTCAGCAAACTCTTTGGGTGAAGATTATAGAAAACAAGTCGGAAACGATCCCATCGGTGATATTTTAATATAAAAATTTAAAATTCGTGGTTAAAAACAAGAAATAAAAGGAAATGTCATTCCACTCCACCACATATGTATATCTGGCGTGGTTGGTTATGTTAACACGCTCCATTTATATATTATCTTTATTTATAAGGTCAGTTAAGAATTCTTCTTGATTGTTCAAGTCAAGTGGCTGCAGCTCGCGTGGACGGAGAGCTTTAGAGGTTAACCTGTTAGGCTGTCACATGGCGTGGAGCGAGCGAGGGAGTTTAGCAGGTGACAAGACGATGACAATACAATGATTCGACTCTTCTCGGTGCCAAATAAATAAGCCAGAATGGCGTGAAATTGCCAGGTGTTGCTATCATCGGATGGCCAGCGGTCGCTGGCTGCGCCATATCCAATACCTTAAGACGAATTCAGCTGACGTGCCCAAACAAAGCTTGTTGGAGAAAACTATGCTTATCGCTTTAACTCGTACAAACAAACTCATAGTTATATATAGACCGTAGATTAATTTCAAGGTGAGGAGAAAATTTAATAGTAATTATCGCTCCGTAATTTTTTTTGTATATCATGTTATGGGTACAGTTTATTAGTTACACTAGTAAAGTCTTCTTACTTATATCTTTATCATCCTAATTATATATATATATATATATATATATATATATATATATATATATATATATATATATATATATATATATACAATCATATTTTTCTTTTTCAGGTTGTTGCCCCTAGGTGGGATTTTAAATTTTTAGAATAAGGCAGGTATATGATAGTGAAATCCCCACATAACTTCTGTTATATTTACAAATATTATATTGGTAAAAAGCAGAAAAATCACATAAAACTGGGAAATATGCCCAAATATTGACATAACCGAAAATAAAATTAACTTTTGTATTAAGGAAATAAATTTTCAAAGGACCGGCTCCCGATAAAATCTAGCCAGTTCTCCTAAAATAATTATAAATTGAGCTGATTAAAATCGCTTGAACAATTTTCACAAAAGCTATTAACGAGGGAATACTTCCTATGGTGTTAAAAGAGGAAAATCTAACACCAATTTTTTTAAAAAGACATAAAGGCTGATCCTGGTAACTTTCGGCCCATTCTACTCGTAAGACGACAGTTCCGTGCATGATAATTCAGCGCAACGACAATCCAGCGACAACTCAGTGTAAAGATATAAAATTAATTGTTTTTGCGACAATTTATTGAAATACAAAACTTATTAATTTAGAAAAAGGTATAAAATAATTTTTTTAAAAACTATAAAAACAAAACCAACCAACTAACAAACAAAGCTCAACCTACAAACAAACAAAGCTCAACCAACTAACAAACAAAGCTTAGCCAACTAACAAACACAACGTAATAAGCTTGACGGTAAAAATGTAGTTTGTAGTTTAAGCACAGCCGTGAAGATAAACAGTTTGAAAGTCCCGTTAAGTGAATATAAAAACTGACTAAAAATACCCTCATAGAGATCATTTCATCAGAGAAAGGAAAAAAGTAAATTTTGTTAAATGGATTTTTTTATCGTTTGGATAGAAGAACCCTTGCTAATGGAAAAGAGTCATGGCCATGCACAGATGATAAGTGTAAATGACGAACGTTTATTGAGATACTTAGGAGAAAAGAGAAGATGATAGTCACGTGCCACATCCATCCGAAGCAGCAAAAGAGTCATGCAATCTAAACTGAGACAGAAAGCTGCTGCATCAAATGATGCTCCACGGCGCTTAATTCAAGAAAGTAGACTCAATTTGACAGACGAAGAAACCGCTATTCTTACTAAATACACATCACTACAAAGAACTGTTCAGCGCTCTAGAAAACAACTAGAAACCCAATACCATCACCTAGTAGCATAAGTGAAATACAAATTCCAGATTGGTAAGCAAAAACACACACTGGAGAAAAATTGTCGTTGCGCGAAACTGTCGGTGCTCCCATTTTACTTAGGAAGATCGTCGCATTGCCTCTATTACCAAAGCTTACTTATCATCAGTAGTATTACGTTCGTTTTCTTTGAATACACAACATGTCACGCTGGAATCGCGCTAGTGTATAGAGAGAGATCCAAGTACGAATGGGGAGTTGGCGTCTACCTTATCTCCCTCTTCTTTGAAGCCGGTGGAGTTATTCCGGGTGCTGCGTTTGCCTTCTCTGTTGATCTGGTTGCAATATGCTACTTGCTACGGAAGATTACTCACCGTACCCGGTACGAAGAAATCAGGGCCGCCATGCGGACTGTATGGTAACGAGGATGGGAGACAGTGCCGGGGAATTTGAAGTTGCATGACATCGCACCCTGATTATTACGTAGGACCCATTCTCTGGGACGCAGTGTCATCTGGTGGAGCACTCCCCTGAAACATTTTACGAAGATTGTTTGGTACTTCAGACTATATATCACTCTTTTTTAGTATCCTAGTTTCAACCGGCGGCCACGAAGTTGGTGATGCCAGAGGCGGGTAAAGATATCATGACAATGATAATCTTTGCTCATATGGCTGACCTGGCTAGCCCCGGTTCCTTTTCCGAAGAACTTAACCCTCTTCTGGAGAAGAACGGAGTTACTAAAAAAAACTCTGGTTCCCCGAAAATCTAGACTGGGCGGGAATACTGAATATCCAGTTTATCGACAAGTCCCAAGGGAAACATCAACCAAATGAGGAGCTGACGCAGTCCCCTACCGAAGAACCAAAAATAACGGAAGAAACTACGGAAGGAGAGGTAGAAACGAAGAAAGGCGCAAAAAAGAAAAGAAAAAAAGGGAAGAAGAAGAAGAAAACAGAGGAAAAGACAAACGAACAAAATTCGTCGGACGAAGAAGAAGCGCACGGAGGTCCCCTTCACCGACAAGAAGGAATTCCTCGAGAAAGGTTACTTCTTCGACGGCAAGGACGTAGGGCTCAAGGTATTTATTGGCTCTCCCCTGTGCCCTTCCCCCAAGAGAGGACCCAGAATTTCTCCTACTTGCCATTGCCAAGAGGGAAATCAAGTGGACCTTCGAGGGACATTTTTCACCGGATGAACTTGCAGCATTGAGGTTGAAGGGCGCGGTGTTCATCCCACCATCGGGCGTGAACGCCGTGAACATGTTAACATTCAAAGCCATAAAAAGTGGACAAAAAACGTCCAAAATAAAGTGAAAGTGAAAAATACAAGTGTATAAAATATAACGATAAGCCCAAAAGTGAATTATTTATAATGATAAAATCATTGATAATAACAGTGATTATGAAAAGTGTACATAGAAAGTGTGTGTTAATTAATTTACGAAATATATGTAGTTATCTAGTATCAAATTATCTAGTGTAAATCAATCAAATAAGTGACTTAAAATTAGGTTAAAATCATCAGCTGGACTGAAATAGAATACTAAAAAAGTTTTACAACAAACTCGTAGAAATATTGTAAAGTAATTAAAATGATGTGTAGTTAACGTTAGAAATATATAATAATTTGTAAATATATATATATGTAAATTTTTAGGAATAATTTTTTTTATAACTATAAACTATTAACACTTATAAGTAAATGTGAAATTTGTATTGTATAGAGCTAAAAATTTGATTTTCCCGTCTCCTGGAACCTTTATCTTCCTATATACGAGTATACTTATAACTATCTCTTCTCCACTAAATTCTTTTTTCCACACTGTCCGCTATATAAAGGGTCTTTCAATAAGGTCGCTCGATTTTAAAATGTAAATAAAACAAGTTGTGTGTGATATATGCACTCAATTTATTTTGAATTTGAAAGTACATTTTATGGGATTAAGTGTGGAATATGACGTTGTTTAAATGTCCGCCGCGGCTTCGCTTGGCTAAACGTATTCGGGAGGCTCAATTTTTTATGACTTTGTCGCATAAATCTGGCTGAATTTGCTGGATGGTGTTCGTTATGTTGACTTTGAAGACATCAACTGTTTGCGGATTTTTTGCATAGACCTGCGATTTAAGGTATCCCCAAAGAAAGTAGTCTGATATTGAATTGCATGATCTCGGTGGCCAGTTGACATCGCTGCCGCGCGAGATGACCCTGCCCTGAAATCGCTGGTGCAAAATGTCTATCGTGGCGTGCGCAGTGTGGCACGTAGCGCCGTCCTGTTGAAACTACATGTCGTCAGTATCCATATCAGGCATATAATCCAGTTGAGGCCACAAGAAGTTGCTTATCACCGATCTGTAGGTCTCGCCGTTGACGGTTATGGCAATCCCATCCTCGTTCTGAAAAAAAAACAGGACCGATGATTCCGTTAGACGAAAATCCGCACCAAACAGTGACTTTGTTGGGATGCAATTGGTGCTGGTGTATCTCATATGGATTGTTTTCGTCCCAAATCCGACAATTTTGCTTGTTCACAAATCCATTCATCCAAAAACGGGCCTCGTCGCTGAAAATGATTTTTTGGGGTAAATTTGGGGCAACTTCCAACTGCTCTAGAGCTCAATAGCGAACACACGGCGTTGTCTATGGTCATTTACCTTAAGTTCCTGGGTAAGTTGGATTTTGTTCGGGTGTAGACCCAAGTCCCTACGCATAATTCGCCAAACTGAAGTCGTAGAAAGGCCAAGTTCTTGTGAACGACGAGAAATTGACTACCTCGGATTTTCCCGTACATTCTCAGTTACAGCAGCGATATTTTCAGCAGACTTTGCGTTTCTGCGACATACAGGCGTTGGCTGATTGTTGATCGACCCTTTTGCTTCAAATTTGGCCACCAAGCGTCGAACAGTGAACTCAGCAGGACGATTGTGGCGAGGATAGAATTCGCGTAATGCGCGGAACGTTTGTCGAACGGAGTACTGATTTTGCTAATAACATTTGATAATTTGCACACGCTTTGCAACGCTATAACCTCCCATCGTAACTTGCCAAGTACTACTAAACAGTTTACAGGGAGGTTGCCAGATGTTACTTTAACAACATGGCCACTATCGCCTGACATAGCTCGAGCGTCCTTGTTGAAAGACTCTTTATTTACATTTATGTAATCTCTTTTTGTAATTCATTCTTAATAAATCGTTGACCGTTGACTAGTCTGGAGAAACTTCGGGAGCGGTGTCTGTCTCAATACTGGGACGAGGTGGCCCGCTATCCTCTCTCCCAGCTACTCGAGGTGATCGAATTTGCGCGAGTTTGTGGTGCCAGAGTTATTGGGGGAGGTGGGTCTTCTTCATAGTTCAATTTTTAACAGAAAATTTACTGAACGCTTTGGTCCCTGAGGTGTTCTGGCTTTCAAGGAGCCTGCTACTATTTGTTGTTTTTTTTATTTCGTGTTGTCACGTTGTTTTTTTTTTATAAATTTAAATTAGCCATTGGTTATTTTTTTATTTTCAGCGGCCGTACTCTCGTCATGGCCGTCAAAAGGTACCAAAAGATTTAAAAATAAATCTTTGGGTACACGGTAGGAGTGGGACTTATCCTTTGATTTTCTCTCTTACATAAATCTGAGGTCGGTTCTCCTTGCTGACGCCAGCCTTCCCCATTTATCCAAGCTCGGAGTATGCAAAGTGACCAGGTCTAATTTCCTCTATTATAATCTAAGGTGAATATGTAAAAACCAGGAAGTACAATGAGTCTAAAGAAAGTTCCCACTCGCTCAAATATCCCTGAATCTTGTTGATTATTGTGGGTGAAAGAACGTATGTAGAAGTCTTGAAAAATCAAATGTACAAGCCTCTTTCATTTGCTTTGTCCATTTTCCCAATCATTTTCCTTTTGTCAATCTGCTTTTGTTAGCTTAAAAGCGTAATCCTTGACTTCTCTTGATATTTTTCTGTTAAATAAAATAGCTTTCGAAAGCCACTTCCATTTGTCGGTTTATTGGTAAGTTGAATCCGAGAGAAAGGATATTAAAATATTGATGTTTTATAATCGAGTCAATAAATCCATATATCTGATTTCGGGTATTCATTTTAGTTCGCGGCGTTTATTTTAGTTTCCTTAGGGGAGAAGGGATTCTTTTTCATGGCATATCTCGCTTCTAGAACTCGGAAGATTTAAGTAAGATTCTTTATTCAATTATATTCTCCTTTTGTGTTTGTATATCCGTTCCACTATCCGTGTTTTTCCTTCATTGGTTGGTATTAATTCGATTCACAAAACATCCAATGAGTTACAAACACGTCGTAACCCTCAAAGACTCGATTCATGGGTGGGCTGTGCTGGTTTCGTTTACAAGAGTAAAATATAACATAGCCAGGAGGGTATGTGCTTGTAATCGCGTCTAACCCCTCTTACGACACTGTTTTTCATTTCAGATAAAGAAAGTTTTCGACAAATCTGAATCTAAAAAGGAGTTTAGCGTGGCCACCAACCTCTCGACCTTAGCTCAGTGTGTTTCCACGCCGATCTTGCCGTACGCGACAGTGCCACCAGAACCAACCGTTCCGAAAGTTCAAGTGAGTCTATCCCTTCCTTTTTCGGAGACAATATCGAGCCCAAGTATGAGGTGCTCCGGTCTAGCTTTGATGAGTCTATCCGGTGCATTTAAGTTGAGGCAATCCTAACAGTTTCGGAAAGCCTAGCCCGTACAGCTAGGGTCAGTCTATCCCGTCGGCTAGAGTCAGCCTATCCCCTCCAGTTAAGGTCAACCTATCCCTTCCAATTAGGGTCAGCCTATTCCATCCACTTAGGGTCAACCTATCCAATCCATTTAGTCAGCATATCCTTTTCAGTTCAGGCGAGCCACTCTCCTCCAGTTCGGGTGATCTTAACCCGTCCAGTTAGGATCGGCCTATCCTGTCCAGCTAAGGTCAGCCTGTCCCGTCCAATTAAGGTCAACTTATCCTGTCTAGTTTGGGTCAGCCTGTCCCGTCCAATTAAGGTCAACTTATCCTGTCCAGTTTGGGTCAGCCTATCCCTTCGGGTTAGGATCGGCCTATCATGTATACTTAAGGTCAGACACTTAGCCATCCCGTTTATTTAAGGTCAACATACCCCGTCCAGTTAGGGTCAAACTTTCCGTCCAGTTCGTGTCAGCCTATTTTGTCTAGTTAGAGTCAGTCTATCCCATCCATTTAGGATGAGTATACCATCTGTTTAGAGTCCGAAAAAACATGTCCAGTTCAGGCGAGCCTATCCTGTCCAGTTCGGGTGATCATATCCCGTCCATTTAGGTTCAGCCCATCCAGTCCAGTTAGTGTTAACCTATCACGTCCACTTACGGTCAGTCTATTCGGTCCAGTTAGTGTTAACCTAAATATCCCGTCCAAATAGGGCCATCTTAATCGGTCCGGTTAGGGTCAGCCTATCCTGTCCAGTTAGGATCAACATATCCTGTCCATTTAGGGTCAGTCTATCACGTTCCTTTCAGGCGAGCTTACCTCATTCAGTGAAGTTTAGCCTATCCCATTTGGTTGAGATCAGCCTATCCTGTCCACTTCGGGTCAGCCTACCACTTCAATTTAAGCTCAGCCTATCTCTACAATTTAGGGTCAGCCTATTCCATCCAATTCCGGTGAGCCTACCCCGTCCAGTTCTGGTGAGCCTATCCAGTCCATTTAGGTTCAGCCCATCAAGTCCAGTTAGTCTTAGCCTATCCCGTCCAGTTAGGGTCAGCCTATTCCGTCCTGTTAAGATCAGCCTATGCTGTTCAGTTAGTGTTCACTTATTCCTTCCAGTTAGAGTCAGCCTATTCCGTCCTGTTAAGGTCAGCCTATGCTGTCCAGTTAGTGTTTGTTTATTCCTTACAGTTAGGGTCAGCCTATTCCTTCCGGTTAAGGCGAGCCTACCCTGTCCATTTCATAACATGACATTTAGGGGTGACAAAAGCCACAAGCGTTATCAAAGGATATCCTAGTCAATCAATCTTCATCTCAACATCCCTCTATAATCTCTATCCAAAGGATAGTGTCCATAACATCGCCTTGAATTTATCATCATTCCTAGTTCGTCAAATGCTCTATCATACAACTACAATATACAATAATATCAATATTAAAATATGTGCAATTCATACCCGAAGACAAAACTCCAAAACAACTATAACTTTTCTTTCCCATAGGATATACATACTTGTCAATCCAACCTGCACTTTTTACTATCTATTACTTACATTGATAAATCATTCTAGACATCTACCACTTCATTTGTGAAAAAATATCTTACATCCAATCTACACCCTTGTGTTCTAATTTCAAGTGGAGACTCCAAGTCCTATTACCGCCCTCTAACAGAAGGAACTTTTCAAAATCCAACTTACCCATCCCAAAATAAATTTGAAAAATGTTCAAGCATATACCCTCTCACACAACTTTCAAATAACAACATATTTAATACCCTTAGTCTATCTACATATTCAAGTTGCCTCAGAGAAGGTATCAGCTTTGTTGCCCTCCTTTCCTCTCTAGCAGTGACTCTAACAGCTTGATATCATGTCTAAAATGTGGGGACTTTGCCTATATACAATACTAAAGATGTAGCATAAAATACGAGCTATAGAGATTAAGGATAACATCATTAAACTTTTAATGAAACCTGACATTCTATTTGTTTGTTATTTTCCTTAAAACAGTGCTTAGAAAACCTCAGTGAACTATCTATTACTGCATTCAGCCAATGTACATCCATTTCATAGCTAATTTTTTTAAATACTCGTATCTCTTCCCATGTGTATAACTTTGCATTTTTTAAGGTTAAAAATCTCCTGCCACTTATGTACCTAAGCAAATAACTTGTTGCATTTTAAAGTTACCCTTAACGTTTTTTTTACAGAAGCTACTAATTTGGTATCACCCGCAAAAATTGACACTGCTATTAACTGCTTCCCAAAGGTCATTTATATAGATTACAAATAATACTGGATCCAGAACTTATCCTTGAGGTACCCGATTGACAACATCACTCCACTGTGACTTTACTTCATTTAATACTACCTTCTGCTTCGTATCTTCAACTATTCAGCTATCCAATTCATTATACTCTCCCACATACCTCAACCCTTTTTTTAATTTATAACCAGTTACCTTATCTGGAACCTTGTTAAAGGTTTTGCTAAAATCTAAGTAAATTAAATCTACATTCTCTCATTTATCTAATTATTTTGTTACATATTCCATAAATTCCAATAAGTTTGTTAAACATTATTTACCTGTTCTAAATCTATGCTGAGCTTCGTTGATTAACCTACCACTCAATAGAGGCTCATAAATATTCTTTTTAGTTACCTTCTCAAGAATTTTACCAACTATAGAAAATAAACTTACCGATTGAAAGTTATTCAGCTCCTCTTTACTTCCCTTCTTAAAATAGGCACTACATTAACCCTTTACCTATCATTTAGCACTTGTTCAAAATCCAGAACCTAGTATATATTTTCTCCACAGCTACTGTAATGCTTTCCACATCTCTTTTTAAACAGCCTAAAATGAATATCATCCTGTCCAAAGGCCTCGTTAACATTTAACTTAATTATAAGTGTTTTAATGATCTAATCTAGATAAATGTTATTTAAATCTTCCTTGAACTAGAACTATCATCTTAGAAGTCGTTCAAATTATCTTCTGTTAATACTGAAGCAAAATAATCATTAAGTTCCTCAACGATTTCCTCATCAGATTCCTTCATAACCCCTTTATATTTAATAAGCCTTATATTATCCCTCCTAGATTTGCTATTTATTTTATAATAGCCAAAGAATTTATTTTTCTATCCTTATCAATGTTCTGAGTTAAGTTAATTTCTAATATCCTTTTGCTTCTCTTAATAATCTTATTTTTCTCTTATTAATCTTATTATCTTCCATCTGCAATCTTTGTTAGGCCCTATTCTTCTCAGAATGAAGGATGCCTTTATGGTTATAAAGGCATCCTTCATTCTTCCTAATGACCTTCATTGGAATACGCTACTCATAGGTATTCTTACCGCTAAATGCTACATCCCGGTTAAGAAGATTCAGCATGTTTCGAAGTTTATCATAATCCCCCTTTATAGAAATGTGGAGGCTTAGTAGTGTTTGACGATGTCATTCATTTCCCTACTCCTAAGTTGAAACGAATCATCTGATGATCACTACTTCCCAATCCTTCCCCGATAGTCAGTTCCTGAGCCAAATAATAAACAATCAATAATTAGAAAAATTAATCAATAAATAAAACTAATCAAAGAATAGAAATACAATAAAAGAAATAATAAATAAATAGAAACAATCAATAAATATAAAGTAATAAATAAATAGGTGCTACATATTATTATCATTATTAATTCTCTCTCATCGCTTAATGGATCCGAGATAAAAGAAAATCATCTGATTTTGATGAAATCTTGGGAGCTCTCGTTTGCTTAGCTGATAAGGCCTACGTTGGCCCAGGCCTTGGTTCCGGGTTCTTACTCCATAAAATGAATGACCTCCGTCTGTCAACATCGACATTCTTTCCTTTCCTAATTAAATATAGGCGAAGAAAGAGAGAGAGAGAGAGAGAGAGAGAGAGAGAGAGAGAGAGAGAGAGGCACATCCACCCGAATCCTTAAATCTCAATTCAAATAAGCCTAACAACGTGGCGTGCCACGGCTACTAGATAGGTTCCAGTGCATGCCGTTGTGTACCCTCCAGTCCCCTATGCCTTCAGGGAGAGCCCTTCCACTATGGAAGGCTATACTAACTTTCTGCGCGATGCGTCCTCGTTGCTCTTGCGTTTTAAAGTTTGAACAAAAACAATTTCACAAAGGGTGTCGGGTAGACGGTTGGGAGGACGTGTCTATTCGCCCGCAATAACCAAAAAAGATAATAATTGGCTTTTGTTGGGTATCGCGCACTGAAATGATTGCTGGCTGTCATTTCCAGAGTTGCCAGATGTCACTTTTCGACTTTCATTTCATTTCACTTCAGTGATTGTTCCTTGAGTTATTCTCGACTTATCCACAAGCAATTCTTCCGATTACTGACCAAATATAATTGATGCTTTCAAGCTCTCGACCACACAGTAAAAATTATAATACTTTGTTTATTATACTTTAGGGTTTGAAGGATCTCGATGTTATTGCGCTTCTCGAAGTGTGTATGATGGACTCTGGCTGAGGGTGACGTGACGGGTATCGAGGTCTTGTAGATAGTAGGCCTACTTTTGTCTTCCAATCGAATTAGTTCTGACTCCCTAGGTTTCTAACGGGGAATACACGTTTAAGCTGCGTTACCGAAGGTGCCTCTGTAATCACGGGTTAAAGAAAATGACTTCGAAAAGAAGGTGGAAATAAGTAGGTTTTATTCTTAGCTTGGGCCTACCAAAATGGGGGCAAGCGGAAACGTTCGAGTCCTACGCGGTTTAGTGTCAGTCTTCCGTTTTAAGGTTATATAGCTGAATCTAAAGGCGGTAGGATTCAAGAATGAGGGAACAGATTCATCGCGTTATTAATAGCAATAGGCCGCTGACGGACGGACGACTTGACTAATTCTCTCTCTCTAACTTTCTTCGTCCCCCTGTGGGTGTGTTCGTGTTTGTGTGTTAATATATATGCGTCCCATCTCCAAGGGGCGTGACCTTTTTCACTTGACCTGGATGCGGGGCGAGCCATAGATCAGGAGTATTCGTCGGTTCCTTGGTCGGGCAGAGCTACAAGAGTTATGCGCACTATTGAACTTACATATTTTTCCCCGTTTTGGGCCTATTGCGTATCAGAGTGATTGCTTGCTTTTCACAGTTCCTCGGAAATTTTAACCGGTCAAAGCATACATTACCCTGTATGAGCTCATCTTGTCCCTGTCATCTATCATTGAGACCTTTCCGTCTGGCAGCTGTTTCCTAGCGTGCGTATGTTAGTGTGTGTCGCGTGAGAGACTCTGGCGATACGCTTTGCTCTATACATATTTCCTTAATAAATATACAATTTATATATATTTCTCTCCATTTTTCTTTGTTTCATTTTCTATTACATGGCATATTACTTCATTAATTCATGCGAGTACCCATTTTAAGGATTTCATAGATCCACTGAGTGCCCATTTGTAGAAGTTCCTCGCTGGACCTACCTATCCTGCAATTTGGGTGCCACGGGCCTACTTTCTTTGCAATTCGAGTGTCACAGGTTCAAAGGTCATGTCCAGACTGATCAAATTGAGGTTTAGATCTTTTATCGAGCGAAAAGCATAGTTTTTGTACCAGAGAAAGTAATTTTCTAATAAGTTTAGGCTATGAACTAACATCGAAGTATTATTAACTAATCCAACCTAAAATAACCAAACTTGACCAAGGTTAGATGTCATTTTAGGTAGGCTTAACTCCGTACTTAGTTCGGATCTTAACCTTATGAACGCATTACTTTCTATTGTACAAAAAACAAAAAACGATGTGCCCAGATTAGAAAACAATATAATGCGGGAAATACGCCACTTTTAGTTGTTTTCAAGAGGAAAAACTTGAAAATCTTTCCCGGAGCAAAACTAATACATTTTTTTAATCCATTACCTTGAAAGGGCGGACGCTATTATTATATAGGGAGTGGCGAGGGCTTCCCAAAACTTCATGACTAGTTGGAACGTCTGGAGTATTTTTTTGCGAATATTGCAGTTTTAATTAGATAATGTTTACCCCAAAAAGCTGTTCCATTTTGTTACGCCTCGTCCGCATGTCATCGACTCTCAATTATTTAAAGAATTTTAAGTGTTTATTTAAAAAGAAAAGAAGAAAATCTCGCCTGGAGCTAATTATAAATTACCCAAATTTCCTCCCCAAAGCATCTGTGTAAATAAACTACACTCTGTGTGATCCTCTGAAAGACGAGGTGAGAAGTGGAAACCAGCAAATTATGTCACATGCGACTGTATTAAGCCAAGTAAGAATGGAGAAGTATCGATCAGGATTTGCTCTTGAAATAGATATCGAGCGAGAACGAATCCAAGAAGTCATTCATTCACTTTAATTCTTTTGGGGCGGAGTCATGAAACTTATATTTATCATTTTGATTGATCTGGAATATGTCCCAGGAACACGTGAAGAGTGTAGTTAAATAAAACTAAGCTAACACAAAGTTTACCAATGCCAAAACTTTAGCCATGATTGTACAGACTAGGCGTTACATTGGCGTAAGGAAACATGCTGATTTGAGTGAGCATCATTGTGTTATGCAGTGTATATATTCTAATTTTCTCTAAACTCATAATGGTTATAGGTGTGTGAATCAATATTTGACCGTTTTTGTATATTCTTAAGAGTTATTTCGTAATTGTTTAGAGTAAACACTCAAGAGAAGAGAGCTATCGAGTGAAAAAAAATATTATCAAAATGGATGAATCTGGTCAATGATATTCGGGTATGACTGGTTGGTTTGAAGGATTCCTCTGTCCGCATAATTATTACAAAACATGCGTGACTGGTAACGTGCAGAATGCAAAACGCTGTGGCCTGCCAAAAAAGACTAGCAAACATTTTGACTGGAAAATGAAAATTATCTCAATTTGCACCCGCTTCTAACGAGGAGGATCTTCCCGTTTCATCCCGCATTATAAGGCGACAAATGGGTTAATAAATTATATGCCTCTAAAGAAACTATTCTTCAGTTCTATCAACGGCAAAAGAGTATTTGCTCTTTCTAAAGAACAAAGATTGCTCTATGAATGATTAGAGGCGTATTCTGTGGTTCGACGATACAATTAGAGATTGTTGCGTTGGATGATGTCGTATGTAAGCAGGATGCGATAAGGACCGTTTTTAAATGCAGGTCTAGCATCATCATTGACATTGAGAACGGAGACAGAATCGTAACGGTATGTATGTCCTCGGTCGGTGTTGGATATGTTGTGTGTGTGTGTGAAGACGGGTCAAGTAATAACGGCGCTGTTGTGACTGATTATGTGCGTGATAGTGTGTACAAGGAGTTATGTACTTGCCCTTGAGGGGGCTGCTAAGCGCGTCCGCCAATGAGCGCCCAGCTCCTTCACGAAGGCTGAATTTTTGCATCCGTTCTTCCCTCGCATTTAACACGGTACCTAGGCGTTAGAAGTCCAATTCCTTATCCATTCGCCGAACCACTGAGAAACAGTCTTTCTTAGATTTTCATAGTCCCAGATTCCAAATTGCTGTTACTAATGAGTAATTAATTTCCTGTGACTGAATACGATGCTAATTTATTGGACTCAATTTTCATTTAAGAAGCGATGGCGAGTAAAGGCGTGTTTTCATCTTAGGCTCCCGCTAAGGAACCATTTTTTTTTACTCTCGTTTCACTGATCACTCTTTTTTTTCAATGAAAATCTCTTCTTAGGTCACAGAAGTGTTGGCGCCGGACTGCTATATGGACCCGGAGATGGCTGAAAGCCCCATCAATCTCGAAAGCCCGGATAAATCTGCGTCTGACTGTGAGAGCACCGACCCTTCATCGCCCGAAACACCTCAACCATCCTCCAAAATACCCTCGAAGAAACGGGGTACCAAGAGCGGAGGGTCACAAACTCCTAAAGTAGAGTTAAATAACTCGTAATGAGATAGGAGGCAAAGGATGCTAGAATCAATTACTTTTAAGCGAGTGTTCAATATATATATATATATATATATATATATATATATATATATATATATATATATATATATATATATATATATATATATATATATATATTCTAAGTCTGTTTATCTCTCAGGCATTCTCCTTAACGCACTATTTTAAAATGGTTCTAGAGTTCTCGTATGTAATCAAGCTTTCTTTAAGGTTTTTAAATTCCTAAATATAGTTATTTCTATACAAAATATTGATAAACAATTGTATATACGGAGTTACTCCTTTTCCTTTGTGTGTGAATGAGTTTGTCTATCGCAACTATTCACTTTATTAAGATGTTTGAAGAACTTAATTGTCACGCCCTTTTGAAAGATATTCCAATTTAGATTCAAGGCTAATTTGCCATTGACTTATCAACTTTGAGGCGCGCCAACGTCGCACAATACCTGCACCTTGCTTTGTTTTATGGTTTTGATTCTTGAATAATAAAATAAATTATAACCAAAGTTATCTCAAGGGTCGCAATTAAGTTAGGGTCGGTAGAAAAAAATATTCCTGGTTTGTTTAACTTATACATGTTTACTAGGCTCCGAAATACGTTTCTTGTCTATATGAAGGTACTGATTCAGAGGCAAAAATTATTTAAGACTAAACCCGGATAAATAGGCCACTTATAAACTTTGACTTCTTAGTTGAAAATTATCTAGCAATAGTTTTAAAATATTTCAAGTGAATGAGTCTTTAAAATAGTTAATTTTCACAGTATTTTTTAAAAATTTAAATAAAGTTGCTAACATCTAGCTTCTATTGATTTAATCTAAGCCTTAATTAATTTAAGGATTGGGTAAGTTTTATTATCCTTTTTAGGATAATTCCTTTAGAATAAATACCATTGCAACATTTTTTTTCTTTATTTTGCTTAAATTTAAATCCATTATTTTACAGAGGGAAATATGCAAAGCTTGTGGTGGTATAATTAGTGAGTCCGATATTTTGAATTCGGGTTTATCAAAGTCCAGGACGTGGTTGCATCGATATGTTCCACAATTCTTTACCTATAGCAATCAGTGAGGGTAGGACGACTTGAAAAGTACTATTAGCCATTAGGTCTTCGGTCCCTAATTGTTATTAGTTTTGAAAGAAAATATTTCATTTCTTCGCGATAAAATGATATGCATCAATGTCGACTGATTCCTCTGTAGCAATTGCCACTACAAATTAGAAATAAACAGCTACCATTCAGTGCTGAAGTCAACCGATAGATTTACAGTATTTAATTAATATAATTTCGTAAATTACAAGAATTAGAATAATGATTTTAGTGCGTCATTATTGATAGGTTCTCTATGCAAATGGATAAAACTTATTTATGGGATATTATTATTATTATACATTTGCTTAATTAACAAAACCTTTAGAGCCTAGGTTGTTTTGGTCCTAATATTCTCTTGTTATTACTATTACTAAATATTACTCCAATGGAAGTCATATAGAGATTTTCTTCTGATATCTTTTTATGCATTTAACAAATTTCGAGCGAAGTTATCTTTGTGAGTTTATCTTGGTCCCATTATCTAGTAGATAACACTGCCGGCGAAGTCATTCTTTATCCTTATACATTAGATTATCTTTGTTTATGGTCTTTACATAATTTGGCTTAACAAAAGGGTTCTTTGTTATAGTAGGTTAGTCTTTCTTCCTGTTTACTCTGGATGTCCTTTTAACTGTACGATGATATCATAGTTAATTTATTTTACATCGCAGTGTATGTATCTACAAAGAATCCTCTTTACTTATTTACCATTCATCTTAGCCTTAACATAATATTTTAGGATAGTTTACTTTGTCTTTAACTCGTTTCAAGATATTTTACAAAGAGTGAAAGACGTAGAAATAATGTAACGTCTTCAAACTTGAATCGCAAACTACTCGCCATTGGAATGATATACAGTGTTTTTTTTCTGTGATATGAAAAGAACCCAATTCAGAAAGAGTCGAAGAGAAAGTTAAAAAAATGACCTTTACACAAATCAATCCACCTCTGGAACGGAGCAAACCTATTTCTTATACCTTATCCAAGTAGCTAAATTATGGTTTAGAATTAAATGTAAAATAACGCCCTAGTTTTTCACACATTCTATGTGGTAAACCAAAATTGTTTGTATGTATACCTATAATATATGTATGTAAGTACCTTATATGTTCATATTATAGCTTATGTGTTTTCATTGTTTGGATATAAGATTCTTGAAGCAGAATATTTGCCTTCGCGTGCGTGTTTTTTGTGTAGGACAACATTCTTGAATAGAATACTATTTATATGATCAATAGCTAGAAGAAATTATTGTTTATCTTTTGTTAACAAATGTTAACTATAAATGTGGATTAATTATAAATAGAAGTACATTTTACTGACTCTGATTTACTGTGCATAATTAACCCTCAAAGGCTAAATTACTATTTTATCTTAAATTTGTTTTCTCAATTTCCTATTTAAAAAAAAAATCAATCATTGAATATTATTTTTACTTTTCATTTACAAAACCCAACACAATACTACTACTAATCAGTTATTTTTTTTATCCAGAAAATTTAAGACTACATATTAACATCTTATTCTAAAGCAGATGTTAGTATTTGCCTTACTATAGAGCAGCTAGTCGTTGAAGGATGTGTTAGGATAAGATTTCTTTGCTTAGGGTAACACGTATAGAATTTTCTTGAAACCCTAGAATCCTATTCTAACATATCCTGGATTGTTTATTTCATTCATTTGAAGGAATTTTCTTAACTGACCAAATTTTGAAGGAGATAATACATAGTATTCTAAGAAGCCATTTTTCTTTAGTGTTTATATCAGTTTTCATAATTAGAGTTTAGGTTCTATTGATAACACTCGGTGTCGAGTTTGAAAGAAAAATGAATAGGTTTATTTATTTGCCACAGTTAAATTTAACTTTAGAGAAGGAAGTCATGATTTCTGAATGAAATTAACTGTAGAGAGATGGTGAGTAAGGGTTTTGCCACTGATTTGTAACTTTTTTCAGTGGAAACTACAGCTTAATGTGGGTGTTCGAACGACTGATTACTGCACTACTTCCTTGCACTAAATTTGAGTTGTTCACGGATTCCCGAAGCACGATATCTGCACGCGACCTTTACTCTTATTCCCACCTTTTGACCCCAGAGATCCGAAGGGTCTTGCATAAGATTTCAGTCTCACCCAACAACCATGTCATCTTCTGCCAATTGTCCCCAGTTAGGGTGCGTGGCCGAACAAGTCGCTCGGACAGCCTCTGCCACAGCACCTCTGTCCTCCCAGTATTCACTGATCTCCTTCCAAATGTGAAGAAGATCATTAATACACAATGCTTTGTTGCCTAACAAACACTCCTCGACAAACTTCATGGCTTTAAACCTAGAATATTCTCCTGGACCTCATCCTTTCACCGCTACCATCATAAAGAGGCGGTACTGGCCCGTCTCCGCCTGGGTCACACCAGGCTAAACCACGGACACCATATGTTCCACGATCTCCCTCTCGCATGTACTACCTGTGTTACCAGACTCACCTTGCCCCATGTGCTCGTTAATTATCCCTTGTCCTGTTTATTTCTTCTACTCTGACCCAGAGCACTTGCATCAAATCCTGGCAGAAGATCCCCGGTTCTCCATAGTCTTTTCTCCTTTCCCCCTCGTTCCCCTCTCGTCTTCTCTTTCTGAAATATCGCATTTTTGTCCTTGCACTTTCCCGCCTCATTTTATTAACTGTCGATAATAATTAATCGGCTTTGCTGAGCACATGCGTCACTTGGCAGTTACCCCCACCCCCTTCAAAATCCAGCCGAAAAGAAACTCCATCTGACGAGTAACCATAACCAATGTTGCTTAATTGTGATCAATTAGGATGTGTTTGCACTCAGCTATGCTACAGCAAGGAAAAAAATTATTTAAACGCCTCGCCGCCGCATCCGATAAAATAAGTTTGATTTTTAAGCATAGTGGATACGCACGGCTGCGGGCGTCTCTCATCGAATCTGTTGAGCGAACTTTGCCTCGTTTATAATCGATGGTTAATTCTTTAAATTATGAAATATAGATATTAACAAAGTCTAATTTCAACGGTTGATTCTCTTGGATCGCCAAAAATATCGTGCTTTCAGAGAAAGTTTTACACAAGATATCTATGGCATCCTTTATATTCATTACACACACCATTTACACATTCTTACGATCTGCCATTTTTTCCTGATTTTTGTTCATAAAATCGTTGATCTAGTTTTTATATTTGTATTTTGAATATTTTAAACGCAAAATTGTATTTTTTTAGATGTTAATTTTTATTAAAAACTTATAATAGCGTGAGGCAAAATCCTGATACAAACATTGGCTTATTTTAGTACAATATTCCACTCAACAATATATATTCTCGATTGTTGAGTAATTATTGGATTTAACATTATTGTTTAGTACAATGTAATGGGACTTTTGCCTCACCTAGGAGAATATATTTTTTTTAATCCCCGGGTTATTGCAATTCGTATTTAACCCCCTCCCCCAACGAATTGAAGATTTTCATCTTAGTCTTTATTCAGTTTGATAGAAATAATTAGGAAAAGTACATTTTCTCTGGAAAGAAAAACCTTAGGAATTGAGAGCGATTCTAAATTCTTGGGGGAAACTTTTACACGTTTTAATAATTACTTCATCACGTTACGTCTCAAATAATTTTATAAATCTATTGCTATTTAACATACTTCTTGATCACTTAAGTTTTATTACTTTTAAAGGACTTAGCAAACATCAGTTAATTCATAATGAAATCATAGTTACCATTAGTTAGTAACAGAGATTCCATTTCTTTCATAGGAATTCGCTGTTTATGAATATTTTTTTATCTTTTATATATTGAACTTCAATATAATACTTTCACGCCTAATTTAATTCTAAGGTATTTATTTATGGTTTTTAGTTTGAATTAACGCATTATACATATGTACTTCTTTACTTCCCAAATCGATAAACAAGTTTAAAAGTTATATTTTTTGCTCAATATTTCTCGTTGTTTTAATCGAATTGAATATTTCTAATTACTTAACAAAAGACTTGATTAAATAGATGAACTAGATTCATTGATGTGTTGTAATTGTAAATAATATTCAACTGTTGTGATATGTGGTCCACACAACAGCGAGTTTATTCTATCGAAACTATTATCATCTTCATTTCTCCCAGACTTATGTAAATATATGTATCTGAAATATCAAATTTAACCCAACCTTTGTTATATTTTAGGTAACTAGAAGTGAATTTATTCTTTTTTATACCCATTTATAAAAATCCTGAAGTTGGCAACGCCGCAGTGTCTTCATGGATGTGTCTTAACATTAAACGTTTTCGGTGTTAAATATTGTCTCAATGTGAGAACCTTACCTCAACCACACAGCCAAGTGAAGAGTTCACTCACCGGCTTCAAGGTCCTCTAAGGATTATAATAGGCTCAAGTAAAGCCGCATCGACATAATAGGCAATTAACAAAGTAAAGCAAGCTCTGGTTAAGAGAGCATTTAACAAAGTAAAGCGGTCCTAGGTTAATAGAGAATTTGACACAGTACAGCTGGGGTCAGATTAATAGAACTTTTGACCACGTCACGCTGCGCACGGATTAATAGAATATTTATAAATGAAAAGCCGTTCTGAGGATAATAGAGAATTTCACAAAGTAAATCTAGGCTGGTGTTAATAGAGAATTTAAGAAAATAAAGCTGGTCTCGGATTAATAGTACATTTGACAAAGTAAAGTTGACCTCGGATTAATAGAGCATTTATCAAAATAAAGCCGGTCTGAGATAAATAGAGCACTTAAGAAAGTAAAGCAAGACTGAAGTTAATCGAAACTTTCAAAGTAAAGCAGAGCTAGGGTTAATAGAGCATTTGACAAAGTAAAGCTGAGCTCGGATTAATAGAGCATTTGTTAGAGTAAAACTGATCTTAGGTTAATAGAGCATTTTACAAAGTAAATTAGGGCGAGGTTAATAGAGAATTTAGCTACTGAGGCCGTCCTAGGGCTAATAAGCATTTAACAAAGTAAAGCTAAGTTCTGGTTAATAGAGCATTTAACAAAGTAAACGGAATTGGATTAATAGAGAATTTAACAAATTAAAGTCATACTGAGGTTAATAGAAATTTTCAAAGTAAAGCCGAGCTGGGGTGAATAGAGCATTTGACAAAGTAGAGCTGGGCTCGGATTAATAAGGCATTTATAAAAATAAAGCCGGTAAAGTTTAATGGAGGAGTGAAGAGGGTCAAACCAGGTTGGGGCCAATAGAAAATTTAACAAAGAAAGCCGGGGTCGGATTAATAGTGCATTTGACAAAGTAAAGCTGGGCTTTGATTAATAAGACATTTGGCAAAGTCAACCTGGATTCGGATTAATAGAACATTTACCATAGTGATGAAGCCAGTGTGGGAAAAAAAATGATCAGTCAGGATTAAGGAACAATAACCCCTAGCCTTCCAATGACCCCGAAGGCGGTTCCTATGAGCCTCGTGGGAAAGGGGAATATCGGAGCAGTGGTCCTAAATAAAGTGGTCAGGCGGAAAATTTACTAAATTCAATAGAAGACAATATTTATGGAAATTACCCGATCTGGGTTTCATTTTCGCCCGGTAATTTCCAGAATGAAGGATCAAAACACGTTAGCTTCGGATTCAGTGAAATGGACGGCTCTAATTTGCTTTTTCACAATTCCGACGTCCTAAACATTGGCCCACACCGAAGAAAGTGATGAAGTAAGGTGAAGGGAAATATGACGTATTCTAAAGCTGTCGAGGAGATTCAATTTGAACTAGCGTGAGGGCAAAATCAGAAACCTAATACAGTAAATGTTAGAAAAGCTACTAAATTATACATTTTAAACGAATTTAATAGGTTGTAAATAGCTAAGATCCTAGATTGGAACACCGTGTGTTTACTGTTAAACACAGTTAATAATTTAACTTGAAGGTGTTAATAAAAATCCTGGGTTACTTTTCCGTGACGTTTCTAGCTAGAGCAAATGAACAAGGGAAGAAGCCCCTTTAGCAATGAAATCTTCAAAGTCAACTGGTCTCAAAATCATTGGAACAAATTTAGGACAAGATGAGCACGAACCACTAAAGATAACTTAAATTAAGTCCATTAAACGAAGCGACTCAATTGGCGGCTGGTCAAAGTGAAGGCAGCAAAACAGTGAAATTAAGAATAACGATGACCCGCAAACTAAACGAGAATGATAAGATAGGATACAGAAGCCTCTGGCACAAACTAAGAGGAGCAGCGAGTGACGAATGCCCTGAACGAATCCAGCAACAAAATTGATGATTGATTTGTCCATTTATATTGTATATCAACCACAAGGGTTATTGGCACTCCAGCAACAAGAAGAAAAATCCCTTCTCCAAGCCTGAAGAAAAAGAACCTGATGAGTAGTATTCTTTATAGGGCTAATCCGAATTAAGGGGTAAGCTAAAGAATAAGTCTATTTAATAAATACGTTATTCACAGAATATATTCATTTATTAACATTCAAACGGATTGAATGTTATAGGTATTTAAATATTTGTCAAGTAGGAAAAGAATAGGATAAATGAATCATTATCAACAGCTCAGTATCCATTTATAACTGCATGTATTGTGTCGATGTAATAGGCTAGAAAAGAAAGCCTGGAACGTAGATTATAGACGGCAAGTCCCACTACTCTTCCCTACATCAGTTAATGCATTTTTGGAAACATTTTTATTAGAGGGGATAGCGGGTCCACACCCGAACTCTCTCCGCCCATGTCACACATCGAATTTTAATCGTTTTTCGCTATTTTGGCCGGCGACAATTCTGCATGCTTCAACGGGCCAGCTCTCGCCTCAGAGCTGGAGGGAGTAGGCCGACCTGCTCCCCCTTCTTTTTTCTTGCTTGACCGCTAGACCTCGCACCTGGAAGAGCGACACGCTCTCTCGCCCCAAGTGTCCTCAGTACTGAGATTAGAATTAGATCATCCAGTTTTTATTTCTTCTAGGCACCTTCCTTTTTCCCTTCCTAGGCTACCCTCCCTACAACCCCCTTCTTTCCTAGTTTTCTTGATCGGAAACTAATTTTAAAACTATTCGCTTACAGGCTTTGGATCATCGTTTCGAGATAGTTGGTAAGGGTATTGCATCATGAAGCACCATCTTTAGAATCATTAATTACTTTAAAAAGAATGGTCACACTCCTGTGAAGAAGTTTTCTGGAGGCCAGAGAGATTCAAAGGAACGCCATATTTCCTCCTGATAAGGTCCCAGCTCAAGGATCGGATTACCTCGCGTGCCAAGTTTGCTCACGATAGGAAAGAAGCAGGTGTGAACGCTTTTAGACAATGGTATCAAGTCGAGAAGGGCTGTAGAGAAGCCTCATCCTCGTTAGGGTGAGAAAATGCGAGAGCTTTCAAGAGTCCAGTGTCTTGTTCACGGTGAAGCATCCAGACACTGTCAATGTCTGGTGCTGGTTCTCACCTAAGGCAACTAGAGCACTAACAATTTTGTCCATAAGCTCAAAATGGTTCCAAACGTGCTTCATCAGCACCTTTTCCCATAAGCTCAGGACGAAATTGTGGATGGTAACTGTATTTTTCAGGATGATGATGCACCTTCTTACAGAGCAAAAGCAATAATAAAGTTATTCCTTGAAAATAACATTGAACCTTTGGGACCTTGGCCCGAGAATTCGCCAGATTTGAGTCTAATAGAAAATTTACGAGCGATAATTAAATTGGCAGCTGATAAACATAAGCGATCCAATTGTGAGAAGTTTCGAGGCTTTATTGAAAAAGCTGAAGCAATATCAGTCAAGATATCATCACAAATTTTATCGCCAGCAAGCCAAAACGAATTGAACTAGTCCTGAAGAACAAGGCATATCATTGTAAATATTGACTGCATGCATTAATCGATTGTCTTTATTAATAATATAGGTTTGAGCTATAGATTTTTTTTTATATTCCACCTTCAAATTATGATGGAAACCTAATAAAACAAAGTGCGTCTGTCTTCACGGCCGATCTGTTTGCAATACACCGCACGATACGAAAGATAACGCGTCATGCCGTTCAGAGACCGGATTGTTATCTTTAGCGGCTCACAGAACGCACTGAGTGCTTTCGGGGCATTGTAATCTACACACTCTCTGGTTGGCGGTATCTGTGACGCCAGGGTTGCCTAAAGCTGAGTGGATGTCAAGATTACCTTCTTCTGAGTTCCTGGACATGTGGGAATTGCGGAGAATAAGGTTGCCAAAGAGTCAAGAGGACTGGGCGACCATACCAGAGTTTCGCTCTTCATCACAATGCCTTCTTAGTTTTATAGTTTCAAATACATAACGACTATATTTGTCATTAATACTTGTGAAAGGAAATATCATTTGCTTCTCCAATTGTGAATCATGTACCATACCCTTGTCTTCGTCAAGTGGTCCATCAGCTTTTTTCCGGGCAGCCTAATAAATAATAAGAGACTAGAAGTTACGAGGGGCGGTCAATAAGTTTTGCAAATCGGCAGAAAAAAAATAGAGGAAGGGGGATGGCTGTTTGTGGGGATGTTTGGACAAGTTATTAAAAATCAGGACCTGCAGCCGCACGCTTCTGGCTCGTCTATTTAAGAAGCAGTAACTGATCGCAGATCGTCAGTCACAAATTTTTCAACAATGGAGAATGGTGAGCACCGCACAGTGATCAATTTTCGATCAAAGAAGGCAAGAATGCAAAAGAGATCCATGAACGCATGGTTGCAGTGTACACCGACACCCCTATTTCTTCCTATGCAACCATTGCTCGCTGGAATAGGGAGTTCCGCCATGGTCGTGAGTCCCTTGAAAAAGGCCCCCGTCCAGGATGCCCGTCAAACGTGACCAAGGAGTACAATGTGTCCCGTGTGGAGAGGATCATCCTCGAAAATCGACGGGTGAGGATCGAAGAAATCGAGCAAAAACTTGAAATATCACATGGAAGTGTTAACAACATCATCCTCGACAATTTGGCCATGACCAAGGTCTCTGCCCGTTGGGTCCCTAGAAACCTCACGAAACCTCAAACCCCATGATCGACTTCAACGTCTTCAAAGTTCGGAGGAGTTGTTGCTCCTGTAGAACCAAGACCCGGTGGGATTCGAGTCACGCATAGTAACAGGTGATGAAACGTGGGTCCATCACTGGGGTCCCGAGACCAAGCTCGAAAGCATAGCCTGGAAGCACAGGGGCTCTCCGACCCCCATCAAGTTCCGAACCCAACCCTCAGCCGGGACGATCATGGCCACCATCTTCTGGGATTCTGAGGGAGTGTTGATGGTGGACTATGCGCCTCGTGGAAGGACCATCACAGACCAATATTACACCGAGGAACTGGCTGGGTTAAAGAAGTTCATCCGTCAGATGCGGCGCGGCAAGTTGACACGCGGTGTCTTGCTCCTTCACGACAATGCCCCTGTCCACAAGGCCAGAGTTGCACAAGCTGCCCTGCGCAAATGCGGATTCGAGGAGCTCAACCCCCCCCCCCTACCTACAGTCCAGATCTGGCCCCTAGCGACTACTTTTTATTTCGTCAGCTCAAGGTTGCACTGCGTGGACACCGGTTTGGGGACGATGAAGATGTCGAGCTCGCCGTCCAGGAGTGGATTGAACCACAGTCGGGAGATTTCTGGTTGTCGGGAATTCGAAGCCTCAGGGACAAGTGGCGCAAGTGCATTGAAGTCGAGGGTAGTTATATTGAAACATAATAAAACACTTTTCCTCATATCTCCTTTCATTTATATCCGAATTGCAAAACTTATTGACGGCCCCTCGTAGGAAAACCAACCTAAGAACTTATCGTGTGCAAACAATTTACACATGATTCTTTGTCAGAGAATATCATTACAATAGTACTGCATGGGTTTCAATGCAATATTCCCAAGATTACATTTGAAGCAACCATTTTGGGGGTTTCCGCCAGCACGTCTCCAAATATTCAAAGCACTTCTTTAAATACTTTTCAAAGCAATTTTCAAAAGATGAAATAAATTTTAACATAGCTCCTAATCTTTCATTAATTATACAGAAAATAATCTGCCACACACACTACTTATTGTTAAAAAAAATTGAGGCAAAAAATCACTTGGTTATGAGCAACTGCCCACAACTGTGTAATCGAGACGGTATAATACAATTTTCAAGTTTAAAAGCAAAGGTTTGCGATGCAAAATGAAAAAAAAATATTTATTGATTAGAACGTATATGTGAAACATCTGGGACCATCTTCCCCCACTTCATTTCGTCCCTAGAAAGCAGCTTATGTATATATTCTTCGATATATATTGTGCCATGAAGACCGAAATATATTAAGCTTACATACTCACTCATAAAAAAAATTAGCGTAGACATAATGCAATATGCGAAGTAAGCAACTGAGTTTTGAAAAAAAAAACAAATAAGCCCCAAGAGCTTTCGTTCATATCTTCAAGAGAGAATAATGATATGGAAACATGAAAGAGAGAGAGAGAGAGAGAGTGTTACATAGAGTTACATAGATCACACGGGCCTTACGGCCCTGACTAAGGCGATCTGGCCTTAAGTCTACAGCACATATACAGTACATAGAATAGTAAAGCAAAGGATAGAAAAGATGTAGGCTCTCCCCTACCCTCCACTTCCTCCGGCAAAAGAGTCGTACATGAAATAATGTGGAGAAAAGTACCTTACAGGTGAGTGATATATATATATATATATATATATATATATATATATATATATATATATATATATATATATATATATATAACACTTTTTTACTCAATTCCAAAGAAATTAAATGCACAAAAAAAAAACAAATGTTCGGAAGCAGAAAGTTTATTAAAACGGGACTAGTTTCGATATGTTGTTTCCCATATCATCCTCAGCCGTAAACAAAAAACTGGAATATATAACAAATATAACCACATACAAATGACATGAAACTATACCTTAATTTAAGGTGATTAACATTAACTTTTTTGATTAGGTTTAGGACATGGGGACTGCATTTATACTTCCCTTCAGACAAATTGAAATTGGAAATCTCTTTAATTAAACACGATTCTATAATTTTTCTTTTATTATAATCATTACAATGATAAATTATTTGAACACTAGAGAAATCTATTACATGAGTGGCGTTTTTACATGTATTAGATAACACCAAATTAACCCTCCCTTGAACCAAAACAAAAATTGTAAAACTAGTTAAACTGTGTGTTACGGATAATGTATTCTACAGTGACAAGGGCTTCTTCTGACCAAAATATGGACTTACTTAGTATGGGCAATCCGTTATCCCCTCTTCTTTGCAACCTGTTCATGGAACATTTTAAAAACCTTTTTACTTACCGCTATTAAACCTTAGACAAATTTTGTATGGTATAGTTATGTAGGCGATGTGATTTACACATGGCTATTAAATCACATGACACTTTTGATCATTTTTTTAAGAAGCTTAATAAATTCCATCCCGCCATAAAATTCGAAGTTAAATGAGCAAGGGACAATTGCTTACTTTTTCGTAATGTAAAAGTCTTAAAAATTAATAATAAAACATCTTTTACCGTAAATCTAGTAATTCTAATTCATATATTTACTGATTTTCATGTCACAATGTTAAAATGAAAAGAGTAATCCAAATATTATGAATTTAAGAGTCTTCTGTATTACCTACATAACATGCATGTTTATAGAGTTGAAGTATCTACTTTATTGTTTAAATACATTGTTTATATACATAAAAACTTGTTTATCTCAAACTATATTTCCCATTGTTTAAAGGATTAAATTCCATTGTGTATCTCACCTTGATCACACTCAAATATCCATTAACCATCAGAAAATCCTTCCCTTCCACTAAGCCAAAATCTCAAAATAAAGATGCGTGCATCAATTTCATCCCATGTGAAGCCACAACTTGCCCCTTCTTATATGCGGGAGACCGAAAAGTCATTAGATAAACGTATATATGAACGTAGGGGAGATATTCGTAGAACAAGCAATTTACAGGGTATTTTTAATCATGTAATAGATTTCTCTGGTATCCAAATAGTTGATCAGTGTGAACTTAATCTTAAGGTCTATTGTTAATCACTTTAAATTAACACACCCAGATTAATGTCGATTGCCTGTTGTTATAAATTCCAGTATTTTTATTTTCTCAATTTATTTTAGCTATGGGAAACTACATATCGAAACTAGTCCTATTACAATAAATTTAAAATTTGCTTCCAATCAGTGGTTTCTCTGTATATATATATATATATATATATATATATATATATATATATATATATATATATATATATTAGGAATATGAAGACCCAGGTGATAGTCTTAAACATTATAATTTTCGGATGTTTCGGTCATTAACAACGACCATCTTCAGCCAATGAGCATCTAATAGGAATTCAAAGGAAGTTGAAAGTATTACCATGACATAAAATTATAAAATCAGGACAAGCAGTTAAATATCAGTTAAAATACGAAGACATGAAAATATGAGAGATCATTAGTCAAGATCAATTAAATTGCAATGGGTAAAGATGATTACACAGCGATATTTAAATATGAGTTTAAGCAAGAAAGCAAATGCAAAACTAAATTAAAACAATAGGTGAGTAACTAAAAGAATAACAAATATGAAACTAGGGAAAAAAACCTAAAGGTTGACAAAAAATTTAAAATTTTTAAAATAAAGACATAGAATCAAAAACTAAACAAAAAAAACTTTGATAGAAACTGACCTTATTTCGTTAGGGCTGATAAGTCAACTGATTATTATGGAGGAAACAACCCAAGAGGAAAGCTATAAGTTGGGGGATAAATGGTTAGCTCTACAAATCTTGGACTTCTAAGTTACTTTTATAAGAAATTTGTCATAAACAACGTCTCGTGTCTAAATTATCTTTAGATTTGCTCGTTCCTCTCTGTCTCTAAAATCATCCATTTCGCTGTTGGATTTCTCAAGTTTAAATAGTTTTATACCAAGACAAGTTGATAAGTTTACTTCTGCAACCTTATCTCGCCCAAATCTGAAGCTCTCTAACTTAAGCACTAATTTCAATTTAAATAACTCTAGAGATGAGGTAATTTTTAATGTTTCTAACGAAGTTATGATCTCTCAAGAGACACGAATCTTGTGCTTGGAACTAGAATTTACCTATCCTGGAAACTTGTAACATCATAACAGACCTTTTACCAATGTATATATAATGATTTAGGTTGGACCAAGTCTCTCTTCTTCGCTCCCTTACAGTTGGCTGTAGAGAACACAGTATTTTATTTTAATGAAATTTTGTATCTTCAACACGAAGAGATGGCCATGGTCTCCCCATTAGGTTCTAGCGTTGCAAACGCTTTTCTTTCTTACCATGAAAAAAACGGGTTGAGTAAGTTTCCTATAAAATTAAAATTTAACACAAAGACCATGCCCCTTTATTTTTCAGTTACTTAGATCATTAACACCCTAATATTATATTGTTACAAAGATTGGCTCTAAATTTTATAACCTTAGTCTACAGAAAACCTATTACCACCTGGCACTCGTTTCTTCAGTTGCTCTCCTACACATTTTAAACTTGCCAGCATCAAAAGCCGTATCCATAGAAAATACAAAATTATTTAGATTGGTTTCACTTTAATTCCCAAATAGAATATCTTAGGAACTTTTTTAATTTTAATATTTCCCAGATCATTTACTTGACAAGCTAACTTCAAATGCCTTATCAAAATAGTTCTCTCGCCAAACTCAGCCAGTAACAGCCCCTAAACAAAAAGTGTTTCTTAAACTAGCCTTACTTGAACATTTTACTACTAAAGTAAGTAAAATTTTACTATCTGTTCTTAATAAGTACTTTCCTGAATGTCACTTCTTTTCTATTAATTCCAATCTTCGTTCCATTAATTTATACTTTCGCCACAAAGAATGAGTCCCATTATGCTTACGATCCTTCATTGTTTATAAATCTACGTGTGCGACCTGCCAAAGTCGATATGTAGGCCAAACTATAGACAACTAAAATATAGGATTTCTAAGCACTTGGGTCTATCACATAAAACTAACATTCCTATTTCTAAACCTTGTTCTCTTCGATAAAACAACACAAAAACATAACTACCCGTTTAATCCTAATTCTTTTAGTTTATTAAATTTTGTTTCCTCTTCTCTGCAAATTAAAAATTCTAGAATCTCTATTCATAAAACAAATAAATACAGAGCTTAATGATTACTCATCTTTCTTCAAATTGTTTACTATATAAGCAAATAGACAAAATAAACAGCTAAATGCACCAACGGTGCTTTCCTCTTGGCTTGTTCCGTCCATATTAATCAGTTGTCTTATCAGTTACAACGAATTAAGGTCAGATTCTGTCTAAAGGAATTTTTTTGGTCGTTTCTGCTTCTTTGTCATTATTTTAAAATTTTCGTCATCATTTGAATTTAAATAATTTTTTGCATTTTTAGATTTTTTCACCTGAGTTTCATATTTATTATTCTTATTAGTTACTTACATATTGTTTTTATTAAGTTTTACATTTGCCTTTCTTGGTCAAACTCATATTTATTGATCGCTTGGTAATCATCTTTACTCCTTGTAATTTAATTGATTTTGATTTATAATTTTTCATATTTTTATGTACTTGAATTTTAACTGATTTTAAACTACTTGCCCTCTACTCCTATTAGATGTTCATTCGCCCAAAATGGTGATTGTTAATGACCGAAACGGGCGGAAATTATAACGTTTGAAACTATCACATGGGTTTTCAGATTCCTACTTCGGATCAGGTTTCCAAGGAACAACTCCATCACCAATATATATATATATATATATATATATATATATATATATATATATATATATATATATATATATATATATATATATATATATATATATATATATATTTGAGAAACTCACAAAGTAGTACGTGAGTAGAGTAATAAATGTTTTCACTGAAAAATGAAAGGCAGATTCCAAGTATTTTCGAACTTGTTTAGTTCATTCCCAAGGAATAACGAATTACTTAACAGAGGTGGTATATAAAGGGTGTTCCAATAACTTGGACCGATATTAGATGTGAGTTAAGTTTAAGCGTCTAATGATTTTTTTCTTTTTCTTTCAGATTTAACAACTTCAGTCTTTGGCAATTTCAACCATGGAAAGATTAACAATCGAACAACGTGTTAAAGTTATCGAAGCCTATTACGAAAATGGACCTTCAAACAGAAACGCATTTCGGGCACTTCGCGATATTTTTGGTCAACATAATCGACCAACCGAGAGTGCAATTTGGAAAATTGTTCGTAAATTCAAACAAACGGGGTCGGTGGCAGATATGAAAACGCCATTGCGTGCTTGTTTACACTGTTCAGCTGAAAACATTGCTGCAGTGCGCGAGAATGTGGCTGGAGATCCAGAAACCTCTATTCGTCATCGCGCGCAGGAAATGAACCTCTCCACAACAACGTTACATCAAATTTTAACAAAAGATTTGTTTCTACACGCTTACAAAATTCAATTGGCACAAGAACTGAAGACTGATGACCATTTGAAGCGTCGTACATTTGTCAATTGGGTGCACGTTCAAAGACAAGCCGATGATGATTTTTCGCAAAAAATCATCTTTAGTGATGAAGCCCATTTTCATCTTGGTGGATTCGTTAATAAGCAGAATTGTCGCATTTGGGCTGATGAAAATCCCAGGAAGATTGTTGAAAAGCCGCTGTATCCACAAAAGGTCAGTGTTTGGTGTGCATTTTTTGCTAGCGGAATCATTAGACCGTATTTCTTCGAAAATGATGCCGGGAATTCTGTTACGGTGACAGGCGAGCGATACCGTGCCATGATAACCAACATTCTATGGCCTGAATTGAATTCTATGGATGTCGAAGATTTGTGGTTTCAACAGGACGGCGCCACATGCCACACAGCCAATGCAACAATGGCTTTATTGAATGAAAAGTTCCTAGGTCGCTTCATCTCTCGAAATAGCGAGGTCAATTGGCCACCACGATCGTGTGACTTGACGCCTTTAGATTTCTTCTTTTGGGGTCATCTCAAAAGTAAGGTCTATGCTAACAATGCAACAACAATTCAACAGCTAAAGGATGAGATAATAAGGCATATTGGTGAGATAGAGGAGCTACTATGCAGAGACGCCATCAACAATTTTGACCATTGAGTGGAGGTGTGCCGCCGAACCTTGGCAGACACTTAGGCGATATTATTTTTTACACATAATTGCCATGACTCAAATAACATGAACCAATAGTGAAATCAATAAATTTTCACCAATAACAGTTTTATTTACTGCTAACTTCGATCCGTCTTAATGAAACACCCTTTATAAGAGACAACAGAGTGGTGTCCCGCTCATGTACAGCGGAAGGACTCAGAATAGAAAAATATTATCAAAGACGAGATTAAATACCGGATAGGAAGGGCAAAGGCATATAGATAAGGTCTACTTCCGTAAGTTAGAAACTGTGAGAAAAGAATTTAGACATTCATGGCACAAAGCTATGAGTACATACATACACATGCAATTAGAAATACATTGAAATAAACAAAAAACATAACTAATTTAGTAAATCAAAGAGCTAAGATTTTAAAATGGACAATTTCGTTACAAATGAGCCTTTTAATTACAGAGCCTAGTTTAAAGAGACCGGGGAATATATTAAATTAGACTAGGAATTAATGAATGAGCATTCGACAATATTTCTTTTAACATAGTCATCAGATTTGTAAATAAATTTAGCCTAATTCCAACTGATAGGATGACTATTTTCAGATAAATGGACAAAGAAAGCAGTATTACTTTCATATTTTATAATGATGATTAAAAATACTGGATGTGGTATTGCCTCGTCTGACATCACCCTTGTGTTCATAAATTCATAAATTCATGGCACAATTGGGAAAACTGGTGGATGAACTAAAGATATTCGATACAGCTCAGTGCCTTAATGTAAATGGTTGTAGTGATTCGATAGGACGCAGTGGCGGTTGCATGTCCAATGCGTTTATGCCTTAAATTAATAACGATACGAGTGATAATTATATAAATAATTCGGAGGGAAATGCGCAGTCAGTGCCCAAAGGTGTGTACCCTAATGGGTATCGCCCTAGTTGTATACAGAAAAATAGTGATCACAGTGCGTATGATATACCAGGAGGGTTGCGACCCTTCCGAAAGAACCAAAGATCTGTAGTCTGCCGCTCACATGTGTAATTTGGTGAGACTGCTAAATTCTGAAAACCCTGGTACTGGTGGCCAAAGAGAGGAGAACAAGTGTAGATGCAACCTTCTTCCAGGCCATCTTCGCCAGCCCCGGCGGAAAACTAGCTGGGCATGCCATTGCAAGCACGGCCGCTGGTATGCCATCTGTTTTCACCGTTGCCGCTAAAGTATAAAATAATAAATGTGAGTTTTTAATTGACATGGGGGCGAGTGTATCAATAATTAAGGGTATATTGGTGAATTCAGGTGAATTATGCGAGTCCAGTATAAATATTTCGACGGCTAATGGCGGTAAAATAAAAGTGCACGGCGAGGTTCACACGTATATAGTTATCCCTAGTCTTCGCCGATCATTTAGGTTGTCATTTAAATTTCTAAGACATTTCAATCGCTTAGTGGATTGTGCGCGCGGCCTACTTATCGACAAACAAACCAAACAGCTATCATAAGTGAAATTATCAGGAGAGCCTGCGGTAGCTTTAATTTATGGAAGACTTACAGCACCTCCTCCCCCATTGCAGAGCCATATTTGAGAAATATGAGGCTCTGTACAGTCCTGCGCCCGCTAATCCCTTCCCGTCATCGCCGAACTCAGTGACGCATACAATTAAAACAGGTAGTGGTCCACCGACTTTCGCACGGCCGAGGCCTCTTTCAATAGAGAAACTACAGGTTACCAGGGCACATTTCGAAACTCTTTTGAAGTAGGGGGTCGTGTGTCAGTCAAAATCACCATTGGCTTCGCCAATTAAGATGGTGCTGAAGAAGTTGCCTGGTGAGTATAGGGTGGTCGGTGATTTCCGAGCAATCAATGCGACCACAAAGCCCGATAGGTATCCGCTGCCGCGAATTCAAAGTGTTACGAACCACCGGAATGGCAAAAGAATATTTTCAAGGTTGGATCTGGTTCGTGCTTACTATCAAATCCCCATGAACGAGGCAGACATATAAAAGACTATGGTTTCAACGACATTTGGTTTGGGGGAGTACGTGAAGCATCAATTCGGCCTCCGGAATGCAAGTTGCACATTCCAACGGCACATGGATAACCTGTTTCAAGGATTAGGGTTCGTTTATGTGTATAAATAGACGACATCCTGATATTTTCATAAAATAGGGACGACCACCTGAAGCATTTGGATTAAGACTTCAAAATCCTGGTCGAAAACGGTCTGATGATATATGCCTGGAGAAATGCGAGCTGGTAAAGGAGGAAATAGATTTTTTAAGGCATCACATTTCGGTGGAAGGAATTTGCCCACCGACCAAGAAAATTAGGGAAATTAGAGACATGCCATTACCAAATGACTAAAAAGAACTTCTACGATATTTGGGCATGTTGGAATACTACCGAAAAATGATTCCTAATTTGGCCGCCATTGCGGCCCCGTTGACCGAGTTTGTGCGCCTTCAATATAAGGCTCGTGAGCTCGAGTGGAATGATGAGGCTCGAAGAGCATTTGAGAATACCAAATCGGCTTTAGTCGGCTTCGTTAAACTCTGTCACCGCTCCCCAATGATTCCTATACCAGCTGGTGACGGATTGCTCCCAATACGCGGCAGGTGCTGCCCTACACCAAATTGTAGACGGATCAACACGACCGGTAGCATTCTTTACGAACAAGTTAAGCCAGACACAGGAATCATACTCCACCTACGACAAAGAGCTCCTAGAGGCGTATCTTGCTGTTATCCGCCTGAAACTTGATTGAAGGTCGCCATGTTACCTTGTGCACGGATCACAAGCCATTAGTATCGGCTTTTTCATCGCCATTAAGTGCAAAAACAGATAGACAGCAACGCCATTGGACAGCTATTTTGAAATACATCAGTGATATCGCCTACGTGCGTGGTCAGGACAACGTAGTCGCTAACTGCCTTTCAAGGAAAGTCAATTCGGTCCAGATTGACTCTTTTGACCCTTAGAGATTGGGCGGCAGCTCAGGATGATGACGAAGAATCGAAGGAATTTCGCTCGCGATACAAATGTTTTCCTTTTACCGAGGAAGCTCAACTATGGCGTGGAGTAACACCAAAATACTTTCGACCGTTTGTCCATATGGCGTGCAGAAGGACTATCTTCGATCATTACATAATCTGTCATACACTAGACTCAAAGTTTCACTTCTTATTATCAAATCTCCATATTTCTGGCCCAACATGGACAAGGATCTTCGCTCCTGGACAAGAAAGTGCCCCTATTTGAATATTATTCTAATTCATCGGACAAACCATTATTTCAAATATTAAATGTATAGAAAACCCACAGCCATAAACTCTTATATACATTTTTATTCTAACCACCATAATAACATCAAACAAAGTGTTTTCTCCTTTATGTTTTTGCGTGCCCTTAGAATTGTCTCACCAGAATACCTAAACAAAGAAGTCGATAGAATATATAAAATAGGGATAAATTTGTGCTAGCCTCGGTACTTTTTCTGCAATTTTTATAAGTCCACTTAGTGTTCCTATTATCAAACTAATGTTAATATCCTTAAGTTTTCAGGCGAAAAATCTATTAGTTTTACCCTATAACCATATTTTCATTAAATTACCTCGTTTACTTGGCCTCTGAACATAAATATTATTTTTAAATACGAGACTACAATCTAACGCAGCCTTGTCAAAAATTCACCCGCCCGACCTGGCATTGTTTATTCGATAGGCTGCAACAACTGCCAAAAATGCTATTATGGACAAGCCGGGAAAGAACTAGGTGTCTGGGTTAAGCAACTTCAAGCCAATGTACGTAATCAAAGTGAACAATCTGCGCTTTTCTACATATGTATGTACAATCTTAACCATAGCATTAACTGGAACAGTGCAAAACTAGTCATAAAAGGCAGTAATTAGATTTCGAGAAATATATTAAAATGTATCTCCATTGACACGTTCCTAAATTTCAATCTTAGCCCTGGTTTGTTCACGCTAGACCTTATTATCACTAAATACATAAAATCTCAAATAAAGTTGTTTCAAGATTTTTTACCCCCTAATTAGGGTTCAGAGGTGGGTAGTCTAATCCCCTCTTTCATTATTTAAGGTAACGATGTCCTGTCTATTTTTCATTCCTTGAAAAGGTCCTTAAGGAATAAAGACGAAAGCGCTAAGAATCGTTTTTCACTTTTCCTTTGAGGGTGTATCTGCATAACTTTGACTAACGTGAAGTCAGCTTTGTTCATATTAATATATATATATATATATATATATATATATATATATATATATATATATATATATATATATATATATATATATATATAGAGAGAGAGAGAGAGAGAGAGAGAGAGAGAGATAGAGAGAGAGAGAGACGAGGGGCGGTCAATAAGTTTTGCAATTCGGATATAAGGAAACAAGATATGAGGAAAAGTGTTTTATTATTTTTCAATATAACTACCCTCGACTTCAATGCACTTGCGCCACTTGTCCCTGAGGCTTCGAATTCCCGAAAACCAGAAATCTCCCGAATGCTGTTCAATCCAGTCCTGGACGGTGAGCTGGACATCTTCATCGTCCCCAAACTGGCGTCCACGCAGTGCAGTCTTGAGATGGCGGCCTAAAAAGTAGTCGCTCGGGGCCAGATCTGGACTATATGGGGAATGGTTGAGCTCCTTGAATCTGCACTCGTGCAGGGCAGCTTGTGCAACTCTGGCTTTGTGGACAGGGGCATTGTCGTGGAAGAGCAGGACACCGCGTTTCAACTTGCGACGCCGCTTCTGACAGATGCACTTCTTCAACCCAGCCAGTTCTTTGACTTAATATTTGCCTGTGATGGTCCTTCCACGAGGTGCATAGTCCACCAACAAAACTCCATCAGAATCCCAGAAGATGGTGGCCATGATCATCCTGGCTGAGGGTTGGGTTTTGAAATTGATGTGGGTCGGACAGCCCCTGTGCTTCCAGGTCGTGCTTTTGAGCTTAGTCTCAGGATCCCAGTGATGGGCCTACGTTTCATCTCCTGTCACTATGCGTGACTCGAATCCCGCCGAGGCTTGGTTGTACAGGAGCAGCAGCTCCTCCGAACTTTACGACGTTGAAGTCGATCATGGTGCGTGAGGTTTCGTGAAGTTTCTAGGGACCCAAGGGCATAGACCTTGGTCATGGCCGAATTGTCGTGCATGATGTTGATAACACTTTCATGTGATATTCCAAGTTCTCGCTCGATTTCTTCGACCTTCACCCGTCGATTTTCGAGGATCATCCTCTTTACACGGGCCGCATTGTCCTCGTTGGTCACGTCTGACGGGCGTCCTGGACAGGGGTCATCATTAAGGGAATCACAACCATGGCGGAACTCCCTATCCCAGCGAGCAATAGTTGCATAGGAAGGGGCAGTGTCGGTGTACACTGCAACCATGCGTTCATGGATCTCTTTTGCATTCTTGCCTTCCTTGGTCAAAATATTTGATCACTACGCGGTACTTAACCTTCTCCATTGTCTAAAAATTTGTGACTGACGATCTGTGATAAGCTACTGCTTCTTAATTAGATGAGGCAGGAGCGTGCGGCTGCAGGTCATGACTTGGCATAACTTGTCCTAACACCCCCACAAACAGCCATCCCCCTTCCTCTGTTTTGCCCTACTGATTCGCAAATCCTATTGACAAACCATCGTATGAACTCGCGGAGCCCTAGGCCATGGCCAACTCGGCCTATTGCTAAAACCACCCCTGAGGAATGGGATGCCCAGAAAAACAACTGGTAGAGCTATTGGCCATCCTTTCCGAGGAGCCATAATAGATCTCTTCAGAGTTTTGTGTGACTTTTCCACTATCTCGTTTGTGTTTGAAAAGTAGGCTGTGGTTTGCAGGCAATAAAATCCAACAAGGGCTAATAACTCCTTGAAAAGTTTGGATTCAACTTGGTCTCCTATCCTAGTTATCATATATAAAGGCACACCAAATCTGGAGATCCAATCGTCTAAGAAGGCTAAAGCGATCTGGAATCGGTAAAACTTCAATCCACTTTGTAGTTCTCTCCATGAATGATAGCAGGCAATGGTTATGAAATAGGTAGGATTTTCCAGGCAGTGTGTAGGGCGGTAGCATACCAACAATGTCGATGCGTACCGCTTCCAATCTTGATGTGGCAATAGTAGAATACTGAATGTGCAAGATTGGTGACTTGGTGTGGCCAATCAAACTTAGCAGCTTGACATGAGAGGCATTCTCGCGTCCAGGAAGTTATGCCTTACTCCATTTTAGACCAGAAATACCTCGTTTTTACTAATCGAAGTAATGCTTTAATCCTTAGGTGGAATATACTGGTAGTTGCTTGAAAATAGATATTGTGTCGGCTAAGGGAACAAACGGTCATGGATATTTATTTGTTATTTCACAGCAAACTGAGTATTTACGGTAAAGGGAAATGATTTTAATCCGGATTGAAACGATATCGCTTCTTCATCTTGCTCCTGTGTTGTTGCCAACAAACAGAGGTCAAACGAGTCAATTTGGACTGAGTTAACATTGCGAGATAGGCAGTCAGCAACTATATTGTCTTTACCACGTAAGTACGTTATGTCATTGACATATTCTTAAATCACCGTCCACTTACGTTGTTGTTTATCCGTCTGAGCATGTAATGGTGAGGAGAAGGCAGACACTAACGGTTTATGGTCCCTACATAAAGCCACATGTCTACCTTCGAAAATGTGTCTGAAGTGAATCACAGCAAGATACGCAGCCAAGAGTTCCCTGTCATAAGTGGAGTATGCTTGCTTTGTTTTGCTCCACTTGCTAGAGAAAAATGCTTCTGGCTGGGAAGACCCATTCACCATTAGATGAAGCGCAGACCAACTGCTAATTGAAAACTGTCTGTCACTAATTTGTACGGTGAGTCATTCGGTAATGGGCGACGTAACTTTATTGAATTTTCTAGGGCTTCTGTGGTAGTATTAAACGCTTTCCATGCAGCATCATTCCATACAAACTCTCAAGCCTTAGATTGAAGTCGTGCGAGTTAAGTCAGAAGAGCTAATATTCCAGAAAAATTAAGCATCATCTTTCTGAAAATAGCCTAAAATACCCAGATATCGACGTAGTACCTTGTACTGCGTCAGTAATGGCATTCAGCTAATCTCCAAGACCTTCCTTCCTGGTGGGCATATTCCTGCAGCTGACATCGTGACCTAAATAATCAATTTGCTTCCTCATGAATTCGCACTTTTTCATTGAAATTCGTAGATTGTTCTCTGCTAATATCTTGAAAACCTTGTCTAGATGTTCAATGTGATAATTTAGATATATTCTCTGAGAAAAGTAGAATGTCGTCGATATAGACAAAAATGAATTCCAACCCACGAATAAATTGTCCATAAAGTCATCAAAACGTGCAGCTTGCATTTTTTAAGACCGAACGTCAATCTTGAAAATTCCCAGAGCAGAAATTAGGTTGAGACAGCAGTTTTTTTCTATGTTTGCTTGATTCATTAGAATCTGGTGATATGCCGAGCCAAATATAGTCGCAAAAAAACATTTTTCCCATGGAGATGGTTAACTGTATAGTTTTGTTATAATGTTCAGTGATCTAAAATCACCAATAACAACTCTATATTCGCCTGGGGTTTACTTTTGTACCATATGAATAGGTGAAGCTCACGGTGACTTTGATGGACGCATCACACCTTCTTTCAATAGAGCTTCGAATGTTGCTTTGACGATGTGTAACTTCTCCATTGAAAGTGGCTTCGGGCCGGCCAAAATTGGTGGAGCGCTACCAGTCTCGATTGTATGCTCAACAGAGTTAGGTGGGGGAGAACTAGCATCTTCAAACCTTGTGTTGGTAGATGCTATTTGGTTATTAATAATTAATGATACCATGGGTGCACTCGATTGCTTCACTTTAGATACGAGCCTAGTCCGATTTTATCAATGAGGATGCCACGAGCAAAATCCACCAAAATATGAAAATGAGCAAGAAAATCGGTGCTTAATAATGGCGACTTAGTATCCGTGATTACGAACATGCATTTAAATCAGGGGTCAGCAACTTTTTTCAGCTTACGGGCCAGAAGTAAAATATATGAAGTGATGGAGAGCTACATTCATAATTTACGTTATAAAATTAAGCTATTATAATTATAGATGTTATATTCGGTACCTAATGATTAATAAATAAAGGTATTAATAGAAAAACTTGAAACCATCAATTATAATAGATTATGCTTATTTTAGATGGTATACATTATAACTTTTACATTGAACTATTGATATTTATAAGGGACACAATTAGTGTGATGCTTGATGTTTTTTTTGGTTCGAAAGTTTTTCAACATCAGTTGATAAGGAGGTTGAAGCCAGAAGCAGTACGCTTTCTAAAAAGTCATCCCTGATTCGTTTCCTTGGCTTTCTTTTGGTGGATTTTACTTTAGAAAATTATTGCTTACACACACACACACACAGACATATGTGTATAAAAAATCCAATAGAGATACATCCTTTTTGCCATTTTTACGTCTAGTCTCTTGAAGTTTAGAGAAATGATCATAATTTGATTTCTTCAGCTGACATTACCCCAATCGTAGTTTTGTTTCAAATGTGGTTATGTGTCCCCACATGGCATGTATTAATTGAATTTTTCCCTGAATCTGAAAATTTAAGCGGTTTAAAGGGGATGTTAAATCTACTAGAAATGCCAGTCTTGAAGCCATTTGGAATCGCGAAATTCTATGGCATCCATGTTTTTGCTCTCAAGGAATTCAGCTATATCTTCCCGCAGTGCAGATGATACTCATTCCAGCATAGCGCCTCGACTGAGTCAGCAAACGTTGCAGAAGTAAAACCAAATCCTTATATTGATTTTCTGTTTCCGTTTCAAAGTTGTCGAAACTGACAGTGGTTTAATCCCCTGGACAAAATGACGTTTACTGCTATCACCACTACGTCCATCAAGTCCTTCAAATTTGATGTCTTAGCGCACATTGTTTCTTGTTGGATTATGCAGTGCCCTTTCATGACATCGTGTTTACTTCCGAGACCTTCCACGTGTTTCTGAAGCAGAGCCACAGCACCTTTAGTTTGTAGGGATAGCAGTGATAGTGCTGACGTGTCGTGTAAAATATAACTTAGTGTTTGTGGTTTGCAATAATAATGTTGTAAAAGATCTAAGATATTTTGCTTAGCATCTTCGCATTTCAACACCTACGTGCTCCCCACGTAGTATAACACCCGAAATAACGTCTTAATGCGTTCGCTCCGGTTTAACGAAACTCCGGCACTTCTGATTTAAGTTCGGCTGTTTTAAAACGTCAGATTTAGCTAGAAAACTTAAGCTCAATTCTTATGCCGCCCACCCCAAGGTTCGAATGCGCTAAGTGTCATAGTTTAGTTATGCGAATTTTTTTGGATGTTAAACCTAAGGAAAACCCGTCCAAATCAGCCTTCTGCAAGTTGTGCATTCTTCGTAAAATTTTAGACGATACTATCGCAAGTGTCCAGTCAGATATAAAAAAGATGACAACTAAAGTTCTAAGGGACGTGCAAATGCACTCCGTAACTCCCATTGCAAAAAATTAATGATATCGAAAAGCAATTGCAAAAGATTAGTGAGGTTGAACAACGCGTAACATCTGTAATCTCAGCCACAGCTAAATAATTAACATGCAAAATAGCAGCCGAACCAAGTGCAAATATCAAACGATATTAAAATTAGTAACCTTAAGGATGATGTAGATATAATGAGACACACGATTAATTTAAACAATCAGCTTGTGAATGTTAAAGAGGGTGCTCGACCTAAAAATTTCCCTGATTTTGAGTTGCCCATAAGGAACTCTTTCTCAACTTTAAATTTCAGTTTGGAATGCGATTGCGAATGCGAAACAATTTTGGATGGTGATTCGTTAATTAGACACAGGATAAAGAATTTTCTCGTCGGAGTGATGCGAAAAGCAAACGCAAAAGAATTTGTGCGCCGGGAGGAAAAATTGAAAACATAACTAACGAAGTAGAAAAATTAGACGTCTGCTAAAATAAACCACTGGTCATAACTTTAGTAGGAGAAAATGACATTGACAATTGCACGCGCCTTCGAAAAGAGGAAACTCAGGAAATTTTGAAAAGGTACAGAAATTTGATGAAAGAAATGAAAAATAAATCAAATAAATGAGTTTGAGTTGGTATAATGCCAAGGAAATCATGGCCATTGCGTAAGGCGTCTAAGTCAATATTCAATAATACGAGACTGGATGTTTTATGTAGACAGGAGGGGATAGAGTTTGGAAACTATTGAGCGTATATGGATCATGATGGGCTCTATGCGAGAGATGGGGTTCATTTTGGTTTCACGGCATAGGTCAGATAGGGCGCCTACTCGACACCACAGCTAGGAAATATGAAATAAAAGACCTAAAGCAGCAGAGAAACTCGCAAGTCTTGAATCTAGCGGAAAAAATGTAAATATAGCAAATATTAAATGACATAAATCACTTAAAGTTTTGTATACAAACGCTCGTAGTATCATAAATAAAATAGTAAAGTTTAAAGCCTTAGTTTCAGCGGAAAGATTAGATATTATAGCAATCTCAGAATCATGTCTAAACCTTGAGAGGGACTTTTAGGGGGAGTATCAGATAGTAGGATACAAACTATTTAACAAAGATCGACGAAATAGAATCGGAGGGGGCGTCTTAATATACGTTTCTGATAAATTAAAACCTATTTTAAAACATGTTGAAGATAACGATTTTTTCGACTTCGTAGGTGTCGATATTAAGTCAAAAAGCTTAGATTTGAGAATCGCTTTAGTTTACAGACCACCTTCCTGTAGCGAAGAGAACGATCTAACCTTATACAATTCTTTAAGTAACTTCATACGCGATAAACAAAGCATCATAATGAGTGATTTCAATAATAGGAGTGTAAACTACGAGACGTTGTATCGCGACGATGGAGTGGGGGTGAGACTCGTAGACTTTAAGCAAGAAAACTATTTAGCTCAGAAAGTTAGCATAGAAACGCGTAATGGTAGAGTATTGGATCTAGTGATGACGAATAATGAAATTCTGATTTCAAAATGTCAGATTGGGGAAAATTTAGGGACTTCTGATCATAATATCATACGTTTTCAAATAAACGCGGACACCAGGACTCAGGATAACCGTATGCAAATTCCAGATTATAGACGGGCGGATTTTAACTCATGCGAAGAGAAATCACGAGTAGAAATTTCAGGCAAAGTTGTGGGGGTCTTTCGGGGATCGAAGCCTACGAATTTTTAGCAAGCGAGATAAAAACTGTAGAAAGAGAGCAAGTTCCATTTAAAAGAAAACGCGAAAACACAGAATAAACCTCAGTAGTTTAAAAATAATATAGCCATTAAATGAGGGGATAGAAACACTGCCTTATAAATGCTGGAAAAGTAATAGAACAGATGCTAATTATAACGCGTAAATCAACCTCAGGAGAGAGGTTAAGAGACTAGTTAGAAGTTCAAAAAGAAATTTTAAAGTTAAAATCGCAAATCAATGTAAGCAAGATCCCAAATCCTTTTTCCAGTATGTAAGTAATATGAATCCTGCAAAGAGAACGGTAGGTCCACTGTTAAATGAAAATAGTGAGTTAATTGGCGAATCAAATGAGATGGCGACTATTTTAAATAACTTTTTTTCAACCGTTTTCACAATCGAGACGGATGGTCCAATTCCGGATTTGGATAATCCACCTTTTTAGGGAGGCAGATCATACCGTACTTAGCAATATAAAATTTTCCGTTTAAGAAGTAAGAAATTACATAGATAAACTTAGAATTAGAAAAGATCCAGGTCCGGGTGGTATTAGTACGAGAATACTGAAACAATTAAAAGATGTAATATCGGAGCCTATGGCGTTGGCTCTCGAGATGTTGTTTCAAGGCGGGGTGGAGGAGGACGTCCCGCGCGACTTTAAATTAGCAAACGTCACACCAATCTTCAAGAAAGGTGACAGAAACAAGGCCGGAAACTATCGACTGGTTAGTCTGACGTCGGTAATTGGTAAAATGATGGAAAAAATTGTGCAAGACAGAATTGTTGAACATCTGGAGAACAATGGCCTCATCAAGGATACGCAGCACGGGTTCCGAAAGGGAAGATTTTGCCTTACGAATCTTATAGATTATAGATGTAGTAAACATGTACGATAGTAATAGAGCTGTGGACGTAGTATATTTGGATTTAGGAATGCGCTCGACAAAATCCCCCGTGCGCGGTTGATAAAGAAATGTCACGCACACGAACTGCGTGGCAATATATTTCGCTGCTTCGAAGATTGGCTTAATAATAGAGAACAAAGAGTGTTAATAAACGACGAGCGGTCAGATTGGAAACCGGTTTCGAGTGGCCTCCCCCAGGGGTCAATCCTGGGTCTAGTTTTGTTTCTTATTTCCATTGATGACCTTGATGAAGGGTTAAAAAGTAGGTTGATTAAATTCGCGGACGATACAAAGCTCATGGGAAGCGCACTTACAGATGAGGATAGGGCATCCTTACAGGAAGAGTTAGAAAAGCTTATTCGATGGATAGAGAAATGGCAAATGGATTTTAATTTCGAAAAGTGTAAAGTCGTGCACATGGGTTATTTTAATAAAAAATTCAGTATAATATGAGCGGTAGAAATCTTGATTCTGTGGAGGAGGAGCGGGTTATAAGGATGTCCTTATAACCAAGGATCTCAAGCCCTCTGAGATGTGTATGCAGGCGTCAAAGAGAGCGAATAGGATTCTGGGTTTCATCTCCCGTAATTTTGATTATAAATCTCATGACGTAATAGTCCCGCTTTATAAATCCTTGTTTCGACCCCATCTCGAATATGCCATTCAATTTTGGTCACCCTTTTACGTCAGGAATATTGACAGGATGGAGAGGGTGCAGAGAAGAGCAACTAAATTGGTTCCAGAGCTCCTCGGCTTAGAGTATGAAGAAAGATTGAGACAGCTGAAATTACCATCTCTTAAAAAGCATAGATTAAGGAGAGATTTTATCAAAGTTTTTAAAATACTGAAAGGTTACGATCAGCTAGATTTTGGGTGCCTCTCTCTCTTCAGTGAGGTGAACAATATCCGCGGAAATAACGGTTTCAAGCTCGAGGCTCGTAGGTTCGAGACTGTTATAGCAAAGAATTTCTTCACGTATAGAGTCATTGACAAGTAGAACAGATTGCCAGCTGAAGTGGTGGGAAGTGAATCATTGAATATATTTAAAAATCGTTTAGACAAGTATTTCGAAAATTGTGGGGTAATTTAGGAAAATAAACAATTGTCATCATGACTCATAAAAAATTCGAAAAACTTTTAGGGCTGCTTCGAGTGGGTCAGTTGGCCCTTGCACGCCTGTATCTTAATAAATCTCAATAAAAAAAACCATAGCCGGAGCTCCATCTGTTGTTACGGTTACTAAATTTAATAGGTCCAGATTCATGTTTGTAGTACATTGGAGCAGTGCTTCAAGAATGTCGGCTCCTTTAGCAATGCCTTTTATATGTACCAGTTGAACAAATTATTTAAAAATGACAAAGGTTTTGCTTATTCCATGTACATACAGTGCAAGTTGTGAAGTGTCGGTAGAATTAGTGCTATTATCAAGTGCTATTGAGAAGAACTTTAAATTGTTGCAATGATTTTTAAAATTAATTTTCAGATCCGCTGATATTTCTTTTATTCATCATGTAACTGTTCTTGCAGAGAGACAAACATTCAAAAATAAAGTTTTTGTCTTGGGACATAAAATGTCTACTACAGTAAGCAAGCATTTTTTTCACGAAATCCACGTCAGTGAAAGGTTTTATGTTTTTTGCTATCAATTTTGACACTTCATAGCTAGCATATGTACTTTTTTTATGATTCCTTGTTTCGTTTTTGGAATATCAAACTTTGATACTCACTTTAAGTTTATGAACTTCGTCCTTCCTCGTTTGCTAAAAAGATTCACTGAACTTGGGGTGTTTAGCCTCATAATGCCTCTTGATGTTGAACTCCTTATTTACAGGAACACTTCCGCAAATAAGGCAAATTGGATTCCCGAAGCGTTGTATAAAAAACCTTCTAGCGTTTTGTTGCCATTTTGGGGTTTTCTAAAAAAATAAATTACCATTTAGTTCCAATGTCACAAAACTATCAAATACAGTCATTCACCTTGTTAGTTGATATGACAAATTTCAGAAAAAATAATGGATTCATTTTTTGTTATAAGGGTGTTATGTAGTGGCCCCTTATCGTTATTCCACAAAAGTCAATATAATTCAGAACCGAATTGCCTTATTTTAATGGGATTGTGGTGCTCGTGCTATACAATAGGTAGGCTGCTGGCACAAAAATTGCAGGATTTAATAAGTCCACCGAGAAACTCCACAAATGGACGCTCGGTGGAATTATCAAATCCTATAAATCGCCTTACATGTAAATAACGGGAATAATATGCCTAATATGAGAATAAGGAGATGAAAATATATATGTTACTTTGTATATATTAATCTTTGTAGAGAATAAGGAAATTAAAATACATATTTTAATAGGTATAAATAGAGATGAGGCCTGCGGTCGGTAGAGTAGTGCGCGGGAATACACAAAATACGAATACGGAAAGCAGATATCAGATCGAACACCTGAGTCAATAAGAGGCCACGTAGAAACAAACATTCGCGTCTCGGGAAAGATTTATCAAAAAATGGGAGCCTAAAAAGCAGGTAAGCAAATACAGATTTTCATCAAGAGAAATTTTAACACAAATATGCAACAAGCAATTCCTGTAATAAAGATAAAACAATTGGAAATATGTAGGTATATCTTACACACACACAGCTGTTCGAATACTCCGCCCTAGAGGTAGAAATTAACGAACCAGACCACTGGGGCCCCGCCCCCAGAGTCCTGTTGCATTTTGAACCCAATACTTCAATCGATAGTCTACTTATTATAGGAGAGGCAACATTAGAAGAAATCGACCCAGCCACCAACAATCTACTTAAACCACTCGTCGAAGCGGATAGGAACTGCGGGCCAAGCACATCATATCAGACACTTCCGTCCCCTTAGCGCACGACCCAAATAGTTAAACTGGAGAGGGAGTACAAATTGCTCACGGAAGCGCTGGAACAGTATGGCCCTACAAGAGGGGGCAGGGAGAGGCTGCAAGCCATAAGTGGTGAAATAATAGTGACAACAGCTATAGAAAGGGGAGAAAGATGGAACCAGTTCGTAGAGTCCATAGATGCAGAAATGAATCCAACTAAGTTCTGGCAGAAAATTAGCCTAGAAATGGGAAAATTGAGATAAAAAACTAAACTCACCATCAATCACAGCGGAAAAGAAACAAATGAACCTCGCATAATAGAGAACGCGTTCTGGTATCATTGGAGCGAAGTCTTCGATATTTCACCCAATAAAAACAAAGACTTTGACTGGGAACACGAAGAAAGGGTAGTGCAGGAATTAGAAGTGAATAGGCATGAAATAACACCTAATCATACAGCCTCAATAGCATCCATGGAAGAACAAGGCGTCGAACCGGTAACATTACAAGAGTTAAAGCGACGATCCAAGCAACACAACAAAAGCGCCTGGAAAATTGGGCTTAAAAGAGAAAATTTGTTAAAAGCACCAGACGAATTCCTTTAAAAACCGGAAGACATATGCAATGCAGCAATTAGTGCAGGGTATTTTCCTGGTGCCTTAAAGAGTGGGAAGATTATATTTTTGCCCAAACCAGGCAAACCTCCAACGGCACTGGGCAATTTCAGACCAATAACACCTTTAGAAGTGGTAGCCAAATTAGTAGAAATATTTATAAATAGAAGACTTGTCCACCACCTGGAAGAAAACGATCTAATTCCAAAGTACCAGCATGGATTTAGGAAGGGAAGAGGCACGGAGACAGCGATAGCCCTCCTCGTCAAAACTCTGGCCAAAGCTAAATAAAACAAGAATTATTCAGATCTTATTCTTAGAGATGCGAAGAAGGTGTTAGACAATGTGTAGAGGTTAGGATTAAAAAATTTAAAATAAAAAGGTTAGGCCTACCATCAATCTTGATCAAGTGACTGTGCGATTACGTCACGCATAGGCCAGCCTCCATAAAGATAGATGACTACCAAGGAAAAGAGTTTGAACTCAGACAAGGTGTCCCTCAAGGAGGATGTCTGAGCTCAACCCTTTATACAATCTATACAAGGGACTTACCAGATCCGGTTTTTGCATCCACGAGATATGTGCAGTACGCAGACGACACAACCATCATAACGAATAGCCCATATAGGCACCCGCCAACAATAGCCAGAAAGGCGGAGAACATCAAGGATAATTGTCGACAAGGAAGTATATATGTAGATACCACGTGGAGGGCAAAGTTCTTGGATTAAAAATAACGAGAAATGGTACAACAATCATGTGATCGAGAGAATGGGTTTGGCAAAGGCTAACTTGGTCAGGATATACCAACTTAGAGGCCTGAACAGGAGTAATAAAACTAAACATGTTACTTATTACAAAATACTAGAAGAAGAGAATAGCGAAGACAAAGAGATCTACACCAAGAGCGGAAAAGGTGTGGGACTGGAGAGGATAATCGATTAGGAGGAGAAAAGAGCAATAGACATACCCCTGGGATACAAAACAACCAATAGGAGAAGTTTTAGAAGCGAGAAACCACTCGAAGAACCTGAACCAATATTCAGATCAAGTTAAAAATACTGTACATATATCAAAGATATTAACAATTAATGTTATACAACTGTTATACAAAGATATAATAGAGGCGTGCGAGCCTCCACCAACACATACTAACTAAAGAAGAGGAAATATCGTGAAGAAAGATATTCAAGAAATGGCGGATCACTCAGCAACTATAAACAACACTCAACCTTTTTATTTTCACCACTTTACCTAACACCATCTAACCACTCTGCTTTTAGTTTATACTTCTTTTATATTTAGCAAGACGTAAGACGTGGTTCTTTAGTACAAAAGTGACTAATCAGAGTTAAGATAAATATTAAGCGAAAGTTTATGTTAATTTATTCTTTCAGAAATAAGCTCTACGTTAGCTGATTCTCCAGTACAAGGTTGACCAATCAGCGCTAAGACAAATTTTAAAGGAAAGTTTACGTTCACTGATTTTCAAACATAAGCTCTACTGAAATTTATTTTTCATTTTTTTGATATGGAGAACACAAACAACACCTTCAAAATTTTAGCAGTAAACACAAATGGATGGTTGTGGAAAGCGAACGAATATGGGAACTTATTCAGAAGGGCGGACCCCAACATTATCCTAATATCCGAACACGGTGTCAACACGCATAACACCCGGATTAAAATCCTGAATTACCAAGTCCTCGCAAAGGAATCCTCTAAAGATAGGTACGATGGTGCTGCAATTGCCATTAGAAGAAATATCACCTTCAAAAGGCTACAGGAACTAGATAAGTCATTCGTAGCCGTCGAAATCCCTACACAAATTGGGGGACTCACAGTTGCAGCAGCGTACAAACTCCCGCGCGGCGCATATTTGCCTGTCAATAACTTGCTAACTCTAACTGCTCACCGCAGAATCGTATTTATAGAGGGCGACCTCAAAGCCAGACTTAGGGCTTCGGGCTACGCCAAAACAAACTAGAGGGGCAGAAACCTGACGCTTGTCATGCACCGGGAAAGACTCCAGAGAGCTGGGCCTGAATTCCCGACCTATATGACCGAAAGATCTGCTACTTTCCCGGATATAATACTGAGGAGCACCAACTTCCCCTTCAATCTGGTCTGTTTGCCTGGCCCCACGGTTCCAAGCGACTATATCTCCATCATAGCCACCATCTCCCTCTCACCTATTCTGCTTCCTATCCCACTCAAGAAAAGCTTTGCAAATGCAAACTGGGAACTGCACAAACTAATGCTCAACAGCTATGAACCAGCGAACCTAATCGAGGCTATCCTGGAAGACATCGACGAGGAAGTGAACCGGATTACACACCTGATCATGGAAGCGTATGCGAGATGTATTCCCTGCATTACGCACAAAAGCCCTCCGCACCCGAGGGTGACAGAGGAGATGCGAGTTATTGCCTCGGAACACAGGGAGATTTACGAGGAAGTCAGGCGACTTGGCACTAACAGAGATCACAAAAAAAGACTCCGGCAGCTTAGGGAGGAACTCAGAGCCCTGTCCAATGAACAGCAACAGGCAATATGTGACGACATTATTGATAAGCTCAACTCAGAGCAAAACCCTCAGAAATTCGGGAAGAACATCAAGAAATTGAGAGGTATGCCTCCTAAGGAGAAAATCAGGTGGGAAGAACATGGGGAAATCACTGAAGATACAGAGATGCTTAAGAAGAGGTTCAGGAGGTACTGGTGACAAATATTCACCATCACAGCAGAAGAGAACGAGGATTTTGACCTGGAATTCGAAGGCCAGGTGATCGACGAACTATATGAAATAATTCATTGAACACACTCCCACCCGCACGTTTCCGGGTAGAAGAGAATGGAGGGCCACGGCTGACCGATCACTGCTGAGGAGTTCCTGAGCAAGCTAAAATCCTTCAAGCAGAAAGCACCTGGCTGGACGGGGATTACCAAAAAATATCTGGTAAATGCCCCCCCCCCCTCCCGCCTCCCCGCCTGCTTCAGGGCATTACTAACGTAATGAACGCGGTCATGAACACTGGCTACTTCCCCAACGGATAAAAGGTGGAAAAAATCATCTTTATCCCAAAGGGAAATAAGTTACCAGAGCAGCCGATGGATTACAGGCCCATCTCCCTCTTGGAAATGATCGGCAATATTCTGGAAAAGATCTTAGCCAACAGGCTACAGATACAATTTGAAGAGCAGGGGGGCCACAACCCGCAACAATACGGGTTTCGGAAACAACCCGAAACCGACACAGCACTCGCGCTCCTAACCGAAAAAATCGCAAAATGCTGAACGGATGGAAAGTAGAGTGACATCGTACTAAGTGACGTACAAAAAGCCTTCAATAAGTTCTGGCTGAGGAGCCTTCAACTAACAATCCTGAACCTTCAGCTAGACCCGATCCTGGAGCGCTCTGCGATTTCATCATCGAACGACGTGCTCGGATCATAATGGAGGGCTACCAAAGACAAGAGTTCCTTCTCGAGGCAGGAGTCCCACAGGGAAGTTGTTTGAGCCCCCTCTTTATCTAATTTATACAATAGATCTACCAACTCCGATCAAGGAGGACTCGTTATATCGCCAGTTTTCGGATGATATAACCCAGGTGATCCCGGTATATTTAGGGATTCTAGAGCTCAAGCTCTCGAGACTGCCAACGAAATTCGGAATATCAGCGAATTCGAAAAAAAGTTAAAGATCCGCACAAATAGCTGAAAGTTCAAGATCCTCGCCCTTGGCCGCAGAAAAACAGCTGATGTTACAAAAGGGCACATATTATTACCCTACTACCAAAAAGATAATGTATTGGGGCTCTATATCACGGCCACCGGGTATAGCCACCACTCCGTAATGCGGGAAAATCTGTAGAAGTTGGAACTTAACAAGCTTCAGAGATTTAGAAACCTGAGCTCTAACAATATCAGGAAAATCTACCTAATGCATATTAAAGCTACGCTCATATATCCGGCTGTAGTGACCCAAACCCTAAGCACGTCTCTCTTGAAACACTTGCAAAGGGTCCAGAACAAGACAATTCTCTATATCGACAAATGCAGGAGGAGAAACCGAATATCCCAAAGAGAACTCTGCCGCAGAGTCACCTTGACACCTATCTGCCTGGCGACTCAGAAGCTAGCAAAGAGGACATGGGATAGGATCATATACGAAACGGCACCTGAAAAAGCTGAGGGACTAAACATACCAGCGTAGAAAAAGGAGAGAGTCTCGACATAAAGGCAATTTCCCAGTTTGCACCGCTGTTCACATAGAGTACACACCACAAAAACTAACAACAGAACAAACAGCATACTTACAAATACACTGACTTACAGGAATGAATGTGTTTGAATGAAAACTAAATCTATGTATAAAAGTGTATATATTCATATATCAAAGAAAAAATAAATAAATTAATAAAAAATAAAATAAGATAAAACAAAATAAATAACAATGTGAGGGAATTCCACGTGGAATCACTTGTTCAGAACGGAACTTCCATGCGGTGTAGAAGGCTCTGTTAGGCTTAAATTGGTAAGCCTACCTCCCTATTCCCTTCCACAAGCGGCAGCCTCAAACCGCGTCCACCACGATTCACCTTTACACGGGCTAGAATAGCCCCTGCAAGAAGTTCGAGGCCATTCGAGATTCGAGAGTAGAGCTGTTTCCCGCTACCCCTCCTCCCATCCCTGCGGGGAGAGCCTCGGACATAAATAGTGCTCGACTCCCATGAGGAGACACAGAGTTGAGAAGTCTCGCCCGGACCCCAAGAAAATTCCCCTAGTTCCAAGACAGGTGCTAACAACAAAGCGAATTGACAGCTGAACTATTTTTGTGTATTGGAATTAGCCCCAGCCAGTGAGGTAATTCCCTTTAATGATCGCTACCGAGTAATTTTTCGACTTCTCTCGTCAACTCCTGTCGAAGTCCTCCTCGTTCGCCCGTCGTTTTCGCGTGGCCGAAAGACTCTCCCCTGGAACGGACATTACCCTCCTCCCCCCCTATTTTTTGGAGAACCGTCATCCCTTCAAGTTCCCGCTCCGAAGTTTTAAGCGCCCTCGACTCACGTGCAGGAGACATCCATGAAGCCTTACCCCGTCGTCTCACTCGGAATCTTCCGTAAGCCAACCCCTCTCCCCCTTCAGTAACCCATTTGCGTTAATTCCCCCCCCCCATTTGAATAGTCTCCTCCCGTAACACATGAATTTTAACTTCATAGTCTGATTCATAACTACAATCACCCCCTTCGTTCATCTGATGAAATTTTGCCCGTCAATTCTCTCATTATTTTTATGTAAATAAAATTATATTTTTGTACATGCCTCTTTAAATAACCTTGCGCTTTGCCATTGCCCATAATTTACCTGACCTCGTTGCACTTTCTCTCGCTACTCAGCCCGTCTAAACTAGTAGTGTTCCGTTCCTTTTTGGTTCGCTTCTAAGTTATTGGTCCCTACCCATAGATATAATATGGTATTGATGTAATATAATGTCATACCACGACATATATATTTATTAATATACATATTATATAAATTTGGTGTCAAGTGTGTGTGAGGTTTTTACCAACCTGTGTCATTTTAATTTCGACATTAGAAGTTCCCTTGTTATTCACGTCTATCCCTTTTATTTTAATTTCTTGCATTGTACTGACAGAAGGCAAGTTCAAGTTAATTGAAGAGCAGTGGAACGTAATCTATTTAGATTTTGTGTTGGACCCCAGGTAATTATTTTTTTATTGTGTTTGAATTTTGGAGACTCTCCTGGTTATTAATCCAAAAGAGTTAAGGTCTTGGGTGTCCTAATTCCTGTAATACCATTTTAATTTTTTTCCCGCTGAGAAACAGCAGAGGTAGGTAGCTGTATCATAATTTTTTGTCTGTGAACAAGGCCTTGACGAATATTCAAGTATTCGTTTCGCGTGGGTAGTGTCCTAGATCGTTCGCGTGTCAGTGTTTCCTCAGTTAACTGCGTAACAATGTCATCCTTCGAAAAATTTAAGAGTCAGGGTGAAATGTTAGGTCTTTCGGTCAAAGACCTGCTAAATTACGTACAGGAAGAAGAGAGGAACGAACGGGCAGAGCGAAGGGAGACGGAGATGCAGAAGAACAAAATGGAGATGGAGAAGAACAAAATGGAGATGGAGGAAAACAAACTGAAAATGGAGATGGAGAACAAAATGGAGATGGAGAAGAACAAAATGGAGGAGAACAAACTGATGATGGAGATGGAAGAACATGAACAAATTAGGCAGCATGAGCTGGAAATGAGCCGAAATCAAATGGATTCTCAGTCCATCAGTTCCCGGGCTGAAATTCTCCAAACTCCTTCAGTCCATCTTCCCGCTTTTAATGATGGAGAGGACTTTGGGTAATTTTTTACCCATTTTGAGAGAATCTTTCAGATCAATAGATGGGATCTCGAAAATGATGGCGTCGCTCGCTTACTCCCCCTCCTAAATGCCAAGTTAAGGGATATCTTCGTATACCTTCCCCCGGAAGCAACCTTGGACTATTCCACGTTGAAGTCCGAATTGCTAGCCGCTGTTTATATGAATAGCGAATTCTACTGCTCCCGATTCCGCCAGGAAAGGATCCGCCCTGGCCAAACATTTCGACAACACGGGTACATCCTCCAAAGACACCTTCAGTGTTGGCTGGATGCGTGCAATATTTCCCAGGTCTACGAGTCCCTTCTGGACTTATTCCTTAGGGATCAGCTTTTAGCTGCCGTGGCTCCTAAAATTCGAGCCTTCATTAAGGATAAACGTTGCGCCACTTTCAAGCAGTGCTTGGAAGAGGCCGATGTCTACGCAGGTAGTCACGATTTATACCCTAAGGATGTTAAAAAGGCTCCCCAATCGACCCCCCAAACTAAATTTTATGGCCCTAAGACCCCCCCGTAAATTGGTTCGAAGATTTACCAAAGTTCCTAGTCCCTCGAAGCCAAGAAACTTCCATCCATCTGAACACCAAGACGTTAAGCCCCTAGTTTCTTCTCCCCGGTTGGCCGTACCAAAAGAACCCGATCGTCTGCTACACCTGCGGAGTTCCCGGCCATTACCGCACGAACTGTCCTCAAAACTCCCAATTCGCAAACTCTCAGTCCCACCAAATGTACCAAATCTGGGCCACCTCTGATCCTCCTCCGTCGCCTTAGGAGACCCCTGATCCTCCCTCGCCCGTCAAAGACCCGTTCCATCAGGTAAACTTTCTCTTTAATGAGAACAACCCTGGTGGATTGAAGTTCGAGAACGGAACTGTGAACGGTCGCCGAGTATCCACCCTCGTCCGTGACACCGGGTGCACCTGTATTATAGTGTCTGAGGACCTACCCCCTCCTGTTGGGCTCGACCACAAGAAATTTGCGCCCCCCACCCCCCTTTTTTTTGGAGAACCGTCATCACTTCAAGTTCCCGCTCCGAAGTTTTAAGCGCCCTCGCCTCACGTGCAGGAGACATCCGTGAAGCCTTACCCCGTCGTCTCACCCGGAATCTTCCGTAAGCTAACCCCTCTTCCCCTTCAGTAACCTATTTGCGTTAATTCTCCCCATTTGAATAGTCTCCTCCCGTAACACATTAATTTTAACTTCATAGTCTGATTCATAACTACAATCACCCCCTTCGTTCATCTGATGTAATTTTGCCCGTCAATTCTCTCATTATTTTTATGTAAATAAAATTATATTTTTGTACATGCCTCTTTAAATAACCTTGCGCTTTGCCATTGCCCATAATTTACCTGACCTCGTTGCACTCTCTCGCGCTACTTAGCCCGTCTAAACTAGTGGTGTTCCGTCCCTTTTCGGTTCGCCTCTAAGTTATTGGTCCCTCCCCATAGATATAATATGGTATTGATGTAATATAATGTCATACCGAGACAAACAATAAATAAATTAATAAAAATAAAATAAGATAAAATAAAATAAATAAAAATAAACTAAAATAGAAAATAACTAGAGTAAGTAAATAGCTGTAGTATTCTCTCTCTTAAAATAAATATAGACTTAAGGAGGCAGAACATACAAAAATATTAAAAAAATAAACAAAATAAAATAAAAAGAATAAAAGTAAACAAATAAATTAAAATTAATGAAAATAAGAATAAGGTTGCATAATAAGTATGAAAAGAAAAGCTTGAATGCGTACTATACAAACACTCGTTCACACAACAATTCAAATTACAGGATTGAAGGTCATTGATTATTAAATAAATGAATATGAGGTAAATGAAAAGAGTAGTCCTCACTACCAGGGCAAACCCTCTATACTCTCTTCACCCACTTTCTATCTACCATACAAAATTTTCAAACCTTGTATTTATCATCATCATTTTAATTTTTTTGGCTGCTCGGAATTCTTGGACTAAGTACATTGGCTATTTTTTTATTCGGAGAATTAATAATTAAATGAGGGTTTAAAAATAGCATTGCTCTCGTCCATCGTCCTGCGTGGGAACTTGCCTCAGATGTCTGCTATTCATTAATTTCGTCTTAAATTTGCTGACCACTTGGACTGACATAATTAAGGGCTTAAGCGCTACAAAAATGATCAATCTGATCCAAGGATTATATAATTTCATAAGACCACGAAATGCTCATCTATGAGGTACTTTTGAATCAAATACGATTCTATAACCTGGTTCCAGCACCACAGATCTAGGTTGGATTATAGGTATTTCTTATTCTCTTCGAGAGCAGCGGTAACGCATAAAATGAGAATTGATACGAAAACTTTTGTTTAGGCTTGAAACACTATTTTTCAAATTTCCCATTCGTGTACGTAAAAACTGCTTCAAACGAGGAATTGTTAAACAACTTCGATAGCTGCAATATTGTCATTTTAAATGTATAATTTTTTTTAAACAGTGTATAAATAATTCCCGAGTTCAATGCCGCATGCAGAGTGGATTATATGAATTTTCCATTTTTGTAGTTAACAAGGGTAACAGATAGACTAATTGACACAAGTTTAATTTACCTTAGAAATGCTGGCTTATAAAATTCTATGTCTTGTATGAACGAAAAGCGTCTTCCAAGGTCTTGATGAAGAGCTTAGTTAGCTATAACATCGACATTCTAACAACGCAATTATAACTTTCACATTAGGAAACAATTTTTGATTTCGATGGCCGACCGAGGGTGGATTATATAAATTGTCCATTCCTTTCGATATGAGAGTTAACGCATGAAAAAGCGAATTGACAAATAAAATGAGTTTACTTTTAAAACAGTTATTTATGAATTTCCCTCTCGTGTATGTATGAAGAGCGACTCCCGTCAGATTTATGAGGAACTTAGTCAGCTACATAATTATACTTTCGACAATGCAATAGCTATTTTCGATTAGAAAGCCGAGCAAGAGTGAATTATATGCTTTGTCCACTCTCGTAGAGAGCAGGGATAACGCAGGAAAAGCACAATTAACCTGTAAACTTTTGTTTACAACGCTAGCTTATAAATTTCCCTTTCGTGTATGTGCATATAAAGGGCGTCTTCCGAAGCATAAATAGATAGCTTAAGTAGCTATAACACTACTATTTTAAAAGCCTGTCAGAGAGAGAGAAAGAGAGCACCACGTGGTCGAGAGAATCTTCAATCTGCGTCCGAGGGAAATGCTTCCTGCGATAAGAGGCAGCGATAGATATGCCTTGAGAGCTGAAAGGTCACGGCGGAAGCATAAGAGAGACTGTGTACCGAGCCCAGGTTCACTTATACTGCGACGCGTCTGATAAACTGGAACCATCCCTTCCAACGACCTGGGCAAACCGCTTCCGACGAGTACGTATAAATAATTACACTGGTCTGCGTCAAAAATGTACCTTAGGTTTTCTATAGTGTTTCTTAAAAAAATTTACCTCCTAAATCCGAATCTGGCATCCGTTTTTCTCTATTAGGTCCAGTTTTTGCGATACAGGAGGTGATAATAATTTTATAGTTTATACATGTCCTATATTACATCAAATCTCAATAGTTTTTGCACTGCTCTATTCGCAGTAAATTTTGTGTACATTTTAAGTAATTATGCAAATAGGTTTATATTTTGCAGGTTAAAAATTGCTTAGCATTATAATAATAAGAATAATAATAATAGTGGTTGAGTTAAAAATGAACAGAAAATGTAAGAATAGCTCCGACAGATTTTGCTATGTTTGCGGCAAAGTGACTTTTCCCGAGCAGCAGGGTACAATCCCTCCTGTAATTAAATCTTTGTATCATGCATAATTTGGAGTAAGGCTAAGAGATCAAGATAAAAGTTTTGCACCACATATCTGCTGCAAGGGATGCTACATAAGTTTAAGACGCTGGAGTCAGGGCGAACAGAAGTCCCTCTCTTTTGGTGTTCCCATGGTGTGGAGAGATGGCAAGGACCACACTACGGACTGCTATTTTTACATGACCAATCTTAAAGGTGAGCATTGTATCAAGTATTTAAGCTTTCTGTATTATACTGCCTCCTGAAAATGTCATTATTATGCAAAGATTAGCATAAAATTAAAAACTAACATAGTTCACTTCAGCATGAACATATCTTTTACTAAGCATTTATGTACTATCTGCAACTCCAAATCAATTCCTTTATGTAATATGCAATTATATTTTCCACAGGTATAAATAAGAAGAATAAACATAGTGTGGCATATCCGGATGTTCCTTCTGCCATCAAACCCCTGCCCCATGGCCCAGGAATTCCTATACCTTCTCCCCCTGAATATATAGAGGTACATGAAGAGATTAATATGGAAGTTGACCAAGATTATGACACATCTGAGTCTTATCAGGTTTCCACACATGATATGGTCGCAAGACCATTCACTCAAGTTCAGTTAAATGACCTGACCAGGGATCTGGGAGTTTCAAAGGCGAATACACAACTTCTTGGCTCTCGACTTCGTGAAAGTAATCTTCTCGCTTAAGAAACAACATTTAGGGGGGTACAGAAATAGAGAACAAGAGTTTCGAAGCTATTTTTTACAGCATTCTTCCAGCTCTTTAGTATACTGCGCCAATATTTAAGGACTTGTTGAGGCCCTTGGAATTCCTTACAACCCATTAGAATGGAGACTGTTCATAGATTCCTCCAGTAGAAGTTTAAAAGCTGTGTTACTGAATATTGGTAACAAGATAGCTTCCATTCCTATAGGCCATTCAATCCAACTTACTGAAAGTTATGAAAATATGAAAAAATTGCTGGATGCAATAAATTACTCTAGCTATAAGTGGAGGATATGTGGTGACTTAAAGGTGAGATCATTTTACACTTGGCATTTCTAAGCTTTTTGATATTGAGATTTTCATTTTTAATTGTTAATACTTGTATACACCTTTTGGTCAACTTACATTTTACAAGAATGCAAATCTGGAAATCATGAGTCATTTTGAGTTATATTTTTTGTTGAAATGTGTCCCTATAGGTTAATGCATCCTATTGGGTTAATGGGAAACTTATCCTAATTGAGAAGGTATACAACACAACTCAATAAACTTAAAATAAGATGTACATATATCCAATTAGTCCCAATACGATAATTTAATGCATCGGCATACAGGATTTTTCAGTACATATTCATATTCTTATTGTTTTAAGAAATATTACTTTGAATTTGTTTTTATAAATATTACACTGAATTTACATACCGTGCTCAATTTTTTTCAGGTAGTGTCTCTTACGCTTGGGACGCAAACAGGCTACACGAAGCATCCCTGTTTCCTATGTTTATGGGACAGTCGTGCAGATAGTATGCACTATGAGAAGAAGGTTTGGCCTCCACGAGAAGCATTTAGAATTAAATCAAACAATGTGATAGCTGAACCTTTAGTGCCTCCTAAAAAAATACTCCTCCCTCTACTGCATATAAAGCTTAGCATAATGAAAAATTATGTCAAAACCCTTAATAAAGTAGGCTAAGCTTTTAAATTTCTTCTTCAAAAATTTCCACAAATCAGTGACGCTAAGCTCCATGGGGGAATTTTTGATGGACTTCAAATCAGGAACTTGATCAGCAATTTGATGCATCAATGAAGGACATAGAAAAAGATGCCTAGAAAGCTTTTAAAGCTCTAGTTAACAATTTTCTAAGGCAGTAAAAGAAGCCCAGAAGAATATGTTGCCCTGGTCAATCAGCTCTTAACAAGTCTCAAACATTTGGGAGCTCGAATGTCTATAAGGATACACTTTTTACAGTCCCATATGGATTATTTTCCCGACAACTGCGGGGATTACAGTAAAGAACAGGGGCAAAGATTCCACCAGGACATAAAAACAATGGAATCCAGGTACCAGTGTAAATGGAACGGAAACATGCTTGCTGACTACTGTTGGTGTTTGAAGCGTGATGCACCAGATGTCAGGCACAAATGAAAATCGTCAAGGGCGTCTGTTCTTTGAAATTATAATTATTTTCTTTATTATGTTGCATTCTTTTATTTTTTGTTTATTAAAAGAATTATAGTTTACATACGTGTATTCCTGTTTATATGATATAACAGTAATAATGCATTATTAGATAGAGAAAGTTTTTTTTTTTTAATTCAGAAAAAATGAGGTAATCTCAATGAAAATGGTGTATGCTGTACTGAGAAAATCTGACCTGATTGAACAAATATACATTCATTTTTGAGCTCAGGAGGTTTGATTCATTGAGAAACCACAAAGAAATCCAAAGGAACATAAAAAAAATGTTCAAAAGCAGGCCTGTGTTATCAGACGCTGGACTTAAGAATTTAGTATCAGCCTACCCTGAACGTGACGCGTAAATATTGATCGGCTCCCGTACCCTAAGATCCCGAAGGCAAAATCTTTATGCAGATTAATTGATAGTCTAGCGACAAGACACTACTGTTCTGAATTTTGGCTCTGTTCCCATTTCGGCAAGATACTCCGTCGACCAATATTCTAGAGTTTAACCGTAGTGATTGTAACTCCCATATAAAGAGTCTCTCTCTCTCTCTCTCTCTCTATATATATATATATATATATATATATATATATATATATATATATATATATATATATATATATATATATATATATATATATATATATATATATATATATATGTATATATATATATATATATATATATGTATATATATATATATATATATATATATATATATATATATATATATATATATATATATATATATATATATATATATATCTCACTCACTGATCTAAAGACGAATAAGTACCCTGGCCCGGACGGGTTTCTACCTAAAGTGTTGAAAGAAGTGCGCGATGAAGTGTCACGACATCTGAGCACAATCTTAAACATGTCATTCAGGACCGGATGCGTTCCTAGACTGGCGTGAAGCGAAGGTGACTCCTATCTTCAAAAGGGGAGACCCTAGGCAGCCGTCAAAATACCTACCTATTAGCTTAACCTCAATAGTCAGTAAACTCAGAGAAAGCATCATGGTGGACAAAAGGACGTCATATTTAAGTTTGACTTCCGATTGAGGAGTTTCTAGCACGTGTTCCGAAGGCAACGGTCATGTCTAACGAATCTTGTAGAATTCTTCCACTTCGATTTTAGTGAGCATGATCGGGATAAGGCGGTGGGTGTTATCTACTTTGACTTTCAAAAGCCTTCGATAAGGTACCACACGGACGCCTCCTTTGGAATGTGCGTGCAATGGGCATAGACGGAAATGTAGCAAGTTGGATAGAGAACTGGCTAAGTGGCAGACGGAAACGGGTGGTGTTGAATGGACAGACTTCTGAGTGGGTGCCCGTTACTAGCGGTGTTCCTTAAGGTTCTGTCCTGGGACCACTACTGTGTATTATCTACGTGAACGATATGGACGGTGGCATGGTTGCGAAGATTGCTAAATGTGCTGATGATACCAAGCTTGGTATAAAGGTCGCAAAGGAGGGAAATACTGCACGCCTTCAAGATGATCTTTGGAAGATTAGGGAGTGGTCGGGAACGTGGCAAATGGCTTTAACGTGAACAAAGGCAAAGTGATGCATATCGGCCAACGAAACCTTCAATCTTAATATATCCTTAAGGGCACTACTCTTGAATCCACCGACACTGTGAAGGACTTGGGTGAAACTATCACTAGTGATCTTAAGTTCTCGAGGCAATGTATTGAGGCGGAGAAGAAATCCAAAGGATGTTAGATTATATAAAGCGCCAGTTTAGATGTCGGAACAAGGAGATATTACTGTGTTTGTATAGCTCCCTTGTCCGACCGCACCTGGAGTATGCGGTTCAATTTTGAAGTCCTTCTTTCGAAAGGATATTGCAAGATTAAAAAATGTGCAAGCCAGTTCAACTAAACTGATTCCCTCTATCAGACACAAGAGTTACGAAGATAGATTACGAGAATTAGACTTGTTCTCGCTGGAGACCCCGAGACTGCGTCGTCAGCTTATCCAAGTGTTCGAAAATACTTCTAGGCATCGATATTGTAGACTACAGAAATATTTTCCAGCTTATCCAGAGCATAACAAGAAACCACGGCTACAAACTTGAACTGAAGCGTTACCAGCGTGATCTGTGTGGGAAATCTTTCACATATAGCATTTGCGGCACTTGGAACGCTCTTCAAGTGGAAGTTGTTAACAGCAATTCTTGAACAGTTCAAGTCGAGACTAGACAAGGTCTTGAAAAATAGCTGCTTGGAGAGTTGAAGCGTGGCGCGAGTAGTCTTCTAGAGCGTCAATCTGACCCTTTAGAGGACTGCGCCTGCTCAAGTGTTCACTCAAAGGTACCTTCTTTGAATGGATTGTAAGGTCTATTAGGGTACTTCTTTTCCCTGTTACTCCTTGTTACTCTCTCTCTCTCACTCTTTATTCTGTTACTGTCTTCTCTATCCCTTCGACTGATCTAATTAAAAAACCTACTACTATCCTTTCAGATTTATCCTTCATCTATCTAAATTTAAGTACCTGACAACTACCTCATGCGTCAGAAGAGAGGCTTTGGAACCCCTAAAAATAAGGCGCCAAACGGCGTTCACTGGTTGCGAGAGATTAGGACTAGAGGAATCCCTTCTCTGGCGCGTAATTACTGACCATTCCCAGTGACCGGTAAGGGGGTGCCTCTGGTAGCAACTGTCCTAGGTGACGGGCCTTGTTTCCAGGTTGGCTGCTAGGCGAACACAAAGCCTTGGGTCGAGTCTCTTAGTATGTCGGGATATACATTAAACGCTACGCCGAGATCGTGGCTGCCCTAAAGGGAACTATTAGGAGTTTAGTATGGAGCATGTTCCGCTGTTCACCTGGTGCGAAATCGATAGCCCTCTTCAGAGGCTGTCAGTGCTGCTTGGTTGGGAGCTACCTCACGCCGAACTTGAACGACTCAGTCGGACGAACAGCAGTAAAAGGAGCGTACCTTCTGAAAGATCCGAAACGTCTCCGATGGATAGGCGGGAGCGACTCACGCGTGGTGAACTCACCCCTCCCCCTTCTTTTTTATTGAGTGGTCACAAAGTATTCAGAGATATAAAGTGTTCAGTATGACCTGGAAAGAAAGGACCGGCTGCTCAGTGTGCAAAAAAGGACAAGTAGTGCGTGGACTTCCCGGAGAAATGTTACTCAAAATGCCACCCGGCAAGTATCTGCACTGACTGTGTCCTTAAAGGAGAAGTGCAAGAGCTCAAGGATCTATATAGATCATCAGAGGAAAAATCTAAAGAACTGGAGAGGAAGCGGCAGAACCTAGAGTCTGAACATGCGCGTCAGCTTCGCCGTCTCGAGGACAGGATTGTCGACTTGTCCTCAAGACTATATGTCTAGTCAGTTCATAATGTATCATCCACCGGCGTTGGTGGATCCGCCGACGAGACCCTCGCCCAAGAAGCGACCACTGCATCGGCAGTGCCACGCCAGCCTTCCAACGACCCGAAGCTGGAGTCAGCTACTGCAGGACTGGCTCAACGGGCTAAAAAGAAGAAGAGAAAGAGGAAGAAAGGAAAGAAAAAAGAAACAGAAGTGAAACCAGAGAAAGATAGGAAAAGGAAAGAAGAAGAAAAAGAAGAAAAATATGGAGAAGAAAGAAAAAACAGAGAAGTCGGTTCCGAAAGGGAAGACTCTGTCCTATGTAGCCAAGTTTGAGGTAATCCTTATTGGTGATTCTCAATCAAGGGATCTGCAACCCATGCTAGCGGACCGCCTTCGCACCAGTCTGAGGGTAAGCTGCCTCCCATGACGTGGGAACCCCCACATAGGTGTAGAGGATGAGAAATCTCAGATTCCTGAAAACTCAGTCGTTGCCCTGATGGTAAGTGGCAACGACCTCTACCTCAGAGGAGGTAGGGTAGGCCCTACAGTCAAGATCCTCCAGACGGTCATGGCGGCTGTGGATGACTGTGGGTTCAAAACCCGCAGACGTGTCGTGGTTGGGATGCTCCCGAGAAGAGGTGCAAGCCGGATCGCTCACTCGAGGAACGTCTCATTGAACCGACGACTAGCAGATTTATGTACGGCGGAGGAGGTGCTTTTTGTGGACCTCTACCACATCTTTTATGGTAGGAACGATCTCTACCAAAGTGATTGGGTGCACCTTTCCTTTAAAGGAAAGGCTGCACTCTCAAATCTGATCAAAGATGTCGTGGAGCGGACTCAACTGACGGTCCGGCCCAGAGTAAGGGCAGACGTGCGCCAGTACGCCAAAGTCACCCCTGGAACGACCTTGCGGAGGTCGCTAGAAAGGGTGCCACTACACCACCAAAAGAAAATAGAGAGACAAGTAGGACGGGAAACGGAAGAGCGTAGGTAGTCCTGCATTCGGGGACTCCGTGAAAGTTCTTCTGTTTAATGCGAGGTCAATCAGAAATAGGTTTCTTGAACTTTGTGGCCTCTTAGCGACGGAATAACCTGAAATGATGGCCTTAACAGAGTCGTGAGTAAAAAGCTCAAACCGAGATTTTGAACGTGAATTCACGATTCCCGGTTACCAACTCTTCCAAAAAGATAGGCCAGACAGAGAGGGTCATAGTATGATGGTGTATGTCAAGGATACACTCAAATCGACTAACTGCAACATTGTATCCGACCACAAGCTACTAGGAGTTGACCAAGATATTAGTCCTGCCAGATACAGGACCCTGCTGCCTTACAAACCCCCTGACCAACTCGTTGAAAAGGATAGGGATCTGTACCGGCTACTGGGTGAACTTGTTCAAGAGAGTGTGTGTATCTCCAATGGGTGATTTCAATACCCAAGTTGACTAGGAAACGAGAGAACCCTGTGCCAAGAACGCACTACTCCTGGAGTTTGCGAACAACGAGTTGCTGACTCAATGGATGAGAGAGCCGACGAGAGGCAATAATACTCTCGACTTGGTTTTCACCTCTGAGGATGACATCGTTGAGGATCTCTCTGTAGGCTTAGAGCTTGGTGGCAGTGATCACCGACTAGTCAGATTTATAGTCAGGGTTCCCAAGGTAGAGTTTGCGACTAGTAAATCGAGGAAACTTGATTTGAGAAGAGCAGACTTTGCAGGTCTTCGTGCTGGATTGACTGATGCGAGGCTAGAAGTGTGCGAGCATGTTAACGATTCGTGGAATAGATTCAAAACTACGTTCATGAGTCTTCAATCACGATTCATCCCTTTGAAAAGCCTTCGTTGGTCTTCTGTTCAACAAAAGTGGTTTAATCGAGAAATTGTTCAACTGCTGATGAAGAAGAGAACGGTGTACCAGTAGTCAAAGACTTCTAGAGACTTTGAAGACTACAGGAGGCTATCTAGGAGAGTAAAGTTCAGCATTACGGTGGCAAAGCGTTCCGAGGAGCTCCGATTGGCGAGAGAGTTGTTTGGTTATGTAAATAGCCGTAAACCAATCCATCTTACGATTGGCCCTTTAGTGAATAAGGAGGGGGAATTAAAAAACTCAGATGCAGAAAATGCTAACCTGCTGAACGACTACTTCTCTTCAGTGTTTACTGAAGGGTGTTATTCCATCCCCCCCAGGCCACGGATTCGTACTTGGGGGAAAGAAAGAAGGAAATGGACTTCACCCAAGGAGCAGTAGAAAAAAAGATCACTGATCTAAAGACGAATAACTACCCTGGCCCGGACGGGTTTCTACCTAAAGTGTTGAAATCAATGCGCAATGAAGTATCACGACATCAAAGTGCAATTTTCAACAGATTAATCCGGACCGGATGCGTTCCTAGGCACTGGCGTGAAGTGGAGGTGACTCCTATTTTCAAGAAAGGAGTCCCTAGCCAGCCGTCAAAATACCGACTTATTAGCTTAACCTCAATAGTCGGTAAACTCAGGAAAAGCATCATGATGGACAATATGACGCCATATTTAGAGTCCAACTTGTGATTGAGTTCCCAGCACGGGTTCCGAAGGCAACGGTCATGCCTAACGAATCTTGTAGAATTCTTCCACTTCGTTTTCAGTGAGCACGACATGGATAAGGCGGTGGATGTTATCTACTTAGAGTTTCAAAAACCCTTCGATAAGGTACCACACCGACGCCTCCTCCAAAAAGTGCGTGCCCTCAGCAGAGACGGAAATGTAGCAAGTTGGATAGAGGACTGACTAAGTGGCAGACGGCAACACGTGGTGTTGAATGGTCGGGCTTTGACTGGGTGCCCGTTACTAGCGGTGTTCCTCAAGGTTCTGTCCTGAGACCACTACTGTTTATCATCTAAGTCAACGACATAGACGGTGACATGGTTGCGAATATTTCTAAATTTGCCGATGATACCAAGCTTGGTATGAACGTCGCAAAGGAAGAAAATATTGCTCGGCTTCAAGATGATCTCCGGGAGATTGGGGAGTGGTTTGGCACGTGGCAAATGCCTTTTAACGTGAACAAATGCAAAGTGATTCATATCGGCCACCGAAACCCCCAATTTCAATATATCCTTAAAGGCGCTGCTCTTGAATCCACCGATACTGAGAAGGACTTGGGTGACACTATCACTAGTGATCTCAAGTTCTTGAGGCAGTGTATTGAGGCGGAGAAGAAATCCAAAGGATGTTAGATTATATAAAGCTCCAGTTTGGATGTCGTAACAAGGAGATATTACTGTGTTTTTTATAACTTCCTTGTCCGACTGCACTTGGAGTATGCCGTACAATTTTGGAGTCCTTCGCTTCGAAAGGGTATCACAAGATTAGAATGTGTGCAAGCCAGAGCAACCATACTGGTTCCTTCAATCAAATACAAGAGACACAAAGATAGATTACGGGAATTAGACTTATTCTCGCTGGATAACTGGAGACTGCGTCGTTAGCTTATCGATGTGTTCAAAATACTCCGAGGCTTCGACATTGTAGACTACAGAGTTATTTTCCAGCTTATCCAGAACAGAACAAAAAATCACGGCTACGAACTTGAACTGAAGCGTTACAAGCGTGATCTGTGTTGGAAAATTCACATATAGCATCTGCGGCACTTGGAACGCACTTCCAGTGGAAGTTGTCAACAGCAATTCTCTTGAACAGTTCAAGTTGAGACTAGACAAAGTCTAAAAAAATAGCTGCTTGGAGACTTGAAGCGTGGAGCGTCATTTTGACTCTGTAGAGGACTGCGCCTGCTCAAGTGTTCACTCAAAGGTACCTTCTTTGAATGGATCATAAGTTTTACTAGTTACATTGTTTCTCTCTCTCTCTCTCTCTCTCTCTCTCTCTCTCTCTCTCTCTCTCTCTCTCTCTCTCTCTCTCTCCCAGCATGGCTTTACAACAAGGAGTAACAACAAGGAAAGAAGGTACCCTAGGAGACCTTACGGTCCATTCAAAGAGGGTACCTTGGGACTAGCAATCGAGCGGGCACAAGGCTGCTCAATTGTGTTGCGTCCCTAAACGGCCACTTTTCAAGACCTTGTCTAGTCTTGACTTGAACTGGTCAACAGATTCACTGTTGACAACTTCCACTGGAAGTGCGTTCTACACACCGCAGATACTGTAAGTGAAAAAATTTCCACACAGATTGCGGTTGTAACGCTTCAGTTCAAGTTTGAAGCCGTGATTGCGCGTTCTGTTCTCACTCAGTGTGAAAATATCCCGGTAGTCAACATTGTCGAACCCTCGAAGTATTTTAAAAACTTCGATGAGCTGACACGCAGTCTACGGGTTTCCAACGAGAACAGATCTAATTCCCTTAGTCTATCCTCATAACTTTTATGTCGGATAGAGGGAATCAGCTTGGTTGCCCTGGCTTGTACGCGTTCCAATCTCGCGATGTCCTTTCGAAACGAAGGACTCCAAAATTGTACGGCATACTCCAGGTGCGGTCGGACAAGTGAGTTGTGCAGGCACAGTACAATCTCCTGGTTCGAATAACCAAACTGGCGCTTAATATAGCCTAGCATCCTTTGGGCCTTTTTCTCCGCCTCAATGTACTGTTTCGAGAACTTGAGGTCACTAGTGATTGTTACACCCAAGTCCTTCTCAGTGTCGGTGGATTCAATAGCAGTGCCCTTAAGGATATACTGAGATTGGGGGTTTCTGTGGCCGATATGCATCACTTTGCATTTCCCCACGTTAAAAGGCATCTGCCACGTGTCCGACCACTCCCCAATCTTCCCAGGATCTTCCTGCAGGCGGGCAGTATTTCCATCCTTTGCAACGTTCATACCAAGCTTGGTATCGTCGGCAAATTTGGAAATGTTGGCAACCATGTCACCGTCCATGTCGTTGACGTAGATGATGAATAGTAGTGGTCCCAGGACAGAACCTTGAGGCACCCCGCTAGTAACGGGCACCCACTCAGAAGACTGTCCATTCACCACCACCCGTTGCCGTCTGCCACTTAGCCAGTTCTCGATCCAGCCGGCTACCTTTCCGTCTATGCCAAGCGCTCGCACTTTCCAGAGAAGGCGGCGGTGTGGTACCTTATCAAAAGCTTTCTGAAAGTCTAGGTAGACTACATCCACCGCCTTGTCCCGATCGTGCTTACTGAAAACGAAGTGGAAGAATTCTACAAGGTTCTTCAGGCATGACCGTTGCCTTCGGAAGCCGTGCTGGGAACTCCTCAGTAGCAGGTTTGACTCTAAATACGACGTCACTTTGTCCACCATGATGCTTTCCATGAGTTTACCGACTATCGAAGTCAGACTGATAGGTCGGTAGTTTGACGGTTGGTTACGATCTCCTTTCTTGAAGATTAGAGTCACCTCCGCCTCACGCCAGTCTCTAGGAACGCATTCGGTCCGGATTGACATGTTGAAGATTGCGCTCAGGTGTCGTGACACTTGATCGCGCACTTCTTTCAACACTTTAGGTAGAAACCCATCCGGGCCAGGTGACTTATTCGTTATTAGGTCACTGATCTTCTTTTTGATTTCAAGAAAGTGGTCATGCCTCACAAATTTATTAGATTTTTTTTTCAATATATAAACACCGAGTATGACAATAACAGATCAATTGATATTTTGTATTTAGATTTTCAAAAGGCATTTGATAAAGTACCGCATAAGAAGTTGATGTGTAAAGTAAGAGCTTTGGGAATAAGAGGAGAAATAGCAAAATGGATGGAAAACTGGCTCACTGATGGTGAACAACGAGTAGTCATTAACGGACAATCGTCAGAATGGGTTCCTGTTAGTAGTGGTGTTTCACAAGGTTCTTTCATTGGACTTTTGCTTTTATTATGTGTTAATGATATAGACGATGACTTGCTATCAAAAATTTCGCAGGTGATTGTAAATTAGGAAAAGGAATGATAACTGAACAGGATGTCTTTGAATTTAAAAACATATTGATAAGATAGCACGATGGTCAGCAGAATGGAAAATACCCTTATATCCTAATAGTGTAAAGTAATGCATATCGGTTATAAAAATCCAAGAGCAGAATATAAACTTTTCGATAAAAAGATTACAGTAACTGAAAATGAAAAAGGATCTTGGAGTGTATATCTCAAATGATTTTAAGTTTACTCGACAGTGCATTGAAGTTGAAAAGAAAGCACTAAGGCTTCTCAGATATATAAAACGCCAATTCACATACAAAAATAAACCTACAATCTTGAATATGTACAATGCATTGGTAAGGCCGCAATTAGAATACTGTTCTCAGGTCTAGTCACCATAGTTAAGAAAGGATTTGAAAGATCAGAGAATATACAAGCCAGAGGCACAAAATTAATTCCAGAACAACAAAATCATAATGATGCAACAAGATTAGAAAGTTTAAACATATTTAGCCTTGAAACAAGACGATTGAGGGACCAATTAATAGAAATGTTCAAAATGTTGAAAGGAATAGAAGACGTAGACTATAATACTTGGTTCGAATTCAGCACATTTAATACAAGAAATAACGGAATTAAAATAATGTCAAAGCATTTTCGAACAAGTTTATGCGGAAGCTCCTTTGCATACAAAATTGTAAATATCTGAAATCAGATACCTGATAATGTGGTTTCCAGTAGTTCAATTGAAACATTTAAGGTATGTGTCGTAGAATATGCTCCCGACGATATACTATATATCTATTCTTTGTGGCGATTATTCTATATTCGAGTGCAGGGTTTAATCAGATAGCTGAGAATGACTCTACGTTAATAAATAGGCCTGGAGAGGGCTTATTTATCTTCAATATACTTAAGAAGTGGAACGGAGCCCAAGGATAAATAATATTGCAAACATTAATAAAATAGAATTTTATTAATTAATCTAACAAAACAACACATGGAAAATATTTACATGACCGGGGATTAAAATGGGAGATACACATAAAATGAAAAAGGTCATGGGATAAATTTGACTAAGCGGAGGATTAAGATTTGGAAGGATTTAAATGACAAAACAAACAAGAAGGGAAAGGGGCGGCTAGATCCGTGTTAAAGCACAGAGTTGCGTTGGCACAAAGTTAATTAGTTAATTTAAATCGTAGCTTACGTATTTATATGGTCGTTGTGCAGAGGAAGGCGATTTGAAGGAATGGCTTCGGTCCGACTGGAGATTTCTTTCCCAGGAGGACGGGTTTCTAGGGGGGTTGTCCTTAAAAATGGACGGGGGAGAAAGACTGACTTCGAGGAGTGAGAGAGAAGTGGGGCTCGGAAGTACGAGTGATCCTGGAGACAGGATACTGGAGATGTTCTGGATGAAAAATTAAGGTTATTGGGGTAACCAAACGTTCTCTTGAAGAACGTTAAAAGGGAGGAATTATATTACCACTGATGTGATATCAGGGAAACGAGAACCGTTTCTTGTCGAACATGCTCGAAGAATAATGGCTGTTCTAAAGTTGTTCTCTTCTGAACACTTATAAATTATCACTGACGTGATATCAGGGAAGCGATAACTGTTTCTTTTCGAACGGGCTCGAAGAACAATAACTGTTCTAAAGTTGTTCTCTTCTTAACATCAGGGGAACCCTGTTGACTTGGCGTCTCGAGGGGCACGAACCTTGGCACTCAAAGAAATTGTCCTCTTCTGGACAATAAGGGGGTTCTCGGGGTAGAGTTCCTAGGTGCACAAGGGAGACGTGATCGGCGTGATGCCTCGCGAAGATATTCGGGATCTGCTTCAAACGCGAAATTCTATCGCATAAATAGCCGGAGCCAGCCTCTCGGGGTAGGGGACAATGGGGGACTTCCATGGAATCTCCTGGTAGCGCTTGGAAAAATCTTATCTTCCCATAAGACTTATTCAATCTGGCCAGATCGACGCCTGGAGGCAAACGGGGGATTGAACCTCCTAGATTAAACTTGAAGCGGGGTAAGATAATACTCGGGAATAGTGGGCGATAAGAACGCCGTTCTACTCTCTCTCGCAGGATGCACGTGGGAAGGATGAGTTTCAATATGTGATAGAAGCGAGGCGCGGCCGCCTTAGGCAATTCTATCACACCACTCCCTTCTGGGGGAAGTTGTTACTTCGAAACGAGAGAGAAAGAACAACCCTAGAGCTCCGTTTTGGGGAGCTCACATTCTTGCATCGACCGACCTTTCATGCACCCAGCTACCATTTACATCAATACCTATGATTATGTCGATCATTTGACCATAAGGAAAACTAACCCTTAATACAATATTAGCCATAAAAGTAACATGGGGGAACAATAGAATAATATAAAATTCATACATGGCGTAATATTGACAGAAATAAAAAAATGCAAAAATTGCTAATTTCGAGCGCTTACATAAAGGTTTTTCCCCCAAAAAAATACATATGGGACAAAAGAATTCCTGCGTAGATTAATGGGTACAAATGTACGAACATAAGAAAAAAAAAAGAAAGACATTGAGCCACGAAATTCTGACGTTTACATTCAATTAAACTAATTATATTACATGAGAATCGAATTAAGTCGGACAAGACGGTATATACATACATACATGAAAATCCTAATCCTACGAATTATAAATTAATCTGCACTATTCGGTAAAGCATTCCTACTGAGTGCCTCATCGACCTGATTATCGGAACCTTTTATGCAATTTATTTTAATTGGTACTCTTACAAGAGTAGACTCCAGCGCATAATTCGGCCGTTGGAGTGTCGTACATTCCGATTATAGGCCAGCGGGCGATGGTCAGTTCCTTTCCGAAATTTTGTTCCTATTAAATACATTTTAAATTTTTCAATAACTCAAATAATAGCTAGAGCTTCCTTCTCTATAGTGGCATATCTCTTTTCGCGGGGTAATAGCTGGCAACTAACGTATGCAAATGGATGACTCGTTCCGTCATCCTCATATTGGAGGATTACACCCCCACTGCCCTCGTTGCTCGCGTCGGTCCTAATCCCAAAGGATTTTTCTGGGTTGGGCAACTTCAAATTGGAGGCATAAATGAGCTTACTCTTGAGCTGGTTAAAATGCGAAATAGCGACATCATTTCATCGTAGTCGATCGGGGGAATTCTTTTTTAAGAGGGTGCTGAGGGGCACCGAGATTGCAGCGAAATTTGGGAAAATCGCCGATAGTAAGAAGCTGATCCTAGGAATAATCTTAATTGTTTCTTAGTATTCGGGAGGGGCATGTCGGCGATTGTCTTAATCTTGTCCTCCTGTGGACCTAACTGGCTTTGTCCTATTTTAAAACCCGAGTATTTTATGGTTTCGTGGGCAAAATGGCATTTGCTGGGGCCAATGGTGAGGCCATTTTCGCGCAATCGCCCGAAGAGAGCTAGTAGGGTAGTTAAATGTTGACTCCATTCACGAGTAGCGACGTAGACGTTATCGAAGTAAAAGGGAGCATTCGGAAGTGCATCTAACAACCTTCTCATGAGACGGTTATAGTTACTACAAGCGGTCACGAGGCCAAAAGGAAGGCGCTTAAATTGCAATAAGCCTTTCTCAGTAGCAAAGGCGGTATATGCTTTCACATCGGGCCGGAGGGGAATTTGGTAATATGCCTTGCACAAATCAAGTTCTGAGATGAAATTAGCGTCTTCAAAAAGTTGGAGGTTTTGATCTACCAACGGGATGGGCTCTGCGTCGAACACAGTTACCGAATTTAACTTACGGAAGTCGATGCACATCCGATAAGAGCCATCAGGTTTCTTGACCATGACGATTGGGGAGCAATAACTAGAGGTGGAAGGTTGTATTATGTCTAAACTAATTAAATTATCAACTTCGGCGTTAAAAGCTTGACGTAAATGAATTGGCATGGGATAAGGTTTTGAACGGATAGGTTCCAAGGTCGTCAATTTAATGACATGCTCGAATCTAGTAGCGCATCCAGGCTTCTCCGAAATAACGTGGTCGAACTGACCTAGTAATTGTTGTAGCTGACTCTTTTGATGTGGTGTCAGCCGCGCGTCGATATCCAGGTCAGAGGATTCAAAAGACTCGCCTGGCAGGGAAGGAAGAGGGTAATCGGCATCAGGTCCAATGCACACTGTCTGAATGATATTAAGAGACTCTGCGGGGTAATTCTCTTCAAGCGCCGATTTTTTCTCCAGTGCTACGAACATATCTCCATGGGCGCGTCGGTGGTATTTCTTTAATAAGTTAACGTGGTAGAGTTTATCGCCTTCTGGGGTACCAATGAGGTAATCTACCGGTCCTCGTACCTCGCGGACCGAGTACGGACCTTTCCATTGGCTCAGTAATTTATTACTCGCGGTGAGAAGGAGCAGGAGTACCTCATCACTGGGCTTAAATTTCCTATCTTCCGACCTGACATCAAAATAGGTTTTATATTTGTCCAAATTGACGTCGGCATTTTCATAGGCGATGTTCGCGCATTTCTCGAGCCTGTGGCGTAGATCTAAGACATAGGCGTATGATGAATGTAGTTCTTGGTCCAGTTGGGGCTTGGTTAGCAACTCCTTTACAATGCTGAGTGGTCCGCGTGCATTACGTCCATAAAGGAGCTCAAACGGTGCGAAGCCTAATGTGCGATGAGAAATTCCTCGATAGGCGAATAGGGCGACCGGGAGATATCGGTGTCTTTCGTGGGGCTGCTCGGCACAAATCTTCTTAATAATGGATTTTAGATTTCCGTTTAATTTTTCACACATTCTGTTTGTTTGTGGACGGAAGGGGGTGGTAAAAAGGGGCTTTACCATGAGCAGCTTCCCTACGTACTCCATCAACTCGGAGGTGAATTGCCGTCCTCTGCCTGAGAGTATTTTCTTGGGGACACCTACCCTTGAAAAGATCGGATTGAGGGCCTCGGCGCAAGAAATACTATCGATTCGGCGAAGGGGAACTGCCTCGGGGAAACGGGTAGCAAAATTACTCAAAGTAAAAATGTAGCTGTGCCCTTCACTCGAAGGGGGGTGGATAGGGCCAACCAGGTCGATGGCTTCTGGAGAAGGGTTCGGTGATGACTGGTCCCCTTTGTAAGGGTGCAGGTTTGACCCGCCCTTTAGCGGACGTCTTTTGACACACATCGCCTGATTAACAATGCTTTGAGATGTCATCTGCAGCACCCGGCCAGTAAAAATATTTACAGATACGCTGGCCCGTTTTGGTATGACTAAAGTGACCGGAAAAGATGCTGTCATGAGCTAATTTTAGCACTATAGGTACATGTGATCGTGGTAGGCATAAGGCGGTTGTAACGGCGTTATTACTGTCCTCGGCAGATCGGTAGAGTAGACCACCTTGCTCCAGATACCTTATTATTTTGGGTCCACGGACAGTCTCCTTGCCATTGTGCTGGGCCTTATCCCATAAGGGTGTTAGTGTCTTACACTCCTTTTGTGCGGACCTAATATCCTAGGTTAAGGATCTCCGAGAATTCGGACGGTATTGGGGTACTGAAGGCGACGGGCTCCGGTGCTTCCTTCTTCGCTCGGGCTCGAGTAAGGGCGGATGGGGACACAGGGTCGGAGCTTAATTGAGGGCTCTGCCCTATAAGTACTGAACAGAACTTTATAGGTGCCGAAATGACTTCAGCCCAGCCATCAAAATACTGACACTGCAGGTAACATGTAACGACGGGGAATCGGTTCGCCCGCCCAAGGTAGTCATGTACTAACGCAAATTTTTCCTGGTTAGGGTCCACTGGGGGGAGGAGCTCGTCGGACACGATGAAACAAGTGCACCCTGTGTCCCTGACGAGGGTAGATACTCGGCAGCCGTTCACGCTGCCCTCCTCAAATTCTAAAGTTCCCGGGGAACTTTTATCAAAAATAAAATTTACCTGGTGCCCTGACGGAGGGGAAGAAGTTAATACTTGGGTCTGCATCACTGGGGAAGTCGGCGCGGCCTTAATCTGGTGTACTTGATGGGCTGGTCCGTTATTAAGCCTAGAATTTTGGGGTCAATTCCAGCCCATGTGGTTTTCTACACCGCAGGTGATGCATATGATTGGTCGCTTCGGGAACAGTGATGGTAGAGAAATCTTAATCGGAGGTTTGATGTCCCGTTGCTGGTTTGAGAGGAAGAAGTTTTGGGGTTTTACGGGGCCCGGAAACTTCGTTGGCTTTCCTGTGAAGGGGCGCGAATCCTTCCTTCTTTCCTGGTAGGGGGATTGATGAGAATTTCTATTCTCCTTGGGGTACAAATTATGGCTGGCAGCATAGACATCCGCTTCTCCGGTACATTCTTTAAAGGACTGGCACCGACGATCCTTGACGAACGCGCGGATCTCCGTCGGGAGAGACGCCAAAAATTGATTCCGCAACACTAAGTCTGTTAAGGACTCGTAGTCAGGAGCAACTTTTGAGGATTCTAACCAGAATTTAAAATTCCTCTGTAGAATGTATCCGAATTGACGGAACGTCTGTCCGGGTTTAGTACGACCTCCTCGAAATTCCTGTCTGTAGAAATCAGGAGTCATATTATGAGCGGCCAATAACTCAGCTTTTAATGTACTGTAGTCAATTGTACACTCCGATGGTAGAGAAATGAAGATGTCGCCCAATTTGGAATTCAAGAGTGGCAGTAACCTCACTACCCCTTCGGCCTCCAAGTCCAGGTTGTTGATTTCAAGGATCTTTTCGAAGTGCGATAAAAATGCTCCGAAATCCTCTTCATCCCTGAAATTGGGGAGCTTAAGTGGGGGATTGGACGGGGCTTCTGAACGTGCACTCACTGATTGTGTTTCAGCTTGTACACGTGCCATTCCAAGCTCATGATGAAGCTCGGCTTGCCTTCTTCGTTCCTCTGTTTCTCTCTCTCTTCTCGTTGAATTTCTCCTTCTCTTTGCCTTTCTTCTCTTAACTTTTCTCTTTCTGATCGTTGCTCCTCTTGGATGTACTCAATCAATTCTCTTACGCAAAGTCTCAAGGATTCTCCTTGCGCTTTGAAGATTTCAAACTGAATCATATTTGCTCTTGGTAAGCAGTACTCAACCAACTAAATTCTTTTGCGGTAAGAAGTATACCTTCTAGAGAATTGGCCTACCTAAATATGGTCACTGACCTATTCCAAATTGGTTTCTCGACCTAGATAACCAATGACTAAAATAAACACAGAAAAACACAAGAACAAATTATTATACCACTTCCTTGAGCTACTCCAGCTTCTTAAGTTTTCAAAAGGAGATAGCAATCGTTAAAAAAAGGGAATTAATATACTCTATTCTTATAACGTATAACACTATGCTTCACTCGACTGAGACCAGTGTTTGCAAAGATAAAGCGTTACACCTTACACACTTGACACCAAATTTAAGTAGAAAATATACATATGTCGTAGAATAGGCTCCCAACGATATACTATATATCTGTTCTTTGTAGAGATTATTCTATATTCGATTGCAGGGTTTAATCAGATAGCCGAGAATGACTCTACGTTAATAAATAGGCCTGGAGAGGGCTTATTTATCTTCAATATACTTAAGAAGTGGAACGGAGCCCAAGGATAAATAATATTGCAAACATTAATAAAATAGAATTTTATTAATTAATCTAACAAAACAACACATGGAAAATATTTACATGACCGGGGATTAAAATAGGAGATACACATAAAATGAAAAAGGTCATGGGATAAATTTGACTAAGTGGAGGATTAAGATTTGGAGGGATTTAAATGACAAAACAAACAAAAAGGGAAAAGGGCGGCTAGATCCATGTCAAAGCACGGAGTTACGTTGGAACAAAGTTAAATAGTTAAATGCAATTCGTAGCTTACGTATTTATAAGGTCGTCGTGCAGAGAAAGGCGATTTGAAGGAATGGCTTCGGTCCGACTGGCGATTTCGTTCCCAGGAGGAGGAGTTTCTAGGGGGGTTGTCCTTAACGAGGGGGAAAAGGACTGACTTCGAGGAGTGAGAGAGAAGTGAGAGAGGATCTTGGAGATGTTCTGGATGAACAATTAAGGTTATTGAGGTAACCAAACGTTCTCTTAAAGAACGTTAAAAGGGGGTAATTAAATTACCACTGACGTTATATCAGGGGAACAAGAACCGTTTCTTGTCGAACGGGCTCGAAGAATAATGACTGTTCTAAAGTTGTTCTCTTCTGAACACTTGTAAATTATTACTGACGTGATATCAGGGAAGCGAGAACCGTTTCTTGTCGAATGGGCTTGAAGAACAATGACTGTTGTAAAGTTGTTCTCTTCAGAACATCAGGGGAGCCATGTTGACTTGTCTTCTCGAGGGGCACGAACCTTGGCACTCAAGGATATTGTCCTCTTCTGGACAATAAGGTGGTTCTCGGGGTAGAGTTCCTAGGTGCACAAGGGAGACGTGATCGGCGTGATGCCTCGCGAAGATAATCGGGATCTGCTTCAAACGCGAAATTCTATCACATAAATAGCCGGAGCCAGCCCCTCGGGGTAGGCGACAATGGGGGACTTCCATGGAATGTCCTGGTAGCGCTTAGAAAAATCTTATCTTCGCATAAGCCTAATTCAATCTGGCCAGATCGACGCCTAGAGGCAAACGGGAGATTGAACCTCCTTGATTAAACTTGAAGCGGGGTAAGATGATACTCGGGAATGGTGGGCGATAAGAACGCCGTTCTACTCTCTCTCTCGCAGGATGCACGTGGGAAGCATGAGTTTCAATACATTATAGAAGCGAGGCGCGGCCGCCTTAGGAAATTCTATCACAGTTAGACTGGACAAATTATAAGAACTGTTAGATAATAAGTGACATGACATTGTATGTTGAAAAGATAAAACGAATGCTCATATTAACGATGTCCAATAACCTCTCTTTAAGTTTCCCCATATAGTAGTTGTTGAAGGTCGGCCCCAAGGGTGACACATAGCCAGTCCATCCACTTGCTTGTATAGATTACCGTCCGGTGTCTTGAACGGCGCCTCTGATGTGCATGAACGTATCATGCTCTTTAAGATGCTTTGGTCAAGGTTTAGAGGTGACATTGTAGGATAGTGGTACACGTTTTTTTCTAATGATGTCGATGGTCTGAGCAATAGAACCGTTTGTAAACAGGCTCAGACCATCGACATCATTAGAAAAAACGTCTACTACCATCCTACAATGTCACTTCCAAACCTTGACCAAAACATCTTAAGGAGCATGTTACGTCCATGCACATCAGAGGCGCCGTTCAGGACACCGGGCGGTAATCTATACACGCAATGGATGGAGTGGCTATGGGGTCACCCTTGGGACCGACCTTTGCCAAATGCTATATGGGTAAACTTGAAGAGAGATTATTGTACATCATGGAAAATAATCCACACACATATTGCCGATACCTAGATGACATCTACATCAACGTCCAAAACGAAGAACATCTGATAAACATCAAGCAGCATTTTGAGGAGAACTCCGTGCTAAAATTCACTTATGAATTGAGCACGGGCAATAAACTCCCTTTCTTAGACGTTGAGGTTCAAAACATCAATGGCAGCTGCATCACTGAGGTACAAAGGAAAAGTACGGAGATGGGAAGATGCCTCAATACGAAGAGTGAATGCCCTGAAAGGTATAAAATAAGCGTAATGGACTCATACAACCGCCGAGCTTATAAATGCTGCTCTACGTAGGAACTCTTGCACCAAGAGATTGCACGAGTAAAATAAATACTCGTGAGTTAATAGTTTCTCAAACAAGCATGATTGACAAACAACTCCAATCATTTTTAAATAACCATTACAACCATGCGGATAAAACTGAAAGTAATTATGGAGAGGTCAACAGCATCAAAGTGTATTACAGAAACCAGATGTCCACGGCGTATAAAATAGATGAAAAAAAAACATCAAGGAGATTATTAACCGTATCATCAAGGTTAAAAATCAAACAGATGAAATCCAACTCAACATTTATTATAAAACAACAAAAGCCAGCAATCTCCTGATGAGAAATAAGACTTTCCTAAACTCCTTGAATCTCAAGTGAACCAGCATAGTTTACGAGTTCATCTGCCCCGATAAAGACTGTAAGCTTATAATAACTTAAAATATATTGGCATGACAACCACTACACTTTCGAGACGTTAAACAATCCATCTATAAAGCGGAGGGCCTAAGAATCATATGGGGAGTGCCCATAATATTAACCTAACGAAAGATATGCTTGTTAAAAACACTATTATTAAAAGAAAAGAGGTCAATAAAGCGAGGCTGAACATCTTAGAAGCCATATTAATAAATGAAGATAAGCCGGCAATCAACAGTCAAGCGACAAGTTGGAATCGCACATTAAAACAATTTTAAAATTCAACTCACAGGAGTGGCCCATTTCCTCTAACGTTTTGTTCAACCAAGGCAGAATAAATACCCCTTAAAATTCGAGTTCTTTCACTCCGTCAGATCTTCACACCACTCATTACATCGGTAAAGGAAGCAAGAACATTCTGAAACGCTCCGAAGATGATCGAATAAGATCGAAAGCTTAGCAATTTAGCTTGTTTTTTTACCAAACAGATTCATTTAAAAAAGAGATGAATACTGGACAAGTGATCCACCATCTACAAGATGGAATAAAAAAGATAGTTAGAAGAAGAAAAGGTTGCTAGAGGAAATTAATTAAGGCAAAATACACAATGGACTTCAACAAAATTTGCATTCAGGAAAGACTGCTACCCAACTACATTAATATATATATATATATATATATATATATATATATATATATATATATATATATATATATATATATATATATATATATATATATATATATATATATACATATATAAAATGCTAAAAATAAAAACCAGTTCTTAGGCCCCGGTTTTTTTGGGGGGGAAATATTTTAAATCGCATGGTATAGTTTTATATTTTGTTCACAAATCAACTTTGAAAATCTACGGAGAATGTCCACGAATGTATAAAATTTTCATTAGCATAAATTTCACTATGTTTTAGTCATGTTGCTAAAACAAAATATATACTATAAAAAAGTGCATACATTTGCAATAAAATGATATAAAAATCAATGGTGTAGTTTTGTTTCTTTTTTCACAAATTAACTTTAAATATCTAAGAAAGAAATTCAAGGAATGTATACAATTTTGCATTATGTTAATTTTCCCTATGTACTACTCCTCTTGCTAAAAAAATTATTATACCATAAAAAAGTGCATAAAATTATCAATAAAATGATATACAAAACCAAATAAATGCGAATTTTGAACGAAAGAATTTGAAAAGTGACTAATGAACAAATGTGCTATCTCCTTAACAATAAATTTTGTGAAAACGGAAATAATAAACATGAATATGAAAAACACGATAGTGTGCAAAATAAATAATCAGGATGTTAATGAGGTAGAAAATTTTAAGTACTTGGGTACGATTGTATTAAGGGATGGTTCTTTAAAAAATAAATTTGAGGAAAGAATTAGTAGAGCTAACTAAGCAGATATACTGACAAATGAGAGTTAGAGTAATTACGAAAGTACAACCGGTAGACGAGTATGTGAGTATGTCGCGATGGAAATGGATTGGGCATATGTGTAGACGGGAGGGATGATATGTGCAGTATGTACCAAAGTGAGAGGCATCTGTCAGAAATAGACGGAAGGAAACATGAGTAAGATCGAGGAAGAGGAGGGCAGGAAATAGTAGGGAAGACGAATTGGAGGAGTTTGTTAAGGATAAGTACTGGGGAGAGTATTTATTAAGGCCCTTTGCATCCCGTGGGTGCCATAGGATATATATATATATATATATATATATATATATATATATATATATATATATATATATATATATATATATATATATATATATATATATATATATATATATATATATATATATATATATATATATATATATATATATATATATATATATATATATATATATATATATATATATATATATATATATATATATATATATATATATATAGAGAGAGAGAGAGAGAGAGAGAGAGAGAGAGAAAAAAAAAGAAATCGATATCCTACGCTCAAAACTGAGGCCTTTTTCGGTAACTGCAACGTCCTGGCATTTTTTTGGCGGCCTAACCCTATTATTTAACCCCCCCCCCTCCCACCCACTCCCTCTGCCTTTGCCTCGAGTATCACCAGAACGGTCTTAGCCCAACCACATAATGCACTCATCATCACATGTCGGGGCCGGTGAGCCTAACATTGGTTAAACCAGCAATATTTCCCCTAAGAGTTGGTATTTAATTTCACTCCATAAACGAAATTAGAGGAGCGTCGGCCTAAAGCCAGAAGGTGCCCTTTAGGGCTAGGTGAAAAACGCTCTGAGAAAAATTGTTAGAGGAGGAGACTTAATTCCGCCCTCCTCACCCCCTCCCCCTCCTTCCCTTCCCCCAGTGAGAAGGCGAATTATATAATCGAATAACTGCAGAAAAACGAGAACGAGAAATATCGAGTTTGCTATCGAGACAACGAAGTCTGGCGAAGTGCCCGGCAGCCCTACGAAAGGAACACAGAAGAAGCTTATGCTGAGCCCGTTCCTAGTGGTCACACCGAACTTTAAGTTAACTTGTATTGATAAATAAGTTCAACTAGGGAAGATTAAAGTTATTCAGTTGCCATAAAAAGGTTAGTACGAGTACGTTGGAATACCATTACCAGTTTGTGACATACTTGGGTAGACACAATAACCCGAACGGCTGACTCATGCACTGTAAGTTAATGGTAATCGAACACCACTTTAATATTAATTATATCAAAGGTGCCGATAAGGCAAAGCCGCTGTATAACCTGAGTCGAAATAACATCGAGAGTTATTTCAACACCCGTTAATTTTAAAGCCATTCTTCATTTTTGTATGTTCGTGTTTTGTGTATATATTTAAGATTTCACAGTTTAGAAATCCAAGGAAGTAGCTGGCTAGATACCACTTTAGAGCCAGGCTCCTTTTTTTAGGGGGGGGGGGGGGGTAATCGTATGGTATTTGGTTATTAATGGGAATTATTTTCGTTATTAAATCAGCCTAAATAGCTATTTGTAAACCATTACCATAAATTTGTTTAGTTTGATGGAAATAGTCGTCTGCTAGTTTTTAGGCCTAAAGACTAACGTGAAATGAATTTAGGACTTCTGAACTTGGTTTGTAAGAAAAACAATTAAACAAAACAAATATATTCACAGAATTAACGACTGCACAATGAGAATTGAATTATGAATACAACGTAAGATGCGGTAAAGTAAATATAATAAGGTAAATGATTTAAGGTATCAAGATGTAAATTAAGATGTGAAGTGAAAAAAAAGTAAGAGTGAAATAAAAGTGAAATTAAAATGACTATGAGGGACTGAATTGGGGTCTGCAATACGAGAAGTAACTAGAATTAGGACCTACTCTCGTATGGCAGTTTGCAGAGAATAAATGTGAGAGGATTTATAACTGACCTTGATTGGAAGTAAAGTTGAACCGGAATGGATAGTGACACGAACACAAGTGAGAGAGAGAATTCGTGTTATTTCAAAAGTGGTGAAATGCGCATGTTTGTATGTATGTGAAATTCTAAGAGATGTTGTTGGAACCAGTAGTACGTTAAATCAAGTCAGGATTTCGTCACAGGATATTTGAATTATTAAAGGTTACATGAAATAATTGAATTGCAAAAAGTTATAGATAAATTAATTGATTGATTATATTGACAAAAAGTTAATTAAAATAAATGAATGAATTATTAAGTTGTACATACTTTGCATGAATGATCTAATTGTCAAAAGTTAAGTAAAGAATTGAATGATTTGAATTTTATACATAATAAATGACGATATATATTTGAGTTTCCCGTGAGTATTTTATTATAAGAATGCCCAGAGGGCATTGCTAAAACTGAAGATTTTTTTGTTGTTTTTATGTTAAATTGGGTATTGTGAAACGTACCCCAGTAGGCTTTCGAGGCCTATGTCGATCACCTGCTTTTGTACGCCCGAGTGGGCGTCCGAGTTCAAAGAAGCTTAAGTTAGGAGGATGGTTGACCCCAGTTAACCGTAAGAATCAGTATTATGGTCTAAGACATGTAAGTTTGCTTTTCTCGATGATGTTTAATTATTTGGTTTTGTTTTCACTTAGAGTTCCCCCCTCCCCACACACACATTAACCTCTTCGAAGGGAGGAATGTAGGGAAATCTATATCCCACCCTCAAAACTGAGGCCTTTTTCGGTAACCACAACGTCCTGGCATTTTTTTGGCGGCGTAACCCTATTACTTGACCCCCCCCTCTCTCCCCTCGTCTCGAGTATAACCAGGAAGGGCTTCACCCAAACACATAATGCACTAATCATCACATGGCGGGTCCGGTGTGCCTAACATTGGTTAAACCAGCAATATTTTCCCTAAGAGTTGGTATTTAACTTCACTCCATAAACGAAATTAGAGGAGCGTCGGCCTAAAGCCAGGAGGTGCCCTTTAGGGCTAGGTGAAAGACGCTCTGAAAAAAACGTTAGATGAGGACAATTAATTCCGCCCTCCTCATCCTCCCCCCTCCTTCCCTAACTACCAGTGGGGAGGTGAAGTATATAATCGAATAACAGCAGAGGAACGAAAAAGATCAAGTTTACGATCGTGACAACGAAGTCCGGCGAAGTGCCCGGTAACCCTACGAAAGGAACACAGAAGAAGCTCATGCTGAGCCAGTTCCTGGTTGTCATACCTAACTTTAAGTTAACTTGTATTAAGAAACAAATTCAACTAGCTCTCGTCAGAGAAATCCCCCTATCCTGGTGTACAACAAAACCCAGAGATAGTCCTCGCCATTGAGGAATACCCCAACGTGAACCACATTAAGTAGTCCCCTTCGTCAAAGGATTCACTCGTTTGCTCATCACTCGTCAGTGCGAATTATTCCCAGATTAACCCGAAGGGTGGAATAAGCATACTTTCCCTGTCCCCTCTGTGAAACCATTTTAACAAGACAATATGCTTAACGCCATCCGTCACACGCACTGAATTCATTTGCGGCTTTAAAACAACCCTCGCGCAAGACAGCCAACTGGGGGTGGCAGTAAAGACGTCCACGCGCCTGCCCCAAAACATCATTCTTGCGGTTACATTAAAATTGAGGCCAAGGTCAGTCTCAAACCCGATTCTCGTGTGAGTCTTTAAAAGGTAAATAAATCCCATTATCTGTTTCTTTGAAGGTCAATTAGCCTTCAATATTAAAGTGATCTTTGGGTCAACCATTACTGTATATTCAATTGTTTAATTTAGTAAGTCTCACTTAAACTTGTTTAATTCAAAACTGTGTAGAGTGTTTGTTAGATTTCAATTTTTGTTCATGTTTTAATTAAAGGTCTAGTTTCTTAGAAGTATTTAATTCAATCCTCAAAACGCTGAGCATGGCACTAGAAACCCTCAAAGATTAAAATAACGTAATAATAATAATAAAATATAGCACTCTTAGAGAAAACTTAATCACAGAGTTTTGAAGTACGTACCAACTTATACGTACCTACACCTCCACTCGGTCCTTGCTATACCACGGCAATATATATATATATATATATATATATATATATATATATATATATATATATATATATATATATATATATATATATATATATATATATACACACTGGTAATTGATTTGTTCCTTGGGAATCTGATATGTAGCAGGAATATGAAGACCCAGGTGATTATACTAATCATTTATTGGCCGAACGTTTCGGATCTTTACTAGGACCATCTTCATCGACTATATCGTCGATTTTGAAGGGGATTGAACATTAATTGATAACACTTAAAACAATGCATTAAAAAAAAGCGGAAGAAGGCAAGTTAAAATAATAAAATTGACAATAATTAAAATTAGAGTAAAAACACTAATAATATATAGAATTAAATAATATTACCCAGTGGTATTTAAAAAAAAAATAGAAAGTGAAATTATAACAAACTGACTTGATTATCACGTATTAAAAGTTACTGAAGTAAATAAAAAATAACATTATATTAAATTGTAAAAAACACACACCAAAAAAAGACAAAAACCCCGAAAATAAATCAGAATGAACAGAGGGACTGACCGTTAACGGGGGAGTTGAGAAATCAACTAACTAAACATATAAAATTACTGACCAAATTTATTCGGTTGGTCGGTTGGCTAATTAATCTATTGAAGTGTTGGTTGGTTATATTGTGAATAATTTAATTGAGGAGGCGTTATTATTTAACTTTGGATTTATTTTAATGATATATAGTGACTCTAAGAGTTTTAAATCTAGAGAAGTTAAGGCTGAAGATAATATAGTAAATGAATTAGAATTAAGAAGATGATGGTGATGCTCTGAATGTTGCCTGATGGAAGAGGCTTCAGGTTTAGAAATGGGAATACTTGTCCTATGAGACAAACCCAAGTGCTTCGCGATCCTGCAGTTTAATTGTAAGCCAGTTTGGCCTACATAACGACTGTGGCAGGTCGTACATATATAATTGTAAATTATACAGGATGGCAAGCCAAAGGGATTGGCTCCTTATGGAGGAAAAAAGAACTTAATACAAATGAATTGGCATTGAGGGAAATGGTTGTTGAAGGTAGAGAGAAGGAGTTTGTTAAACTCGGAGGTCAAATGCTCATGATAGGGTAGCTTAATGAAAACCTTCTGTTTAGAAACAGTAGTAAGTAAGGGTCGAGGATAGTATATTTTGGAGAGAAATTTGGATACTAACTGGTGCAGATGAAATCGGGGTAATAATTAAATTTGAAGAAATCCTTTAAATAAGTCAGTTCTTCATGAAACGATATCCAGTTAGAGCATATATGGTAGGCTCTAAAAATTCAGCTTTTAATACTGGATAATTTGAACTGACTGGGAGAGCTATGGCAACAGAAATCGACACCAAAATCTCGTTCTTCGATGTCAACGTTGTCCAACAGGTTCCTCTTGCAATACATCCATTTACAGAAAACCTACCACCTCTAGATTATGTACACATTTCTTTAGTAGCTCTCCCAGTAAGTTTAAATATATATATGTATATATTTATGTATTTATATATGTATATATATGTATATATATATATATATATATGTATATATATATGTATATATATATATATATATATATATATATATATATATATATATGTATATATATATTTGTATATATATATTTGTATATATATATATATGTATATATATATATATATATATATTTATATATATATATATATATATATATATATATATATATATATATATATATATATATATATATATATATATGTATATATATATGTATATATATATATATATGTATGTATATATATGTATATATATGTGTATATATATATGTGTGTGTATATATATGTGTATATATATATATATATATATATATATATATATATATATATATATATATATATATATATATATATATATATATATATGCGGTTAAAAGGCTATATTTATGGCAAACCAGTCTTCCTCAAAGACTTCGGAAGGAGCTCTTCTCACATACACGAAAAGGTATGTGAGAAGAGCTCCTTCCGAAGGCTTTGAGGAAGACTGGTTTGCCAAAAATATAGCCTTTTAACCGCATAATTAATTGCGTTACTGCAATATCTTTCTTAATATATATATATGTATGTATATCTATATATATATATATATATATATATATATATATATATATATATATATATGTATGTATATCTATATATATATATATATATATATATATATATATATATATATATATATATATATATATATATATATATATATATATATATATATATTTATTTTTTTCAGGAAAATGATGATCAAACCAGATTAGATGATGGCGTCCGGTATAGCTTGTGTATCAGCATGCAAAAAATCATAGAAATTATATAGAGCCATGGTTGGTTTCATTTAGAGTATGATATCACTTTTTCTTGCCTGTTTCAGCATGCTTTGCACCATCGTGTTATTCGTTTTCTGCTGTAGCGTCCTTTATTTATTGAATTATTCATTTAATTTCCTTTATGTCTAAATTCTACTTGAAGTGGCTATATTATCTATATTCTTGTCTATACGCAAACAAATATGCACCTATTTATGTAGATAACATTTTAGCTTATTTCGTTATTCACTAGACACTACTAACAGCTCTCATAGTCATTTTTCCTTCCCTGGAGCCGGTCTCAGGACAAGATTTCACTTTTCCTTAAGCTCTTAGGTCCAATATTATGTTTTACCTATGTAAACAGCCTACAGTGTTAGGTTATCATGGCCAACACCCAAATAACAACTTAATATAGACATTTTAATACTATATGCAGTTGTAAATCATGCTTAGTGGTTGCCTGAACGCAAAACTAATTAATGATATTTGATTATGTAATCTTGCAGATAAAGAACATAACATAACATAACATAACATAATTTAACGGATGACAAAAGCCACAAGGGCCTATCAAAGGTCATCCGTATCCATCAAATCCCACCCATATAATGCATCCATAGGATTTTGTCAGATCATGCAGCTACAATATACAATTTAACAATCCATAGGAATGTCCAACCATGCATCTACAATATATAATTTAAAGCCTCCATAGGAGTCTGTCAAAAACAAAATCAAAATCCCCCAAAATATACAATAAAAAGAAACTGCATCCACAGGAATGAGTCAAGAAACATATCCACATACCAAAAAGTAAGAAATTAACCCTCCATCCCCATATAATCATCCAATGTGCGCTTGAAAACATTCAAGTTTGGGCTGTCTACAGTCTCAGGTGGCAAACTATTCCAATAATCTACCACTCTGTTAGTGAAAAAATATTTTCTAACATCCAGTCTGCACCTCTGTTTTTTAATCTTTAAGTGGTGGCCTCTAGTTCTATTACTACCTTCTAACTCAAATAACTTGCTGAAATCTAATTTATCCATCCCAGAAAAGATTTTAAAAAGCTCAATCATATCTCCCCTCACACACCTTCTTTCAAATGAAAACATATTTAATACCCTCAGTCTATCTTCATATTGAAGGTGCTTCAGGGATGGTATTATTTTTGTTGCCCTCCTTTGTACTGACTCTAATAAGTTTATATCATGTCTAAAATGTGGTGACCATGCCTGTATACAGTACTCTAAATGTGGCCTGACATAAGAGTTGTATAGTTTAAGGATGACCTCCTTACTCTTGTAGCTAACATTTCTTTTAATGTAACCTAGTACCCTATTTGCTCTATTTTTTGCCTCAATACACTGCTTTGAAAATTTCAGTGACCTATCTACTACCACTCCTAAGTCTTTCTCATCTTCAACTGAATTAAGCCAATATCCATCCATCTCATAGCTAAATTCCCTATTATCTCTCCCCATGTTAATAACTTTGCATTTATTAAGGTTAAAAGTCATCTGCCACTTCTGAGCCCAAGCTAACAGCTTATCTAGGTCACCCTGCACTTTATGTTATGTTATGTTAAAGCTACCCTCAACCTCTTTGACTACAGCTGCCAATTTAGTGTCATCAGCAAAAATTGACACTTTGCTATTTACACCTTGCCCAAGATCATTTACATAGATTATAAATAATAAAGGGCCTAAAACTGATCCCTGAGGTACGCCACTAATAACATTCCTCCACTCTGACCTCACTCCATTCAGTACAACTCTCTGTTTCCTATTTTTCAGCCATTCAGTTATCCAATTTAAAACGTTCCCACATATCCCATGCAGCTTTAATTTATGAACTAGTCTTCTATGTGGAACCTTATCAAAAGCTTTGCTGAAATCTAAGTAGATCACATCAACTTTCTCACCCCTATCTAATTCTTTAGTTACATAATCCATAAAATCCAGTAAATTAGTTAAACACGATCTATCTTTTCTAAAACCATGCTGAGCATCATTAATTAACCTGCTACTCTCTAGATGATCAGAAATTCCCTTCTTAACCATCTTCTCAAGAATTTTACAGACTATAGAAGTTAAGCTTACTGGTCTAAAGTTATTTGGGTCCTCTTTGCTTCCCTTTTTAAAAATTGGCACTACATTTGCCAATTTCCAATCATTTGGTATTTCTCCAGACTCTAGTGATTTAATAAATATCTTCTCGAGAGCTACTGCAATACTTTCTACACCTTCTTTGAGTATCCTAGAATGAATGTTGTCAGGGCCAGATGCCTTACTAGTATTTAACTGAATTATAAGCCCTTTAATTTCTTCTCTGTCTATATTAATAGAATTTATCACTACTTCCCTTGACCTAGAATTATCATCAATTAATCTAACTGGTTTCTCTTCTGTGAATACTGAAGCAAAATGAACATTAACGACCTCTACTATTTCCTCATCAGATTCTTTCAAAACCCCTTCATATTTAATAGGCCCTATTTTATCACTGTTAGATTGATTATTGATTCTATAATAGCTAAAGAATTTTTTAGGATCTTTATTATTATTTTTAGCTAAATTAATTTCTGCTGTCCTTTTGGTCTTCTTAATAATCTTATTTAGTTCATTTCTGGTTGACCTATAATGGTTTAAATTATCTAAACTACTCTCACTTTGTAATCTCTGGTATGCCCTTTTTTTCTCTGAAACTTTATTAGCTATTTCTTGGTTCCACCATAATGGTTTCCTACATTTCTTCCTAATAGACTTCATCGGAATACACTGTTCCTGAACCATGTTTAATATAGTCTTAAAAATATCCCACATCTCATAAGTATTCTTTCCATGGAATTCTATATCCCACCTAATCTGATTTAGCATGCTGCGTAATTTATCGTAATCTCCCCTATAAAAATTTGGAATTTTCGTGGAGTTTGTCGTTGTTCTACCCTTAACTATTTGCAAATTAAACCGAACCATCTGATGATCACTGTTTCCCAATGATTCCCCTACACTCAATCCTTGAACTAAGTGATCATCATTTGAAAGAATTAGATCTAATATATTGGCACCCCTTGTTGGCTTATTAACAAATTGGATCAAAAAGTTATCCTCAAAACACTCCATAAACTTACAACTTGCTCTATCTCTTCCTATCATATTTTCCCAGTCTACAGAAGTTAAATTAAAGTCACCAAGAATAACTGTATCTTCTTTGCATCCTTTACTTATTTCCCTAATCATTAACTCATCGATACAATCAGTCTGTCCTGGTGGTCTATAAAAAGCTCCCAAGTGTATTTTCCTATTTTTACCAACCTTAATATCTATCCATAATGATTCACCTTCTCCTTGCTTTATAGAGTTATTTAGATTGAAGAAATGCTATTTCTGATATAAATAATCAACCCACCACCAGTCCTATCTCTCCTTTGACTAATGTACATAGTATAACCCTCTAGTTCAAATTCACTGACATTATCATTAAATATATTTTCATTAACCCATGATTCAACTATACATATTATATCTATATCTTCATGAATGATATAACTAAATAATTCATCCTTCTTATTTCTAAGACTACGAGCATTTGTGTAAAGACAACTCAGCCCACCTATCCCTGAAGCACCTGAGGGCCTATCTCCTCTGCATCTCCTTTCTCTCTTTCCCCGACCCTGTACTCTTGTATTTCCCTGACCACTATCACTACTCAAGTAGTTTAACCCTAAAGCACTTCCATTAGCCTGCCTACCTTCTACAAATCTGTGTTTGCTTCCTTTCTCTGCCTCACTTTGAGCCATTAAATTTCCCTGACCACTATCAAAACCTAGTTTCCCGCCTCTAAAGACCTAATAACACTATCTAATTCCCGCCACAAAACCTCAACCCCATCTCGGCTCAGATGGAGTCCATCCATCGCATACAAACCCTTATTCCCATAAAACCCACTCCAAACATCTACAAATACCAATCCTGACTCCTCGCACAAACCTTTCACATATTCATTCAACCCCATTGCACGAGACAACCATTCCATCCCCACATCCATTCTGGGAAGCACACCTGAAACAACGCCTTTTACTCTACTTTCACACATCCTTTCAATCAGCCTTTTATACCGCTGTCGTAACTCACAAGTACCCACCTTCTTTACATCGTTTACTCCGACATGTGTAATCACAACTGCTTCCCTCTCACACCCAGACACCAACCTATCATACCTCTCACACACATCATTTACACCAGCACCCGGCAGACAAACTCTCACTCCCTTCCATTTACTTTCATTCAACTTCCTATCTAAATACCTAATCTGAGAGTCACCCATCACAATCACCTCAGTCATTCTCCTATTCTCTCTAGGCCTAGTATTACCCTCCCTCCTGCTCTCACTCACTCGACCTCCTATTCTACTTTCAGGCACGGCCACACCAGACAAATCTCTTTCAAATTCTTCCTCTCTCAGGACATCAAATCTGTTAGTTAGCCTAACAGGTTCCATGTCCCTCTCATTCACACACCTAACCTGTCCTAACTTATCTATTCTGTTCACTTTCACCTACCACTCATCATCACTTACTTCACTTACTGCTTTCTCTCCAGTCCCTGTTCTAGGCCTAACTTCCTCCCTCCTGGTCCCAATCTGACTCTTCAAACGTACACTTGCATCTCTTCTCACTTCAGACACTAAATCGTTCAGTCTCAAGCATTCCGCACGTAATCGACTCACCTCCTCAGTCAAAGCACATACATGGCACTCAGACACATTCACTCTCCTCTCTACACCACAGACATCGCACACTACATACACACTACTTTCAAAAGGCATACTCTCTACATCCAAACAGTCAGCCATACTTAAACAAGAACAATAATAGAAACAAAAACTTACAAACAACAAGAATTTGACCCAAATTTGTGCGCGCAAGTTTAAAACCTGCTAATCAAGATGGCCCCGAAGTAAACAAAAGTCACTTTCTCACCAAAACAAAATAACCACAATTTATACAAAATAACCACAATTTAACTTTGTTATATTAACCAAATATATGATCTTATAACTATAACTTAATATTTATGTTTATGTCACACACCAAAATATATCAAATAATCAAAATATTCTGAGAGCTCTACGAAACATGTGCTACCTGTTTGAAGGTCAGTCGAAGAACTTAAATCACTTTCATGTAAAAAATTGATCTTTCCATGTTTTAAATTTTCATAACTGAAACTGACCTTTGTTTCAGTTGGAAATAGCGCATTACCCACCTAGATACTATTAGCTGCCACCACTTGAAAATTAAAAAACCAAGTATCAGCTGTATGTGAGAAAGGATTTTTTCGGTAAACCTGAGATCCATACCCTGTGAGCCGTACTATGGGTTGCTATATGGGGGGGGGGGGGCTATGCCCCCACCCCCCCTTAGGAACAAGTAATGGTAATTCTGAAGATCCATACACTGAGCTTTCCCGCTCGCATTCCCATAAGAATTATTCCACCTCCCAACATTTTTTCACCCAACTGTGTGATTAACTTGTTTTATTACTTGTTCCTGAGGGCGAGCGTAGCGAGCAGGGGTGTATGGGGGGCTATGCCCCCCCATATAGCAACCTATACTATGGTTCATTAGGTATGGATCTTCAAGTTTACCCAAGTAATAAAACAAGTTTATCACATAGTTGGGTGAAAACATGCTGGGAGGTGGAATAAATATTATGGGAATGCGAGTGGGGAAGCTCACAGGGTATGGATCTTCAGAATTACCATTTTTTCACCAACAGAATTAGATTCCTGGAATGGTTTACCACAGGAGACAATATATAGTCCAAATTTTGGCAATTGTTTAGATTAGTGGTGCACAATTAAAAATAATGGGGGGGTGGGGGTGGCAACCCCCATAATTAAAGAGGGTTTTACCCCATTTAAAAATCTCAAAATGATATATAATACAATATGCTGTCACCCCCAAATGCAAAAGTTGATAAAAATGTGCCACTAATCTTAAAAATGACCTAAATTTTAATGCTTTCAAGCGCAAGTTAGATGAGTATATGTGGAGGGTACCCTATCACTGTTTTTAAGGGTAAAGATTCATTTTAACACATTTTCACAAATGAATTTAAAAAAAAAAAATGTTTTATGCAGTTTTATCTGTACTTTTTAGATTTGACACTCATTTTTCCCAGAAATTGATACTTTTCCCATAATTGACAGAAGTCCACACTTACAAAAGTATACATTTCCAGCAAAAATGAGTTTCGGATCTGAAAACTACACGTGAAACTGCATAAGAAAATATATTATAAAAATTATTTAAAAGAACCAGACTAGACCTAACCTGATAATTTAAGATGACGATAGTGCCACCTACTTTAGGCTATTTCTGCCCAAAACTAACATTTTTGTTTAGATATTTTTAAAATGTCCCCATATCCCCCACAACTTAAAAAACACCTCGTAATATTCCTAAATCAAAGGCCTACCATAAAATTTGAATACATACAGCGTTTGCTAAATGTCATTAGGCCTCTAGTTTGAATAAAAGCTTTGCCCAGAAAACAGTTTATAAATAAAAGGCTAGCACTTGGTAACTGCTGGCATTAGAAAGAAACATGCCCTTAAATATACTAACGTAAAATTTGGACTGGGTCTTTTTACCCTTTTGAATCTTTTAATCCTGAACTAGCATAATCACTGGACACCATTAGACCATATAAACTAAAAAAGGCTTTGATTTGTTTGGAATATCCAAAATATAATGAAGCTTGTCATTGTTTAAGAATCTAGAAGATATTGACTGCCTACAGATCTAAAACTACTTGATATTGGTTGACTAGTCAGGCCAAAATAGGGAGAAATGATGCAATGAGTTCAAAATTTAGTAAAATAACAATAGACTTTCAAAAAGTGACTAACTACATTATTATTAAGTTCTGGAGGTTGAAAATAACAATCAGTGAGAAGTACAAAAGGTTAGTTGAAAGGATAAGTGAAAGTAGAGTGAAAGGCATTGTTTCAGGTGTGCTTCCGAGATTGGATGTTATTATTATTGTTATTGTTATTATATGGGGATGTAACGGTTGTCTCGTACAATTGAACTGATTGAGTATGTGAAAGGCCTGTGTGAGGAGTCGGGATTAGTGTTTGTAGATGTTTGGAATTGGTTTTATGGGAATAAGGCATTAACATATAACATAACATAATTTCACGGATGACAAAATCCACAAGGGCCTATCAAAGGTCATCCGTATCCATAGGTAATGTCCAACCATGCATCTACGATATATAATTTAAAGCCGCCATAGGAGTCTGTCAAAAACAAAATCAAAGTCCCCCAAAATATACAATAAAAAGAATCTGCATCCTCAGGAATGAGTCAAGAAACATATTCATATACCGAAAGTAAGAAATTAACCCTCCATCCTCATATAATCTTACAATCTGCGCTTGAAAACATTCTTGTGTGGCAAACTATTCCAATAATCCACCACTCTGTTAGTGAAAAATATTTTCTAACATCCATTCTGCACCTCTGTTTTTTAATCTTTAAGTGGTGGCCTCTAGTTCTATTACTACCTTCTAACTCAAATAACTTGCTGAAATCCAATTTATCCATCCCAGAAAAGATTTTAAAAAGCTCAATCATATCTCCCCTCACACACCTTCTTTCAAATGAAAACATATTTAATACCCTCAGTCTATCTTCATATTCAAGGTGCTTCAGGGATGGTATTATTTTTGTTGCCCTCCTTTGTACTGACTCTAATAAGTTTATATCATGTCTAAAATGTGGTGACCAGAAGAGAAACCAGTTAGATTAATTGATGATAATTCTAGGTCAAGGGAAGTAGTGATAAATTCTATTAATATAGACAGAGAAGAAATTAAAGGGCTTATAATTCAGTTAAATACTAGTAAGGCATCTGGCCCTGACAACATTCATTCTAGGATACTCAAAGAAGGTGTAGAAAGTATTGCAGTAGCTCTCGAGAAGATATTTATTAGATCACTAGAGTCTGGAGAAATACCAAATGATTGGAAATTGGCAAATGTAGTGCCAATTTTTAAAAAGGGAAGCAAAGAGGACCCAAATAACTTTAGACCAGTAAGCTTAACTTCTATAGTCTGTAAAATTCTTGAGAAGATGGTTAAGAAGGGAATTTCTGATCATCTAGAGAGTAGCAGGTTAATTAATGATGCTCAGCATGGTTTTAGAAAAGATAGATCGTGTTTAACTAATTTACTGGATTTTATGGATTATGTAACTAAAGAATTAGATAGGGGTGAGAAAGTTGATGTGATCTACTTAGATTTCAGCAAAGCTTTTGATAAGGTTCCACATAGAAGACTAGTTCATAAATTAAAGCTGCATGGGATATGTGGGAACGTTTTAAATTGGATAACTGAATGGCTGAAAAATAGGAAACAGAGAGTTGTACTGAATGGAGTGAGGTCAGAGTGGAGGAATGTTATTAGTGGCGTACCTCAGGGATCAGTTTTAGGCCCTTTATTATTTATAATCTATGTAAATGATCTTGGGCAAGGTGTAAATAGCAAAGTGTCAATTTTTGCTGATGACACTAAATTGGCAGCTGTAGTCAAAGAGGTTGAGGGTAGCTTTAAAGTGCAGGGTGACTTAGATAAGCTGTTAGCTTGGGCTCAGAAGTGGCAGATGACTTTTAACCTTAATAAATGCAAAGTTATTAACATGGGGAGAGATAATAGGGAATTTAGCTATGAGATGGATGGATATTGGCTTAATTCAGTTGAAGATGAGAAAGACTTAGGAGTGGTAGTAGATAGGTCACTGAAATTTTCAAAGCAGTGTATTGAGGCAAAAAATAGAGCAAATAGGGTGCTAGGTTACATTAAAAGAAACGTTAGCTACAAGAGTAAGGAGGTCATCCTTAAACTATACAACTCTTATGTCAGGCCACATTTAGAGTACTGTATACAGGCATGGTCACCACATTTTAGACATGATATAAACTTATTAGAGTCAGTACAAAGGAGGGCAACAAAAATAATACCATCCCTGAAGCACCTTCAATATGAAGATAGACTGAGGGTATTAAATATGTTTTCATTTGAAAGAAGGTGTGTGAGGGGAGATATGATTGAGCTTTTTAAAATCTTTTCTGGGATGGATAAATTAGATTTCAGCAAGTTATTTGAGTTAGAAGGTAGTAATAGAACTAGAGGCCACCACTTAAAGATTAAAAAACAGAGGTGCAGACTGGATGTTAGAAAATATTTTTTCACTAACAGAGTGGTGGATTATTGGAATAGTTTGCCACCTGAGACTGTAGACAGCCCAAACTTGAATGTTTTCAAGCGCAGATTGGATGATTATATGGGGATGGAGGGTTAATTTCTTACTTTTTGGTATGTGGATATGTTTCTTGACTCATTCCTGTGGATGCAGTTTCTTTTTATTGTATATTTTGGGAGATTTTGATTTTGTTTTTGACAGACTCCTATGGAGGCTTTAAATTATATATTGTAGATGCATGGTTGGACATTCCTATGGATTGTTAAATTGTATATTGTAGCTGCATGATCTGACAAAATCCTATGGATGCATTATATGGGTGGGATTTGATGGATACGGATGACCTTTGATAGGCCCTTGTGGCTTTTGTCATCCGTTAAATTATGTTATGTTATGTTATGTTATGTTATGTTATGCCTGTATACAGTACTCTAAATGTGGCCTGACATAAGAGTTGTATAGTTTAAGGATGACCTCCTTACTCTTGTAGCTAACATTTCTTTTAATGTAACCTAGCACCCTATTGTATGCATTGGATGGACTCCATCTAAGCCAAAGCCAAAGTTGGAAAAAACCCAACCCACTTGCTTTTATGTATTAAAGTTCATAAACAGGCAATAAATTACAAGAAAACTAATCACAACCATTGAACTCCTAAAAATACTCTTTTAATTTAATTGCACAATGTTAAAATTAACCCAGTAGCTATTACTATATAGTATAATAAAAACTAATATTTTTATTCTTAAGGAACTCACCATTTGAATTTCTGCAAGAATAAGAAATATGCACTCTGTGCTCTAAGATCTCGCCTCGCTAGGGATTATTTAATTCTCTTATATATTTATCATATTTAATTTTAAAAGAGTTTACACTGGTGCAGTTCACAACATTGCCTGGCAAATCATTCCATGGGTCCACAACCCTTTGAGTGAAGAACTTCTGCCTTAGAGTTTTGTTGCATCTTTTCTTAAAGAGTTTTCTGTTATGACCTATAGTAAGCCCTTGTGCAGGCTGGAAAAACTCCTCGGGCTCAGACACAAAGTCATATCCTCCCATGATCTTGAACAATAGTAAATTCAGCAACCTTGAGGTCTTTCAAATTAAAGCTGGATAAATATATGGACAGTAAAGGCTTTGTGTAATCAGAGCCACCTATATATTATCATTGTATGCTGCTCATATATATATATATATATAATAGTTTGATGTATAGTTAATTCTTGTTTGTTGATATATACTATATGTATTAATAATAATTATTCATAGAACAAAGAAGTGCCAATTCCTAGGCTATACTTCTGAACATTCTGACCTGTTAGCATATGTGCTACTTTAGGTTAACTCGCATGGACCCAGACCAATCTACATTATTTTAAATAAACTGAACTAATACTTGACTAAGGCTCGATACCCTGCCATCCCATATGATGACCTACATCAGATGATGTAAATATGCTGGAAGCACTATGTTCAGCAGTGGCATCAATTTGAAGGTCTGTTGCCTCTGTGATTACACTTTAAACCTTCTTATGATTATTTCTCTCAAGGGTAGTCTACCCAAGTTTCTCCAATCTCTCCTCATATGTCAATGCAGTACAATTTTGGTCACCATATTATAGGAAGGATATTGATTTGCTTGAGTCTGTGCAGAGAAGGATGACAAAGATGATTGGTGGGCTAAGGAACTTACCTTATGGTGAAAGGCTCAGAAAACTAAATCTACATACATTGGAAAGGAGAAGAGTCAGAGGGGAATTGATTGAAGTCTTCAAATGGGTAAAAGGATATAATAAAGGGGATCTGGGTAAGGTTCTTATACTTAGTGAACATGACAGAACACGTAGCAATGGGTTTAAGCTTGATAAGTATAGGTTTAGGAAGGAGATTGGGAAGAATTGGTTTACAAATCGTGTGGTAGATGAATGGAATAGGCTCACTAGGCATGTGATAGAAGCCTCCTCTCTGGGTAGTTTTAAGAATAGATTAGATAAATATATGGATGAAGCTGCTAGATGGGACTGACTTTTTTTTATGTACATATGTATATATTTTTCTAAGGAGTGGGAAGATTATATTTTGCGGTTGCATGAATGGACATAATCCTCTGGATGCATTTTATGTATATTGTAGATTAGATCTGACTAACTCCTGTAAAGGGTGACAATGTTGATGACTTTTCTCTGGTAAGAAATCTTTTGTGTGTTGAATGGAACAGGAGCTGCCAAGTGTAGGCCATGAATGGTCTTTTGCAGTCTCCTTCTTTTCTTATGTTCTTATGTTATGTTTAATGCTCCAAATCCTGGTACCAGCTTAGCTCTTTTCTGAACATCCTCCATTCTTTTTATATCCTTCTGCAGGTAAGGAGACCATGCCTGAATAGTATACTCAAGTTGTGGTCTAACATAAGTTTTATATAATATTCCTACAGACTCAACATTCAAGAAGTGAAAGTTCTGCTTAACCTGCTTCAATACAAAATTAGCTTTCTTCACACACTCTGAAATCTGCTTCTCAAACTTCAATCCAGATGAGACCAGCACTCCAAGTTCTTTCTCAACATCAGAAGAAGCAATTTCAGCTCCATTAATTTAATATACAGCTCCTTCATTATTACTACCTATATGCAGAACGAAACACTTTCTTGCAATTGGTTGATATCAACCATTGATGGGACCACTCCTCCATGCTCCTCATATCTTCATGCAATCTCACAATGTCTTCAGGTACCTTGATTTCATTATATACCTTAGTGTCATCTGCGAATATCTTTTATCTTTGACTTTATTGCAATTGCACTAGGAAGATCATTAATGTAAATGACAAAGAGCACTAGTCCAAGTACAGTCCCCTGTAACACCCTACTACATATCTCGCTCCATCCTGATACACTACCATTTACAACACACTGTCTTCGTTTCCTTAAAAAGCACTCAATCCACGACAGCAAACCATCACCAATTCCAGCTTTTGATAATTTAAACAATAGTCCTTGCAATGGCACACTGTCCATTATAATTGAAAGTATGGAAATCACTACCATCCTCAACAGCACTCATGAATTGGCCAGCCATCAAAAGATCTTCATCCGGTTCTGAACGGTGGATCCTCAAAAAGAGGGCCCCCCACCTCTGAAGCTGCAATGCCTGCCTAAGGTTTCCAGGCGGAGGGAGGAAAAGACTTGCATGGCGAGCCCAACCTCCCTCAATAAGTCATCAAAGGCTACAGCGTCTTCAGCACTTTGTCCGGCCAACAGCGCCCAGGGTTCTGCCTCCAGGAAGCGGATGGCCATTTCCATAAGGGTCTTCTGTTTGAGAAGGCCCCCGTGTCTCCTACGAGCTAGGCCTGGAGAGCATATTCCTTCAATGGAGTTGCCATGGACTCCGGGCCAGCTGAGAGGAGCTGCGCAGGCTCGTCTCATCTCGTCCCATTCCCCGTTAGCTATTTTCCTGCAGGAGACCATGCTAGGTGCGTGTCCCCTGCCCGCCCTCCTGAGGTATAAGGGTTTTGTGACCTCACCACAATGCGGTGGAATTAGGCTGCGCCATGGCACGGTTGCAGAGGCCCTTTCTCTTTCATGGAGATCTGAACGGCAAGAATCCTCTCTGGGGAGATTACTTAATAAATCCCAGTGGACAAGTCCTTGCTGATCTGATAGAAGAGCTTGAGATAGGTGTCCTAAATGTGGATGAGTTTATGCATCACTGCCAGAGAACCGCTTCATTTTCTTGCCTTGATTTATCTTTGTGCTCTTCAGATGCACAGCCTGATTTTGATTGGGGGGGGTGGTCGATGACCTCCATAGTAGTGTGCACTTTCCAATTCAAATATTATTTTCAGGGCAACTGCTGCCTGAGAGCCCACCTTGCTGGTGCTTGGCCTGGGTGCATTAGCCTGCATTTTAAGAAATGACTGAATTCTCTATCTCAGTCGAGTAGTTTAGGTCGGTAGATGAGGCCGTTGAGTTCTTCTCTGGCAACCTCATCACTGTGGGCCTGACTACTATTCCCAGAATGTCTGGCTATTTTGCACGCTGACCACTCCCATGGTGGTTGGCCGAGTGTGAGATGGCCCTCAAACAGAAGTGTTATGCATACATGCACTATAAGCGCCGCCCGAATGGCTTCACTCTCAGTGAATTTCGTTTTGCTAGGGCTAGGTTCCGGTATATTTCAAAGCACGCCAGCCGCTTACTTAACGGGAAGACCCCTCTGGCAGAGGTGTGTAGGCGAGTCAGAAGGATTCAGGGCAAGTTCTTGCAAGACCTCCTGTTGTCCAGGAGAATGGGACAGCAATCTCAGACCCTGCGTACGTGGCGGAATCCTTCGCGACCACTTTCTCTGCATTCTATAGCTGGGATGCTGCTCCACTAGCATTCAATGCAGGTTGTGATGTCGCCAAAGGCTGCCGTCTGGACTTTACCTCCAGAGGCAGAGAACCCTTCAATGACAGGTTTACTGTGAGTGAGTTGCGCTCCACTCTTGCTTCGTGCGCGGACACTGCCTATGGTCCGGACGATGTCCCGTATGCCATGCTTCGACACCTGGGTGAGCGAGGCATGGCCTTTCTGTTAGATTTGTTCAACAGGATCTGGGTGGAGGGTCTTCTCCCAGATTCCTGCCGAATCGCTACTGTGCTCGCCTTTCGCAAGCGGGAGAGAGATCACTCTACTCCGACCGGTTTCCGCCCAATCTCTCTAACCTTTTGCGTTTGCAAGTTGATGGAGAAATTGGTAAATGTTAGACTAGCCTTTTTCCTGGACAGCGGAGGCCATCTGTCTTCTGCACAGTGCGGCTTCCGCAAGTTCCACTCCATGTCTGATGCTCTGCTCCTACTGGAAAATGCCGTCTGCGAGGCTTTCCTTCGTAGACAGCACTATGCCACAGTGTTTTTTGATCTGGAGAAGGCCTATGATACTGCATAGCGATACGGTATCATGGAGACTCTCCACATGATTGGGGCGAGGGGACGCCTCCCAATGTTTATATCTGAATTTTTGCGAGATCGTCATTTCCGCTCTCTCCGGCCCAAAGGAGCAGGAAGATGGTATCCCGCAGGGAAGTGTCCTCAGTGTCACACTCTTTGCCCTGAGCATCAACGGCATCACCTCGGTGCTGCCAGATGTTCTCGCTACGCTCTACGTGGACAACCTTTCGATCTCTTTTGGTGTGGCCCAGATGCCAACTCTGGAGCGTTGACTCCAACAGGCATTGAACCGCATCTCTCGCTATGCCGAAGCGCACAGGTTTCGGTTTTCTTTGGCCAAGACTAAGGTGGTGCACTTCTGTCGCCATCCACGGCTCCACCCTGACCCAGATTTGTTTCTTAATGGGGTGCGCTTGGTCTTGTATTCAACCGACGCCTCACCTGGGAGGCTCATATTCGCAGCCTGAGGGTCTCTGTTACCCGCGCCATGGATGCTGTTCCGTGATGTTCAGCGCTTGGGGCACTGATAGGGCTACTGCCTTACTTTTTTATTGATCCTTTGTTTGTTCGAAGCTCGACTACGGATGCAAGTTTTATGCATCCGCAGCCAAGCGTTTATTGCAGAAGGTGGATTCGATCCACCACACCAGCCTTCGCCTTGCAACCGGTGCCTTCCGCACTTCACCCATTGAAAGCCTGTTGGTCGATGCTGGGGAGATGCCACTCGCTCTGCGCCGCGTGCAGTGCATCACTCGCCTGTACGCGTGAGCCCGGTGCCTCCCTCAGTCTCCAACAGCTTTCACTGCATTTGCAGCTGATCTCGATGGTGCCTATGCTGCCGAAAGACGCCAGTCATACCCTAGGCTGTTTGGGTTTAGGGCCAGGAAACTCCTTCAAGAGCTAGATATAACTCCATCCGGTGGCGCCCCTGGTTCTGCCCAGGAGCCACCCTGGAGGGTACCACATTTTGCTATTTGTCGCCACGCCTCTGCTCCCAAAGCTTGTACGGCGCCGGGAGTATTGCGTTCAACCTTTTTGGAGCACACCTCGTGTCACGCTGGAACCGTGACAGTGTATACGGATGGCTCCAAGTCCTCAAGAGGGGGGTCAGCTTCCACTCCGTGTCCCCTCTGTTTGAAGTCAGCAGGGCTCTGCCAGGCGCTGCGTCTGTCTTCACAGCCGAGCTGGTGGCAATACACCACTCGGTATGGGAGATTACGTGACGTGCCTGGTTCAGAGACCGGATTGTGATCTATAGCGACTCACAAAGCGCCCTGAGTGCTCTCGGGGCATTGGAATCTCCGCATCCCCTGGTTTGTGATATCTGTGATGCCACAGTTTTGGCAAGCTGGGCGGATGTTGAGATTATCTTCTGCTGGGTTCCTGGACATGTAGGAATTGCGGGGAATGAGGGCGCCAGGACTCTGCGACCGGACCGCCGTTTCGCTCTTCCTCACACCGACTACATGGCAGGAATACGGGCAGCTCTTCAGACTGCTTGGCAAAGAAGATGGGAGACAGTCGAAGGGAACTTAAAGTTGCGTGCCATTGCGCCAAAACTGTTCCCATGGACCTATCCCCCAATGCCGCGATGGCTTCGGGTCGCTTTCTGTCGTCTCTGTTTCGGACACACTCGTTTGACGCATCGCTATTTGATGGAGCGCTCGCCTGCGCCCTATTGCGACGACTGCATCGTTCCCCAGACTGTTCGGCACATTCTTGTCAAATGTCCCAGTCTGGGTGATCTTCGTGCACGTTATCTGTCCCGGTCCTGGGATGGGCGGGGTCGCTACCGCCTGTCCTTTGTACTCGGGACGAGTGCGTGCACATTGACTGGTGGACTTGTTGACTTTTTGGGGGAGGCCCGGCCTTCTCCCTTTCATTTAACTAGGTTTAGTTGTTTTTGTTATTGTTTTGTTATTGTTATTGCTTCCTAATTGTTATTTCTTTTTATTGTTGTTTTCTTTTCAAATTTTTTAAAGTAGCCTAGAACTAGGCTGTTTGTTTACGGCGACTTATGCCTAAGTTTGCAGTCGCCAGATAGCCCCTTAAAAAAAAGACCCCCATCTTATTCCACCTGACAACTGTACTACCTTTCTTCCCCATCCAGTCAGTCAGAGGCTTACTCACACCAGAACAATCACGTATAAACTTTCACTGGAACTCAATCAAACCCCCAATCGACTTCAGTTGCTTCACAGTCACTGGTTTCGGAAACATTTGCACCTTCTCAACATACTTCAGCGACTTTCGTAACCCATTCACACTTCGCCACTTTGACTTTCACACCAACCCTCACCACCAACATTAACCAATCTCATATGCTCCTCAAAAGTCTCAGTCATAATCAAAATATCATCTATAAACGCAATCACATTCTTACTAGCAAACTTACTCAACACAACATTCATTGCCCGCTGGAAGGCTCCGGGAGCATTAGCCAACCCAAAGCTGAGGTTCCGGAACTGATAATGCCTCTTTGTGGAAGAGAAGGCAATTACCGGCCGGTTCTCCTCAGCAATGGGCATCTGGTAATACCCCCGTACCAGATCCAGCTTCATAAACCACTCCATCCCATGCATACTATACACACACTGTTACCACACACATCGGAAACCTTTCTTTCACAGTCCTTTCATTCACCTTTCGATAATCCACACACAGACACAATTTTCCATCTGGCTTATGTACAGGCACAATTGGACTATTCCATGCACTCTCACTTTCTTCAATCACCCCCAATTGTTCAAATTCTACACACTGCTCCTCAATCTCATCAGCAACCGGACGTGGGAAATGCCTCGGCCGCTGATATATTGGGGAGTCCTCCTTCAGGACAATCTTGAATTCCGGGAGTTTTGCAACCCCGAAATCCAGATCACCCTTACTGAGGGCTCCCTTTCGTTCAAATATCATTTGATACACATCCTCCCTTTCATACTCAGTCAGACATACATCTAATTTCACCATGCCCTTCACTTCATTATACGTCCATTCACATGTCTTTTCATTTGCAACATTCACCCTGACATCTGTGCTATCATCCATACCTACCTCATTGACAGTGGAGATGTGACCTAGTACATCTCCGACTTGGATCCCTCTCACCTGTCCTTTCACCCTGGGGTCCGCCTGAACACATACAAACGGATCATTCATTCTTATCAAGCCATCAAACACACAAGCAACATGCCTTACCTCATAACATGCATACTTTCCATCCAATATCACAGTGTTCTCACCCACATTCAAACTAACATCCTTACTCCAACTCACTCTAACAGACACCCTTTCACCCTTCACAAGCCTTACACTCTCCATAGCAGTCACCTCAATACCAGTAAACACACTCCTCAAACACTACCATCTTTCCCTACATATAACTTATACACCCCATTTTTACCAATCTTTCTCTCAATCTGATCACTCGCAGGATACACAACCATACGATTCATTTTCATAAAATCATACCCCCAAATCACACCATACTCACTACTCACCTTATCAATCACAGAGAATTCACATTCATTCATCAACATACCATGCATTTGAACAGCTGACCTTATCATTCCAATCACAGGCACTCTCCTATTACCAATACCTACCAAACTACCCTTGCACTCAGACAGGATGGCTTTCTCGCTCACCTTGTCATATACATCTTTATTGACCAAGCTTGTCTTGCATCCAGAATCTATTAAAGCCAAACACTCAATTCTACCTTCACACTCATACTTCCTACCAGACAGCACTTTCAGACTAGACAGACTTACCAACATATTACTCACACTCATGCACCCAGAGGATACTTCACCAGGTACCCTCTTACAAATCAGTTTCCCCGCTTCAGACTTTCCATTAACACCTTGCGCTCTGTCTAATCCAACACTTTTCATTTGAATGTCCTTCCATTGCACAATAGCTACATACATTCCCTGGTCACGACACAACCTTGCATAATGACCAGCCTTTCCACAATTACCACAAGCATACTTCATACTTCCCCCAACAGTTGCTCCACCATTCAACCTCGGACAATCTTTCTTCAAATGGCCTATTTCTTTACACTCGCACTCTTTCACACTTTCCTGGCAATCCTTTATCATATGCCCTTTCTTACCACACCCAAAATATGCACCAGACATCCACCTACATTCTGCCAACATATGACCTTTCCTTCCACTGACGACATTCCACAATCTTTCTCACACCATTCGGTCTCATTTGCTGGGACATACCTCGGTTTTTCTCTCATATATCCATTCCCACGCTTGACATTCATCTGTCCCCTTCCATTCGACCACCCTCCATTTACCCATCCATTCTGTCGGCACAGGAAGTTCGACATCACTCCAGCTGGTGCAGCCTTCAGGGCATCCTTGTAGCTGACAAACTGCTGGGGTGGATGAAAGCTCCTGGGCTTCTTACCCCCAACATTCACACTGTACCATCCATCCTCTTCTAGATCGCTTTCAGCATCAAATCGTCCATCTTCCAACAGCTCCAACACATCCTCCCACATCGACCGTTCGCCTGTCAGTCTCATTCTCTCCTTTCTCTTTCCACTCAGCCATTCACTCACCTTTCGCAGGATCGTGTCTAGAAACTTCCTCATCAGTGGTTTACATTCATTTACATCATCATCACCATACCTCTTTCTCGCCATACTCTCAAGTCTATGTGCATACATGTTCACACTTTCACTTTTTGCCCATTCAAGCTTTCTCAAATTCATTCACCTTTTTATATTTCACACTCTCTTTCATTCGTTTCACCTGCCCAATCAATCTCTCCTTCACCACATCATACCTCGGTTCCCCCACACTTGTAATCACGCCGAAAAACTCCAATACTTTTCCCTTCAAACATTTCCCCAAAACATTCCTCCAATATCCCTTATTGAGCTTACAATATCGCTCAAATTCCCTTAAGAATTCTTCCACACTTTTCCCACCATGTAACCTAAACCTATCTATCTGGCACTTTCCTTATCAAAATACCCTTTCCCACATTCACTTCACTCTCACTTGAGCTGCCTTCACTCTCACTTGAGCTGCCTTCACTCTCACTCATACCAATCATACCATCACTCTCTCCTTCATCCGAGTACAATGAGTCCATACTCTTGCCTCTTACCTTCCTATCCTTTCCCTTTGAACCAGTCTTTCTTCTTCTCTTGCGTTCAACTCTCTTCCATTCTCCATCCTTCCTATCACTCCTAATCACCCTATCCTCTCTAGACTCGCACACACTCCCATTGATCCCATTAGTCTTATTCCCTTCAGTCGGAGCAGGGGTCAAGGGTCCTGGGGCCGGTCCTGACCCCTTCATCATGTCATACAAGTCCTTCATCCGTTGGTCGACTGCTTCTGTCTCTCATCCATTTCTTTGCTCATCTTGTCTGTCTTCTCATCCATACTCATCACATCACTCTTCAATCCATCCATCAATCACTCTCCATCACGTTCGACTGACAAGCTTCCTAAGTCGGTGCATGCCAGTTGGTACCACAACCGGGGAGGTGCTATTACTGTCACTGCTTTGGCCATACGAATCGCTCATGTAGCTGTCCAAAGTTGGACTCACCCAAAGTCTGTGTAAACAGCTTGAAGGCCACACATGAAAAGTCCAAATTGTGTGTGTCATTCGCGGAGAGATGCACCCCGCTTCTTTGAAGCAGTGTGGTGCATATCTCCTTGAGAAAGAAATCCTGGCCATTCGGCCCAGGATTGTCTCTGATTCGTCAAAGCTAAGGACTTGGTCCTGGTGCGCCAGTCTCTGGCTCGGATGTCTTACGTCTCAATGATAAGAAAGGCACCCTCTGCTCCTGGCCCATCCAGGCCAACAAGCACGGTTGTTTCCATCTCCATTCGGAGCCCTTCTGTGAGTTCTACTCAACCCTGGCGCTTCCCGAGTAAAGCTGGCTGCACAAAGGGTTCATACCCACCCCCTGCTAAAACCAAGGCTCCCTAGTGTGACCATTTCCCGTAAGGCGAAACGGGCCACGCGCCTCCACCGAGTCAGTAAACTCACGGGAAGCAACACCCCTGAAGTTGGTCACCAAGCCATCTTCCTGGGTTCCTAAAGCTGCCCCCCAAAAGGAGGACAGCAACAAAGGATCTTCCGCTCTTTTGCCCATTGCTAGTGGTAAGCTGGGTGGCTCGGACATGGTGGATCCTGGAAAAGAGGGCCCCTTGCCTCTGAAGCCGCAATGCCTGCCTAAGGTTTTGAGGTGGAGGGAGGAAAAGACTTGCAAGTCGAGCCCAACCTCCCCCAATAAGTCCTCTAAGGTGACATCACATTGTCCGGCCAACAGCGCCTGGGGTTTTGCCTCCGGGAAGTGCACAGCCATTCCTGTGAGGGACCTCTCTTCAAAGAGGGTCTCCTCGGAGCATATTCCTTCAATGGAATTGCTGCAGATGCCAACTGGGAGGAGCAGAGTAGGCTCGTCTCATCCTGTTCCCTGTTAGCTATTTTTCTGCAGGAGACCATGCTACGAGGGGCGGTCAATTAGTTTTGCAATTCGGATATAAGGAATGAGATATGATGAAAAGTGTTTTATTATTTTTCAATATAACTACCCTCGACTTAATGCACTTGTGCCACTTGTCCCTGAGGTTTCAAATTCCAGACTGCTGGTGACGAGCTGGACATCTTCATCGTCCCCAAACTGGCATCCACGCAGTGCAACCTTGAGCTGGCGGAATAAAAAGTAGTTGCTAGGGGCCAGATCTGGACTGTAGGGGGGGGATGGTTGAGCTCCTTGAATCCTCACTCACGCAGGGCAGCTTGTGCAACTCTGGCCTTGTGGACTTTGATGACGTTGAAGTCGATCTTGGGGCGTAAGGTTTCTAGGGACCCAATGGACAGAGACCTTGGTCATGGCCAAATTGTCGTGGATGATGATGATAACACCACCATGAGATATTCCAAGTTCTCGCTCGATTTCTTCAACCTTCACCCATCGATTTTCGAGGATCATCCTCTCCACACAGGCCACATTGTCCTCGTTGGTCATGTCTGATGGGCACCCTGGACGAGGGTCATCTTCAAGGGACTCACCACCATGGCGGAACTCCCTATTCCAGTGAGCAATGGTTGCATAGGAAGGGGCGGTGTCGGTGTACACTGCAACCATGCGTTCGTGGATCTCTTTTGCATTCTTGCCTTATTCCAAGTCATATCAGATCTATTCCTAAACCAGAAATTGTAAGCTTGTTTATCCAGATATGCACGCTTATAGTCAAAATTGAACCATGCTTTGTCCTTGTTGCGAAAAGTCATAACCCTAAATGGAATACACCTCTCAATTATATCAGCAAGAACATTACTAAGAGATTCAGCAGATCATCTTTGCAGTAGAAATGGGACCAATTAAGAAGACAGAGATAGATCCCTTAGGACTCTATTCCAGTCAGCTTGTGACTTAAAATAAATCTTACAAGATGATGATAGTTCAGGGACAGGTTACTCAGTTCTTATATAGGCAGATGCCTTATGGGAGTCCAATAGGACTCCCAACATCGGTATTAACAACACTGAATATCTGTAAGTATTAAATCTAGAATATTACTGGATATGTGTATTGGCCTTCAAAGTAATTCATCACAACCAGATTCAGTAGAGAAGTAAATTGCTCTCAAAACTATGATGATCAGTAGGTGATGCTGAGTTCAATCACTCTTTATGATGGGCATTAAAATCACCCACAAACAAGAATGCAGCTTGCCTATCATTTTCTTGTATAGATGTCATGGTATTCAGTAAACAGTCAAATATGTCATCATTGGCATCAGGGTTTTTATAGATTGAGAATAAGTAAAAATTACTATGCCTGCCACATACTTTCATAATTGGGCTTCCGAGAGGCAGGAAATCCATTTCTAATGTAAACTGCCATTCTCCAACCTCTCTCATAATCATTATGCTTCAATAGATGAGGCTGTTTAAAACCTGGAATTAAGAGCCCTTTAGAGGATCTAAAGTTTGTTCCCAAATCTCAGAACAAAATAAGATGTCAAATTGTCTGAAAGTTACAATCAAATCATTTAAATTTGCATGAAGCCTTTGAATATTAGTATACAACATGCAGCACTGCCGACACCTACAGGTAGTGGGTCCAGGGTTTATCTCCACATCATCAGCCATCAAAATAATTAAAATTACTAAAAGCTTGTCAGAATACTTGACCATCACGATGCATGAAAGAATAAATTGTTACCATATACTGAATAATAAAAAATGTCTGCATAGAAGAAGATACTAGTAACCTGATGCAGTACTCAGGCTATAAAGGGAAAAGTCCCTGCAGGGTCATAAAATAACTGGAGTAGAAACTTTCAACCTGGAGATTTGTCCTTGCAGTTTTGTTCCATAAAGAATGGAGCTGGCATAGTTACTCTACAAGAACCAGAAAAGAATGGAAGGGAACCAGTCAACCATGGATAACCCACTCAAGCAGATCCACCGATCACAAGCCTTTCAAGCCCTGGCTAATGTCACCTGTTACGAGGTGGACTCCAACAACTCAATCAACTACCAGTCCCAAGCAAGCCAAACACAGTCCACCAAACTTCCTGCTAAAAAGAACAGAATTGAAGAGAAAGAGAGAGGATAGAAGCAAAAAAATAAGGTGGATAATAAAGATGATTAGGGGTAGATGAATCCACTGAAAACAAAGGAGAGTGTTCGTCTACCAATATCCAACCTTCAAAAAAAAAATATAAGAGGTAGAGCGAAGTGATAGGAGAGTATGCTTGAGTGCACCCCCAAGCAAGGGAACTCAATCCAGACTGGAATAAATACCTTGGTACAAGGTTGTGGCAGTCTTAATGGAATGAGAACATTGGTTATTTATTTGGAAACCCATCTCCTAGAAGACCTGCCAACCAAGCCTAAGAGTATCTTCTACTCAAATGGTTTGATTTTGGAGTAAATTCCTTAAGAGAGTTGCCTAACATGGCTATTGGGTGACGGTAGTCTCCACAACACAGATAGTTTGATTTTGGAGTGTTTATCTCCTAGAAGAGCTACCAACCAAGGCTAAGTGCCTCTTCATCCAATTGCAGAAATGCCTTAGGTTAGCATGCTATTCAAAGTGCACTGACAAGGAAGGACAGAACAAAAATGGAGCATGTGGAGTAAGGAAATATTAAAAAAAAATCAAAGTTCCAATTGTTTGAAATCTAGAAATGTTTTCCATAAATAGAAGCAAAGTTTTCTACAAAATAGGAGCTTTAAGCGGTAACTGAAATGTAACAAATTTTCTTTGAAGCAATTCAATAAAAGTTTTGCCGGAACAACCGCGAATAATCAATGATAATTCTAAATATGTAGATGGTTATTAATAATTTTTAAGTTAGATCAATAGAAGAATTCTTTTCAATTAAAAAGATATACTATTTTTTATAAAAAAAGGATTTAAATATTTTATTATTTTCCCTAACGATCTACCAAGGTTAAATTCATTCACAGTGATTTCAAGCAAAAATTTTTTTTTCTTAGAATAAATTAGGTTGTAATAAAATATTCATGTTAATTGTAATTCCATTTTCATTTCAGGCTTATTTAGTTCCCTCTTTATAGTTTAAATTTGCTTAGGTATAAAATACTTTTCATAATGAGTGGGAAAAGTGAAGATATAATTCTGCAGTTGAATAATATTCGCTATAAGAAAAATAATGGTTCTCTGTATCTATCAAGTAAACGTATAGGATGGATGATGGATAATGAAGATACTTTTGAAATTAATATTCAATATACAGATATAAGAAGTAAGTTTTTTGTACTTTTCCATATATACTTGTGTAGTCAATACCAAGGTTTCTTTTTTCAAAGCTATATTTATGTTAGATATGACATAGAGTGCACAGCAGCCTTTTCTCAACCTCCTAACTACTCCACCTCTTTTCATTAACCCTCTGATTCATAATGATATAAGATTTATATATGATTTTTTTTTTACACTTTTAACTTTTTTAGGTCTCTTTAATTTTATTTTAAAGTAGCCTAGAACTAGGCTAGTTTTAATACGCCGACTAATGCCCAAGTAGGCAGTCGCGAGATGAGCTCTTAAAAACAAACAAACTCACAAACAAACAAACATTTTTAGGAGTACGCAGAATTTTTTATTTTGAGCCAATGTAAAATATATCTACAAGTGGGTCCATACTAGAGATGGGACGATTCCCCCCAAATTTGCGATTCAGATTCCAGTTACAAGTTACGTTTCCGATTCCGATGCTGTTTCCAATTCCTTCACAAAATAGAATATTGATTATATGATATATATTGTTAAAAATAAATGTGATACATATCATAATTTATTATGTATTGTAGCTTTACTATTAGTAATAGTCTATAAAGATAATTAAATAATAAATATAATAAAATGTATTTAATTTCTTCATGTACCATTGATTCATAATTCATTCAGTGGAATAATAATACTCTATGCTTCACTAATAATTAATAAAGTTAGTTGTTACATAAACTAAATAGAATATAGTAAACAAATAATTGTAAGATGAATATTGTGCCTAAGTTAAATAGTATCTGCTAACAACTAATCTTCTGATATAGTGCCTTATGCTGGAAGTTTCATATCGTCACAACTGAGTGAATTTAGATCTTTGATAGTGTAAAGTAGAGATGGAGCAATTAATCAGAATCGGGAATCGTAAGAATCATTAATTTGGGGGGAATTAAAATCAGCATCAGAATTGCTAAAAATAATCCCAGTTTTCCGATTCCAAAAATGATTCCTTTCAAATTTCAGTACAGACTCTTTCAACTGTGGTTCTTTAAGTTTTTAACTTTCTTTCCTACTTGCCAAATAGTGAAATTACATAAATTGATTGATACTAATGGGAAATAAACAATGTTTAAAAGGAATCATTTTTGGAATTGAAAAACTGGGATTATTTTTAGCGATTCTGATGCCGATTCCCCCCAAATGAACGATTCTTACGATTCCTGATTCTGATTAATCGTCCCATCTCTAGTCAATACAGCACCATTTGTCACATAGTTGGTTCCAAATGGCACCATTTATAAAATAAACGGCAAAGTTTTGTTGAGCACTATTTATCACTTTGCTTTGTGATATTTTTAATATCATAACTGAGTTTTAGCCTCTTCAAGTTTCTGAGCAGATGATAGCTTATCATGAGCTTTGAACATTTTCTGGTTTAATGACAGCCCTTCTGAAAAGTATTGGATGTAGTTCAATCTGCATTTTGAGCATTATTAAAGAATTAATATTTTAAGATTAAAGCTGGCACAAATCATCTCTTCTTTTTATATACCTGCCTTAAATGCTCTCTAATTAGCTATATCATCAATCATACAGACCTTGTAGTTTAGTCTAAGTTATTACGTTAAATTTCTAAGATTTTTTAACTGGTATTTGGTCCAAAAGAGCTAGAACTGATGGTTCAAGTGAAATTGATGCATTTTGCTCTTGCAAACAATCATTCAGTGCTCGAGATCTTGAATTGAAGAGATATTACTCAAACCACTGATAGATGATCCATTTGAATCCTGTTGACTCTATATATATTTTCAGTGGTACTAAGTATAGTGGTGTTTATCATTATCATTGTCCAGCAGGTCAGCTCCTGCCAGTATTTCAAGTGCCGAACCATTATATTTTGATAAATAGGCCTAATATATGTAAATTATTTGGTTATGTTTTTATAAATCTGTAAAAATAGAGGATTTACACTTAGGTAAATCTTTTATATATTTAGAAAATATAGCTACTATATACAGTTGATACTTTAGGTCTTGATAGTCTCTGAGGCTCATTAACGCATCATACCCACCAGCCACTCACAGTGCTGGCTGGAACTGTACTAGCCTATCATATACAAAGAACTGCAACTAACTATGTTTGATTCTACACTTAGACAACTAGTAACATGTTTTAACAGGTTTATTTAGGCTACATGTCAGCTTAGTCTTCCCCTTTCACTATGTAGCTATTATTCCAGGAAAACTTTGAAATTTGGTGTCATTTTCCTCGTATCTGGGCCTATCTCAGAACGTATCCCTACCATCAAAAGAAGCGAACATCCATCCTAAATTTAACAAACTTCTAAGGTAGATTTTCACACATCAGAATGACGATCCTTATTTTTTAGGCTGCAGAATGACACATTATTACATTTAAATCACTCAAATCATCAATTTTGTTTCTTTTTCAATCAGTGGCATAGAAGTGGGGGAGGATATTGGTCAAGTCATTGGACAGGAGAGTGCGTGATTAGAGGAGGGTCCAAGGGTTCTCCCTCCGGAAATTTTTTAAAATTTAAAACTAGATTACCAAAGAAGCGATCTGGAGATATTTTTGAATCTAAATCATATACCGAAATAGTTTTTAATGAAATTTTACAGAAAAATGATAAATTTAATCTGGAAATACTATACATACAAGCACAAAACCCTATGAACATTTGTTAACAATTGAGAACATCGTATATAGGTAAGTCTATAAAATGAAATGTAATTTTTCATCAACAAACTAAGCTTTTTCATGAACTACAACAAAGCACAGATTGAAAAAATGCTTTTGAACCATTAAAATCTAGTGAGAGATTGTGCAGCACTATTTGGGTAGTGCATCTAGAAATCACTTAATAGTAATGTGTATTTAAAGATAATATGTTTGTTGAAGGGAGAAGGCATGAAGCAAAGCTTATGCGAAGCCTTCTGGAGTTGGGATGATTTTAGTTACCCAAATACATATCATATAATATATTTGAAATTGATGACATCTTATCTATGGTCAGTTTCTTTGTGGTCTTTTAATTTGACCCTCGGTGAGCGGTGTTTTTTCACACATGTATTATATCACTTGAAAACCAGTTGTCGGTTGGCTCAGCTGAATTCCTTAATAACGTCACTATGGACTTCTGGAATGTCCTTGTTGATGTACAGATGGGCTAGGCCATTCACTCGCTCTTCGTGCATGGTGGACTGTAGGTAAGATTTTATCAATTTCAGAGCACTAAATGAGCATTCACCTGTCACAGTTGTTACCAGCAAGTTTGCAAAAATTTGCAAAAGGGTTTCTATCATGGGATAAGTAACGAGAGTTGTCTTGGAAGGAATTGGTAGTACAACTGGGCGGCTTCCATGAGGGCACTAGATCGTCAGAATCCTGACAGTATGCCAGTAGTAGCATACTGAGCACATATGCTTTCGCACTGTGTTATTTAAGTCATTCATCTAGTTGGTTTATACAGACGTTGATGTATGGGAGAAAAATAGAATGTCTGTAGTAAACTTCTGGTGTCTCAGCCGGATAATTGGACTTCTGCATCTGCCTGTCAGTCATTCTTGGCATGCAGATTTCTTCACCAAACAATTCTTGAGCATGCATGAAAATGTCCCTGAAGACTTGTTTGTCTAATCGCATGTGTCTCAGGACCTTCTCACAGTCCTGGACATGGTCCACCACATTATGGATGTCCTGGGCTTCAGCCTGAAGCTTAACGGAAAGTGGCTTGGTGATCTCCAGAACCGATACAAGTACCTCTAGGGCAATTATTTTTGAATCACTGTTCCAATGGCTGATATCAGTTCATTCTGGGCTTGGGGAAAATGTATGTGGCATTCCTACTTGTGGTCGTTAAATGTTCCTGTAACACTTTATTGTTGGAAACTGCCATCAGCTCTAGAGGCGCTCTCAGATTTCCTTGTCCGTAATCTATATCGGCTCTAGTTCCTGCGGGAGAGAGCAACAGGGTTCTGGAATTGCAATGACCCTGAAGCGGTAGACCTAATCTACCCAGAAACTCTATAGAAAAGAGTATCTGCTGCAGAGCGGCTTGGTTTTTGTCATGCTGCTTGGCCTCTGTGGTGTTCAGCTGCTGCTCTATGACTCCAGTCTTCATTGCCAGTTTGAATGTTTCTGCGCGCGCGACACTGTCTTCATGGAATTTCATTGCTAGATGTGCTAACAAATAGCCATCTTTGCCGGTTAGGTGAGCGAAGTTCTCTAGGGGTGTTCTGACCAGGCAATTCAATTGGTTTCCTCGGATTGCTTCAGGAGTGAAAAACCTGCAAGGGTGACAGAATAGTCCACGTTTAGACACAAAATTGGAGAAGACGCTATACTGCCCAATTAGATCTTGTCCGAGATATTTACGTCTGGTTCTGCCTCCATCTTAATGCTCTCTGTAAGGCCACTGAAAATACAATGGCACAGCCCAAGGTGTGGTGAGTATGCGCAGTTTCTCTGCATCAGTGAGCTCCAACCAGTTGATAACTCCTATATCATCTTTACTGGAGTTGCCATTAGGTAATGCAGACGTGGACGGTTTTAATGTCGGTGAAGGATTCCTGTGTCTGAGCTTGCAGTTGGACGTCTTGGGTCCTGTGTGTCTGGGTCTGCCACAACACATTTTCTGATCTTGGCTATCCATTCAAAGATCAGTACATCTGACTCAGGATATCCACACTGTTGCCCTGCCTCTCTTGCTGATCCATTATGATCTGCGATCTTTGAGGAAGCCCTCTGGTGACTATGGCTTGCTTGCACAGGTGACACTGCACTTTACCAGCTGACTTTGATGTGGTAGATTTTCCTTGCATCTTGGCATGGATTCTGAGACTTTCTCCTCCTCAGGGATGACTTGAATGGTAGACACTCCCTCTAGGGTCACTATACATTCTATACCCAGGGCTGGGGGTGTTGGGTCTTGGTAGACCTGATCTAAGAGTTGGAGATTGGTGTCCTAAATGTGGATGTTTTCATGCATCACAGTAGGTACCATAACCACTTCATTTTCATGTTGACCTTTCCTTGTGCTCTGGATGCATACAGATTTGGGGTAGGAGGTGGTTGATCACCTTCACGATGATGATCACTTTCCCATTCATATATCTTTGGCTGGTCCACTACTGCTGAAGAAGCAACTTCATTGGTACTTAGTTGGGCACAGTAGTCCATATTCCAAGAAATGACTAACTTCCTTACCTCTGTTGAGGAGCTTAGGTCACTTGACCAGGCTAGTGAATTTTGTATGCATCCTCATCACCACAGGCCTCCGGGGAGATGTTCCGGGAAGATGGCACGACCATCTTACTCATGACCTTTGGTGACAACCATATTCCCCAGCTAGAATGTTGCTTCACCAGCATTTTGAGCACTGATGCTGTTTGCTACAGATGGATTACACCTTCAGATGCAGAGGACCCTTCAATGACTTGTGTTTGCTAAGTTAGCTAGCTGCATTCAGCCCTCACTTTGTGTGCAGATAGATACTGCCACTGTTCTGGATGATATCCTGTATGCCATGCTTTGAAATATGAATGAATGAGGCATGACCTCTATGATATCTTTCCATATTCCTGGTAAAAGGCTACCATGCTTCACTTTTTGCAAGTTGGGGATCACTCTAAACCGGCCAGTTTTTGCCCAATTTCTCTAACCTCTGGCATGTTCAAGTTGATGGAGAAATTGCCTAATGTTAAGTTGATATTTTTGGACAGCGGAGGTCACTTGTCCCTTGCACAGTTCCTCTCCATGTTGGCTGCTCTGCTCAGTGTTCCTTTGTAATCACTACTGTGCCACTGGAGAATGCCTATGCTACCACGGGCCATAGAGTATCTTGGTATTACCTCGGTGCCACTGGAAGATGTTCTCACTATATACTACCCTGATGACTTTTCATTCTCTTTAGGTGCTCCCCAGATGACAAATTTGGCCTAAACAAAGTTATGATAGTTTAGCCACCATTCATGAATTCAACCTAACTCAGACCTTTTCCTAAATGGGGCCTCACTGGATGTAATGGGGTTGGACCACTTTCTTGGTCTTGTTTTTGATCTGTCTCATCTGAAAGGTATGCATTTCTATTCTTAGGGTCTCCTCTACCCATGCCATGGATATTCTCTCTGGCTGCTGATATGGCTACTCTTTTATTGTTCCACCGCTTCTTTGTTCTAAGCTAGACTAGAGATGTGAATGCTACGCATCCATAGCTGAGTGTGTATTATGGAGTGTGGACTCATTTCACCACACTGGTCTCTCCTTGGCAACTGGTGGCTTCCCCATGTTTCTTGTATAGAGCCTCCTTATTGATGCTGGTGAGATGGCACTTGCTTTACACCACTGCAGTGTATTATTCACTTGTATGCTCAGGCTCTGCAGCTGATTTTGACAGTGGGATGCTAATTATGCCCACTGCCTTTAGGGTTTAGGGCTAGAAAACTCCTTTAAGAGTTTAATGTAACTCTCATGCTGGCTTTGCTAATGGTTCTGCCCATGATGCCACCATGGAGGGTACCACCTTTGAATGTTTGTCACAATACCTCTGCTCCCAAAACTTTTACAACATTGGGAGTGCTGTGGTCCATCTTCTTTTGAGCCCATATTGTGTCACAGTGGAACCTGCCAGTGTATATGGATGGCTCCAAATCCAAAGAGGGCAGGTTGTCTTCCATGCCATCTCATCCCTGTTTGAAGTTTACATGGCTCTTCACTGCTGAGATGGTCGCAATAAACCTTGATGTATTAGATTGCACCAAGTGCCTGGTTCTCAGATCAGAATGTCAGATTGTCTTATACTGCTTTCCTGGATCTATATAAATTGAGGATGCTTGGACAACATGACCAGTGTTTTACAATTCTCCACTAACCACATGGTAGGAATCATAAGTCCTTAGGCCTTAATGGCAATTAAGATAGGCAGCAGACTCAAATTTAAAGTTGCATGGCATTATGCTGTCTTTTCTCATGGACCTACCCCTAATACCTGGATGGAGTCAGGTGATATTTTATTACCCGAATCAGATACATTCACAGCATTCATTACCATTTGATGAAGTACTCCCTTGAACCTTTGTCTAAATGGCTCTGTACCCCTGACAGTGAGGCACTTTTTGGTTCAATATCCTTCTTTTGGGGAGCTCTGTGATTGTTGCCTGTGCCTGGACTGTGATGGCTAGGGTCATTACTACCCATCAAAGGTCTGCATACTAGTATTTAAATATTTGGGTTGTTGAATACATACTCAGACTGAGGGAGGCATCCTTTTTGCCTTTTCTTTTTCTATTATTTTTTTAAGTAACCGAGAATTAGTCTTATGTTTGCAATTTCATTGGCTGCAACTTTGCTGCTTAGCCTAAAAAAAGTTGTGTGGAGATGGAGGTTTGATTCACATTTGTCAGGAGTATTTACTGTGTTGATTGGGGATGGAGAGATGGGGTGGACATTGTTTATCTGAACAATTTTGCAGGTGTCAATAGAAAGTTAGTAGTTTATGACAAGCTAAAAAAAATAGTTTGGATGTTGCAACCTCTTATTTTTAAGTCAATGAACTCTGGCCAATTTCCCCAAATAAGGACTTTCTGGGAATTACCCCCCATCCCATTAAAGGTTATTCAAAGGTTTAAGAACATTTGGTTTATGTGCAACAGAATTAAGAGGATTTGAAGCTATCATCAATAAGAAACAATTGGAAATCCTTCAAATCAATTGTGCCCTAGGGTACGTTTGTTTTCCTAGTTGTCACCCCCTTACACCCTACTGGCAATCATACTAAGAATGGATATCTTCCTTTTTTAACTGTAATATAAATCAAAATTCATGTCTGTTTGTTTTATACTAGATCAAAAAATATCTCCAGAAGGGAAACCCAAAGTTCAGTTGCAGCTTGTCCTCAATGATCAAACCACACACACTTTTCACTTCAATAATTCTGAAGGGAAAGAGAAACAAGTGTGTGAGAGGAACAAAGTGAAGGTAAGTCTTAATTTGAAATAGAAATATTCTACAGCAAGTGTTTCATCGCCAAGTAAACTCATGTTGTGGCCTTTTTCTATCTCAGTGTAGACCTACAGATTAATTTGGGGTCTGAATCTTGATTGAGAATATTTATATGCAGGACATTTTCCATTTGCTAAAAGAAAAATGAAATTGTTTAATATAAAAAAGTTTCCCCCGAATTTCTTTTTAGCTTGTGTCAAAAGTGTATTGTGGTATCAATTTGAGATTGGAGTCACATAGATAGAGAGGCATAGGAAAAAGAGAAAAGAAAAAATAAAGAATGGAAGTAGTGTGTAGCATGTTGAACACAGCTTCCTGCTTTGCTGGACCACTGTTAGCAAGTAGCAAATCCACTGCGCCATCCTGAGTCTAAAAAAAAAAAATCTTTAAGCCGCTTGCTTGCACTTTTTGGCACATTACAATAAGTAGGATATAGCCATTTAGCCCTTTCATCAAAGATGAGATTCCTGACCAGATAATGAAATGTATATAAAGATTAGAATGACTATCATTTGAGCCTGAAGGCATCAGGGCCCAGTCCTCTTTGGAGAAAATGGTGTTCTGGTCAGATTGTGTTTTATACTCCAATCAGCTGTGGTTGAACCGTTTGTGACCACAGGGAATGGTGGCACACACTGTGTCATGGGTATGTGGATGTGTCTCCCAATAGGTGGCTATGTTGTGCTCTGAAGATGGGAAGGGAAATGATAGCAGTGTCGTTATGAGCTATGTGCATGAGATGCGGATGGTGTAGAGGAAGTGAAAATGTGTGAAAGATGTATAGCCATAGATCCGCCTCTAGGCATTGGGGCCAGGAGGGATTCAATCCTCTTATCTGAAGCCAAGGTTAAAATATTTGAAAAATATATATTCATTTCCCCCCTATGGTATTCAGGTAGGAATGGCACACAATCTTCCAGATGTCATGTCCAGCATTCTGCCCTATACTGCACCCCTTTGCTCAGAGTCAGTATTGGTCAACAGTCATATGCGATGGTACTTTAATGACTGCACATGAACTGGTCAGATATAGTATGGGCTACCATACAGCATTTGACATTTGGAAGATTGCCTACCTTCCATGCCTCAGCACCAGCGCGGAGATGCAGCTTAATTGTGGAGGTTGGTCAGGTTTCTGAAAATGCTAGCCTTTCCTGTACTGAGGGTCCCAATTAGTCGCATTTTTAGAGTACTTGGGTTATGTTCCTTCCACTCATTTTCACTTCCCTCATCTTCACCCCTTACATTTTCCTCACATTCTTACATGAACATTTTGTACTGGTTGCAGACTATTGCCATCTTGATTAAATGAGCTCAAAACTCCTGTTATTTGGCAGGAGAAACTGACACAGCTGATCCTCCAGAACAAAAGAAAGCCTCCTGATGAATTAATGGAAAAGAAACGTGTTTTGGAGGAGAACCCTCACTTGAAAGAGCTTTATGTGGCTCTGGTTCGCACTGAGATCCTGTCTGCAGATGATTTTTGGCGTGAAATTGCTGGCCAGTACAAACGTGCCCTCGGGCCAACATTAGATGTTGGTGTCTCTGGTGCTTTTCTTGTAAGTAGCCTTATTCTTTTCCTCATTTCTCTCTTTGAACTTATAAGTGTTTATAATGAGCTATTTTGTAGGAATTTGTTTTTGTTTTGGAAATACTTCCTACTGTTGAAATTTTTTCACCACCTTGTCTTTGATTTATTTAGAGTTAGGGATATTTGGAGCTTCAGTTAGGGGAAGGGTGAGGATGAGTTGTCCCATTACTCAGATGATAGAAGTGGTTGCTGCCATGTCTTATTCTTTGAGCATGTTTCTTCATTGCTGGGTTATGGGACCATTGAGTTCTTGTTTCTTTTTTCTCAAATTTCCTTTTTTATTTAAGTATAAATTGTTCCAACCTTTGTTGATTTTTCCTTAACCATTCCTTACAATGTATTCATTCAATCATAAACCTATGCCTTAGTTAGTGAGTGCCAGTTTTTCTATTCCTTATCTAAAGGACCCATGTATTATGGTTGCAGGCAGATATCAAACCCCAGACAGATGGGAGCAATGGTCGAGTTCTCTACAACCTGACCCCAGAGATCATGGCAGCTGTGTTCAAAACATACCCCGCTGTGAAGCGGAAGCATGAAGAGTATGTGCCCCACCAAATGGTAGAAGGAGAGTTCTGGACCAGGTTCTTTCAGTCACATTACTACAGTGTTCACACAACCAGTCGCAGTGAGAATGTTTTTTCTGAGTGCGCCAAACATGATGACAAAGGTAAGATTATTTGGATGTTATTAATTGAGAAAATGTTGCCATTCACTCCCTCCCCTAAGTATCCATGTATCCATGTTTTTTTTTGGGGGGGGGGGGGCGCATACTGTTGGTGGTAAGAAAGGCTCTTGAATGTTGGTTTTCCATTTGGCTCACAACAGAATGGGCACGGGACTTGAACACAGTTCGCAGTGATCCTCTGTATGACTTGAATGACATCTACGAGGACCGTCCTCTCGATGTCGAGTCAGAACTCCGAGTGGCAGGCACCAAGGCTGGCAGCAACCACATCCATGCCACCATGATCAAGAGGTCAGTTTGAATCCCCAAAGAGTGATTTCTGGATTTGGTGTTCTTTACCACCAAATCCTTGTTGATAAAGTTTTATTTTCAGGAACAAATGTCCAATTTATTGTTTAGTTGACTGATCACACCTTCCATCAGGTTCATATCTCAATGGAGGCCTATCCGAATCACTGGTTACTAACTACTACACATTTGACCCTCTGTGGAGTTTACCCAAGTTCCTTCCCATCTGATAATATTAACCATATCTATTGTGTGTGTACTTTGCTTATGATGGTAAAAATTGGTCAATTTGAAAGGGAATGAATGTATTTCTGATCAGCAACCACTGGAAAGAAGAAAGGCAGCGAAGCAATGATGAAATAAGTTTTAATCATTAATCGCCCTGAACTCCCTTAAGAGATCATTGGAGATTGTGAAGGTTCATGAGAATTTCTTACCCTCCTACTCTATTCTAACTTAAATAACCTCCTCTAGCCTACTCTGCCCATTTACTGTTCAGAGTCATCCTCACTTCCCCTAAACTTTACAAAACTTGAAGGCAATCTGGAAGATATGGCCATATTGGTATTTATTACCTAGTTATAATTACCCCCCCTCTCCCCCCGCACATATTATTCAGAAGACCCTCTTGTTCAGGTACCTATCTATAACCACCAGGTCCTCCCAGATTTTGAATATTTATGATGTTTTGCCATCTTTGCTCTAAGAAGAAGAATCATGTTTGTGGTTGTGTTTTTCAGCTTGGCATTTTAGGCAGATATTTGTGTGCTGTTTAGTCTGTGTTTATGTAAATGAGGTTGTCAACACAGTCTGACACCTGTGTTTCTGAGCTGCTTATGGGTAAACCAATAACTCCTAGCACAATATATTGATTAAATGTACATTATTATAACAAAAATGCAAGCCAGGATTTTATAATCACTGAGCTTAGAGTTTTGTACTGTGGTGTTAATCCTGCTAAATATTTATCTATGCTCTTTCTTGGATCCCTCCCCAAGAAGGTGGTGGATAGTGTAGCAGGGGAAAATCTCCCGCAACTACTGATTGGCTTACTCTTCCAGCCCCACTGCCTCTGATAGTCTCACAACTACCTTGGCTTTATTCCTTCTATTCCTCTCTCTCTCACTCTTTATGCCCACTTTGTTTGCACCTCACATCTATTTTCTTGGCTAGCTGCTAATTTTGCAGGCTAATTGCTGACTAACTTCCATCCACTCATGACTGGATGGGAGTTGGACTGAGGCAGGGGATTCCACTACAAACCCTTGGCTTCAGTTTTTATGTGTATGGAGGGGGTGGGAGGTAAACATGCCTGCATTCTTCCTCTTTCCCCCTTTTTTCCATTCTACTGCCCTCAGCAAGCTTTTTTAAGCTTGGCTATGATTGCGCAATCATGCATGAATTGTGGAAGGTGGACATAATCCACCACATCACTTTCTCTCTTGTCTGGTGTCTTCTGCACATTATCAGTTAAAAGCCTGCTCATGTTGCTCTATCTTATTTAGGTAAAAAGTTATACAGTATTCCCTCAAATATTGTGGGGGTTATGTTCCAGAAACTCCTGCGATAGGTGAAAATCCGCAGATTAGAAACTATATCTTTATTACATTTTTAGCCATTTATAAACCCTCTCCACACTCTTATAAACCTTTCCCGCACCATTATAAATACTTTCTACCCTTAAAGTATGAAAGAGACTATAGTATTTTAAAAATAAAAAATTTCTATATACAGTATTTTTTAATAATATTACCAATATTAAAATTTTGTACGGCTACTCACCAGCGAAGATACTAAAACCTGAATGATGATGATGACAATGATTTAGTTGTGCAGTACTGAACGATGAAGTTGAGGATGTTGAGCATTACATCTCTTCTAAAGGTGCTTCATCAGGTGGTATGATATCTTTGTCAGCAGTGTACTTAACTTTGGTTTCCGCTGAAGATGTAGGCGCGTCTTCATTCTTTTTGCTGGTGAGGGACATAGGGATGGGCAGTTGCTGGCTCTGCTGTTTCTTCTTAGGAAGATTTTTATATACTTCAATAGCACGATCAATTGCATTTTTAAGTTTTAATGCATGAATCATCCTAGGGTCCCATTCATCAGCCATTTTCTGAAGTTCTTTCACTATTCTAACCATAGTTGTGAGGCGTTCCAGTTATAGATCAACTTCTTCCTTATCCTCTGGATCATTTTGTTCCTCTTCTTCTTCACTTGCTACCTTCATCATTTTCATTTAGTCTTTGTTTGTTAATGGATCTAAGTGGGCCTCTACCAGGTCATTAATGTTGTATGGAGTCTTATTGATGAAGCCTTCTCCTACTAATTTTGCTAGCTTCACTGTGTTATCTACTGCAGATTGGTCGAGTTTGTCAGGAAAAAATCCCTTATAATTGTGGACCACTTCTAGCCACATTTTTTTCCAGCAGGCATTCAAAGTCTGTGTCTTGATTTCCTATATGATCATCATCATCATCTTTTTTCATCCTCTTGGTCCCGCTTCTGCACAGTTGGATGGTCGTATGACTCTCCTCCACACTTTGGTCCTGAGTATCTTCCTCTGTAAGTCCCAGTCCCCCCATATCTTCTTTAACACAGTCCCTCCAAGTTTTCCTGGGTCTTCCTGGTGGCCTTCTGCCTTCCGCTTGTATATGCATAGCCTCCCTCAGGTAGCCATTCTCCTCTGATGTATCCATGTGACCAAACCATCTGAGTCTCCTCAGTCACATCTCAGACTCCAGCTCCATTAGTTCACATCTGTCCGCCCTCTCAGAGCTCCTGATGCGATCCTTCCACTTCACACCAGCCATATATCTCAGCATACATCGATTGCATCCTCTCAACACACTCATCACTCTTTCTGTTAAGGGCCAATTTTCAGCACCAAACCATAGAGCTGCTCATACACATGCTACATATAACAAGCTTCTCTTCTTCAAAGGAATGCCTTGGTTTAACAGTAATCCTGATACACCTCTCCACTTATTCCAGGCAATGGCTATTCTTGTGCGAACAGCTCTTTCCACTCCAGCTTCACTGTCCAGTATATCTCTGAGGTAGCAGAACTGGTCCACCACCTCCAGCATTCCATCCATTTACAACTTTGTTCTCATTTGGTCTTGTTCAGCACCCAGGGCATACAAAATTTCTTACTCCCATGAGTCTCTTGAAGTCCAGAGCACATGTTATGACACCACTTCCCACACAGTACAGAGAATAGAATTGCTTCCCTCTCCTCTGCCACATGCTCCACATGGTCACCTCCCATACTCCACTCTTCTTCCTGGCTCTCCTCCTTTCACCATTCCTTTAGTCTTACTGATGTTGATCTTTAGTCCTCTTCTTTCCATGTTTCTCTTCCACCTCTCCAACATGTCAATCACTTCCTCCTTTGAGCTTGCAATGAGCATAAAGGTCATTTGCATACAGCAGCTTCCACGGTCCCTGTCCTCTGCACTCCTTGGTCACCTCATAAACAGCATGGGGCTCAGAATTGAACCCTGATGAACACGAACTATGATGTCAAATTCCCCTTATGTGCCTGCCATTGTCCTCACCTGAGACCGTGATTCCTCATATAGAGACATAACGCACATGATGAGCCTCTCTGGCACTTCCTGTCTCCTGAGTGTCCACACTATCACCTTGGTACTCTATCGAAAGCCTTCTGCAAATCCCCGAAAATGTGGTACAGTTTCCTTTTCTTCTGTGTAAATTTTTCTTGGATCTGCCTCATAATAAATAACTCATCATTAGTAGACCTTCCTACAACAAAACCAAACTGTCTGCCATCAACTTTTGCTAAATTCAATCTTCCCTCCACCACCCTCTCAAATATTTTCATGCCATGTTCAAGAAGCCTTCTGATTTTAGAAAGATGTTGCAGTGGTTTGGTAGAAGTGATCGATGTTCCTGCTTTGGAGTCTTTGTCATCGCCACTTTCAGCAAACCTGTCATAAAGATGCATGGCCTTCTCACAGATAATGTTGGTATCCTGCGGGATATTGGTTTTGCAGTCACTGATCCAAAGGGCCAATGCAGACTCCAACCTTACAATGTCCTTATTGCGGAAAGTTAACACCCTTTTTGCTGTCTGGCTAAAGGAGACAGCTGGCATCGTTCTTATATTCTTTTCATCCTTCTTAATATTCCAAAACTTAGATTCATTGAGATTGTAATGGCAGCCTACAGCCACATATCTTTTTCCTTCCTTTATCATGTCGGCATCTAACCTTCTCTTGCCAGAACTCTTAGAAGGCATGGAATATTTGGGCAGCGACTTCTTAAGGGGTTGACACAAAATCACTATTAAACATAAATTGCCAAGAAACACAACAATGAAGAGTTAGACTACGCTAAGTGACTAACACATAGAAGTGAACTGAGCAAGCTGAGATGCGGAATGCTTCAGTAGGCTGCAGATTGAGATGACAAACGCTAACCCAATCAGCATCCATGATACTGAACAGCATGCTCTGATTGGTTGCATCTGATCCAACAGCTAATGCTGTGCTGTGTACATTATCATATAGGCAAAGTAGCTCAAGCAGCACAAGTTTCGCTGGTTCTCCTATCTCGTGGTTCTTTGTCAACTCATTTAGAGTATGTATTTTATTTTGAGTAAAAAACCTGTGCAATGTACCAAGCCTGTGAACTGTGATATGGTGAGGGAATACTGTAGTACAAAACATAATTCAAGGGGCCCTGGAAGTGGTGCTTTTGGCCAATTTCAATGCAGAAAATTTACCACCATGCAGCAATACTTCACAACAGCCTTGGTTAAAATACATGTGATTTTCAACTTTTTCAGGTTAAAAAGTATGGGAAAATGTACAGAAACCTATGAAAATAAGTTGATTTTTAAACAGGCCTAATCTTGCTTGCTTGTTGCCCTACACAGTGCATTGTGCACTTGTATGTGTATGTCTGGCATCTCCAGCAGTTGCTAATAGCTTTTATTACATCCATGGCCATTCTTGACTGTGCTAATATGGCCAAGAGATGTCAGTCATACACTAAGCCCTTTATGATTAGGGCTAGGCAACTCATATGAAAGCTTAATGTAGTTTTTGGGCCAGTGGTGCCTCTTTCTGCCTAGGATACCAGTTTAGAGGGTACCACCTAGACTATTTGTTGCCGTGCCTCTCCTCTCAAAGCTTATACAGTGCCTGGACTATTGTATTCAACTTTTTTGGAGCACACTTCGTGTCATGCTGGAACTTCCATACTGTATCCTCTCTGTTAGAAGTCAGCATGGTTCTACCGGATGCTGTCTATCTTTATGGTTGATCTGGTTGCATTACACTGTTTGGTACAGGTGATAATGCTTTGTGCCTGGTTTAGAAACGAGAATCTGATCTTTAGCAACTCACAAAGTGCCTTGACTGCTTTGGGTATTGAAATCTCTGCCCCCTCTGGTTTACGGTATCTGTGATGCCACATCTGCTACTTGTCAGAGGGATGTCAAGATTATTTTATGCTGGGTTCTTCAACTTGTGGCGAATGAGCGTGTCAAAGAGTCTGCAAAGACTGGGCAATCATACCATAATATTTCTTTTCCTCACACTGATTATATGGTAAGAATTTGGTCAGCCTTCAGGATGCCTGACAAAAATGATACAAGATTGCTGACGGGAACTTAAATTTGTGTGCCTCATGTTTAGATTGTTCCCACAAATCCATCCCACCTCCTAAAGCTTCAATGGCTTCAGGTTGCTCTCTGTTATCTTTGGATTGGTCATACTCAAGATCCACCACCATTTAATGGAATGTTCCCATCTACTTTACTACAAGCATTTCATCTCTAATGTGAAGGTTCCCCCTTTGTTGTCACAGAAACTCTTCCCCCACCTACAAATAGTGGTTAACAGTACTCTCTCTTCCAATGGGACCCCAGGGCTTATTCAGATTCTGTGAGAGGGACCTGTGGGGCCTGCCACACTGACTCAATCCCAAATCGGTCCATTTTCCATTGAGAGGGGGGTGGGCTTCCAGTTGCAGGTGTGAAGATTGGTTGGTTGTTTGTTGCTTTGATGAAGATAGGGTTGAGGCAGGTCTTTCCACTCTTTGGGAACCGCATTTGGGAGGGGAGAAGTCTTTTTTATTTGAATTTGAAGTGAAGAACCAAATGTGTAAAAGAAATAAGGCCTCAGATCCTCTTGCTTGTATTGGGGCATGAAGCCACACAGTCCTCATGATGTCTCAATATTTTGAGCTGCCGTGGATGCATTACTGGCTGCCGCACAGCCACGATCGCCCTAAACAAATTCCTTAGCGAATGGCATTCATCTGTTTTCTTTCCTTGAGGACTCCGGATAACTGATGATGAAACCGAGTCTCAGATTTGAGCTGAAGCTGACAATGGCAAAGGAAAGGAATGAGGGGGCAGTATATGGAGAAATGAGGGAAGAATATAAGCATGTTAAAAACCACTACCCAACCCAATCCAAGACCGAGTAGTGAAACTCCCATCCAGAAATCAGACAGCTCACAAAAATGGGATTACCTAAGAAAACAACCACAAACCCCAAATATAACTGACATTAAAAATATACACAATATATAAGCATTGATCTCACAACAACAAAAATGAGACTGGCAAGCCTTCTTGGACACATTAAACCACAAAACAGACAGCAAACAGGCCATCTACACAAACACAAATGAGGTCAACTTCACCACATAAGCAAATACCTTCAGCAACAGACTGACCTCTAAAAGAACCACAAACAAACACCCAAATTCACTGACAATTAGCCATGATTTGTCTTCACAATTCACCAAAGAAATGGTATCCAGGATACACACCGAGCAAAATCCTCCCTCACCTCTGGACTAAACAATTTATCAAACTGCTTAAAATACCTTGGTCCTGGAGGCAATGATGTCCACACACAAATCTTCAACAAACCACTCAATCTCCCATAGTTCTATTCCAAATGTCTGGAAATCTGCTCTCATCAGACCCTCAAGCCAAACAAACACACTGACATTTGCATCATACCCCTCAATCTCTTTACTCTGTACCCCCTTCAAAATCATTGAACTTCAAGTACTAAACAAAGTAAACCCACACTTCCTAAACAATTTCCACCCATTGCACAACCACCACTGTACTTACTAAGATTCCCCCAACTCCAACAAGAAGGCTTCAACCAACCCACTCCCTCACTCAGGACAGTAATGACAACATAAGTAAAGCCTTGATATGTCGCTCAGATAGATCATAACACCGTATTCAACTCCAACTGTAAAATAAGGCCTGTCAATTTTCTTACAGGCAGACTTGCACAAGTAATATACCATACCAAACTACCATGAACACACCACCTATATAACTCAGCCCTGCAGAAATCTGTACTACCCCTCAACATTTCCCCCCGATGATATCCATCTCTGCAACCCCAACATAATACTACAGCTATGCAGATGACATCATCCTCACAATACACCCAAACTGCCACCAAGCAGCTTGCAATCTAATAACAAGACTTGAATGGTGTCTGTAACCGAACCAAATGACTCTCACCTTCATTGTCCTCAGTGCTTGTTGTTACACTGGATACAGCACTCAATTTTTAACAATGCACTCAAAGCAGCAAATACAAAAATAAACACACTCAGAGAAACCACCTTTGGGCAATCTAAGGAATCCATCATCCACACATACAAGCAATATATTCGTTCCTTATGACTGATGGGACACAGTGGTGTGAAGATACATTTTCCATCAGTGCAAGGGCCTAACTGCATTCCTTGCTTGCAAACCATTGGTTTCCTGTTTCTCAGATGGGATCCTCTTGGTTAATGTTACTAACCCTGGTCATGGTGCCAAATTGAGCAGTCTCTGGACACCCAATGGCACATCTGTGTGCAACAACACAGCATATCATGAACTTTATAAAAGTGGTTGTGTGTGCCAGGGATAGGATAAACTACACCTTGATGATATTACAGAAGAGCTGGCATAACAGGGGTCAATCAGACCGTATGGCACAATTTGGTTGAATATTCTAGTCTGGTGGAGCCTCCGGGGAGAGTCCTTGGTCCTCCAGACTGTACGCTACATTTTGGTTGAATATCCAGGTCATGTCAACCACTCCCAAAATCCTAGAGGATGTTGGGATTGTCTTGTGCTGAGTTTTTGGAAATGTAGGAATTTGGAGGAAATGAGTGCTGATGAGGGTGCCCAACATTTTGATGGATCAGCATTTTGCTCTTACCCACTCTGACTACATGACATGAATTAGATTGACTATTTGAGATGCATGGCAAAGAAGATCGGAGATGGCTGACAGGAATATACAGTCACTTCTGCAAAAAATGGGCCAAATGACCTTTATTTATTAGAAAAGGTATAGATAAAACTCATAGGTCAAAGTCCAGGCCAACACCATGAGCGACTTGGACCCCATGCAGTATACTAATTGCATTGCCCCACTGAAAAGCAATACTTAGTCTCTACTTGAACCATCCAGCCTCCTTAGGTCGCCAGAAGTTTCCCTGAGAAGAGAACCTATTTCTTTAATAACTTGTGCATATGAAAGACCAAAGACCCCACTAGTTTTGATGGTTATTGGCTCAAATAGAAACCTCTCAGTCAAGGCAAAATACTTTATTTTTTTTTAATTTGCTGCAGCTGTTGCAGCTGAAGCTACAGAGACAGCTGATCTGTTGATAATATGCTCAGAATAAGTATTGAAACATGTCACAGACTTCCCATTCCTAAAAGGAAACATTATCCCATCTGGCCTCTTACCAACTTCTCGGTAGGGTCCAACTGGCTCCAAAAGAGCTGGCAATCCTGCTCTTTTTAGGGTTTGGCATACTATGTCATTGAGGGCAGAGTATGTATCTTTCCAGCAACCAGCTGACAGGACAAGAGGTGCAGACCTAGAGGATCAACATCAGATCCATATTTACACCTATGTGGCTAACAAATTAGCGCACCGACCCTCAAAGCTATGGCAACTCCGGATCCAACTGAGTTCCCAAAGATGGGACTGGGATGGCTGACAACCAACAGCCACTATCAGGATGCCCCGCGACTAGCAGACAGGCTCTTGCAACCTGATCTGCCTGCTCTTTGAGGCCATTCAGTTTGGAGAGAACAAGAGGTAGATCCTAACATTTCTGCTTTAAGCGGTTTCATTTTCAGGCTCAAAGGCATTTTTCCCAAGTATCCCCCCTCCCCAAATCTAATAGGTCCAGCCACCCTGTCCAGCTCTCACTGCACTTGCAGCTAATCTTGATGGTGCCTATGCCACCGAGAGACACCAGTCATACCCTTTGAGTTTAGGGTCAGGAAACTCCTTCGAGAGCTAGGTATAGCTCTCAGGCTGGTGGTGCCTCTGGTTCTGCCCAGGATGCCATCCTGGAGGGTACCAACTGTGACGATTTGTTGCCACACCTCTATTCCCAAAGCTTGTACAGCATCGGGACTATTTCATTCAGACTTTTTTGGAGAACACTTTGTATCACGCTGGAACCGTGCTAGGGTATACGGATTACTCCAAGTCCCAAGGTGGGGGGGGGGGTCCACGCTGTATCCCCATTGTTTGAGGTCAGCGGAGCTCTGCCAGGCGCTGTGTCTGTCTTCACAGCCGAGCTGGTTGCAATACACAGCTCGATACAGAAGATTACATGGCATGCCCGGTTCGTAGACCGGATTGTGATTTATAGCGACCGACAAAGTGCCCTGAGCCCTGAGTGCACTTGCGGCAAGCCGGGTGAATGTTGAGATTATCTTCTGCTGGGTTCCTGGGCATGTATGAATTGCAGGGAATGAGGGTGCCAAAGAGTCCACGAGGACTGGGTAACCAGAGCAGCGTTTCGCTCTTCCTCACACTGATTCCCCGGCAGGAATACGGGCACCTCTCTGGGGGCTGCACAAAAAAAATAGGAGACAGTCAAGTGGAACTTAAAATTGCCTGCCATTGCACCGTGACTGTTCCCATGGACCTAGCCCCAATGCCGTGATGGCCTCAGGTTGCTTTCTGTCATTTCCAAATTGGACACACTGCCATTTGATGGAACGCTCACCTGTGCCTTATTGTGATGACTGCATCATTTTCCAGACTGTTCAGCACATTCTCGTTGAATGTCTGGGTGATCTCCGCACACGTTACCTATCCCAGTACTGGGATCAGCGGGGCCACTATCACTTGTCCCTTGTACTCGGGATAATTTTGTGCACACTCACTTGTGGACTTTTTGAATTTGTAAGAATCTGTCCTCTTCCACTTTATCTAGCTATTTTTTTTTTTTTGTAGGTCGCACATTTCTTCACCTGGGCCTCGCCTTGATGCCTGAGCATGATTCCTGCCCTTTTCATTTTTCCTAATTGTTGTTTTTTTTTGTTTTTTGGCATATCGTTATTTTAATTTAGCCTAGTGCTAGGCTGTCACGAGTTTGGCAACTTATGCCCAAGTAGGCATTCGCCAGATGGGCTCCTAAAATAAAAAAAAAGAAGAAAAATCACCTGGATAGGAGGTATACTGTTATTTACGTGTACATTCCACTATCAGCTGACTTTGATGCAGGGATTTCCGTTGCATCATGGCATGGTTGCCCAGGCCCTCTCTCTTGCTGGGAGATCCGAATGGTAGATTACTGCCCAAGAACCGCTTCATTTTCCTGCCTTGTTCTATCTTTGCGCTCTCCAGATACACAGCCTGATTTTGGGTGTGGGGTGGTCGATGACCTCCATGGTAGTGATCACTTTCCCATTCAAATATCATTTTCTGCACTGCTGCCACCCGAGAGCCTGCCCTGGTGGTGCTTGGCGAGGGCGCGGTGGTCCACATTTCAGGAAATGACTGATTTTTCTGTCTCAGTCAAGGAGTTTAGGTCGGTAGATGAGGCCGTTGAGTTCTTCTCCGGCAACCTCATTACCGTGGGACCTAACTAACATTCCTAGAATATCAGGTTGTTTTACACGCCGTCAGACCAGTGTTATGCCTACATGCGCTATAAGTGCCACCCGAATGACTTTACTGTCGGTGAATTTCGTCGAGCTTGGCCTAGGTTCCAGTATATTTCAAAGCATGCCCGTCATTGTTCTTGGTGGTCATACGTGTCTTCACTTAACGAGAAGACCCCTCTAGCAGAGTTCTTCTGCACATCAGATTGGATTTCTTGGCTCCTCTTTCATTATTCTTGTTTTCTGTTAGTTGTTTTTTTTTATTTAGATTTTCAAACAGACCCAAAATATAGGCGTATGTTTGTAATTTTGTTGGTTGTACAGGTGGTATATCTCAATATACATGATTTTAAATCCTGCATATTTGATTATCAAGTCAAAATTTTTGTGACCATACTTTGATGTAAGCGGTTCAAAAATTACATTAAAATAACCTTTTTGCCAAAAAAGTATGCAAAAATAACTTACACAGCTACAACTAGGCTTAGCTGTAGGCCGCAGCTTCAGTTTCTCTGCAAGCACACAAGTGTATATATAGTATTTATCTAGTTATTTTGTTAAATTATTATTATCCATAACATAACCATGCCTGCAAAAAGTGTTACAACTCAAAATAGTAAATGCATGAGTATTATATTAGACATCAATATTGAAATTGTTAAAAGGTTTGGTAATTGTGAAATTAAAATAAACATTGGAAGATTGCTTTTCTATTTCACATCAATATTTTGACAAAGAGTAGAAATAGAAGAGAAATAATGATTGAAATGGAGGACTTATTATTTATTTTGCTAGAGGATTTCAATCAAAAGTACAGTCCTATTTGTACAAACAATATCATTGTCAAAGCTTTGAGCTTGTTTTCAAGTTTTCAACATAAAAAAAGAATATCAAAGGGAGACTACAAGATTTCAGTGAGTCTCAGTTGTGTGGATAATTTCAAGAAACCTACTAGCTTAAGAAATATCAAAATAGTGGGAGAAGAGGCGAGTGCTTTGAGGATGCTGCAGCTAAATTTCATGCTGAATTAAAGAAAATAATTACAATAATCAGCAAATATTCAGTGTTGAAAAAACAGATTTATTGGGGGGAAAAAGTGATCAAGAAAATTTTTGGCCCTAAAAGAAGCAACCACACCTAGTAAAAGATCGTCTCTTTTACTAGGAAGCCTTGTTGAAGGGGATTTTAAATTAATTATCAGACAATGAACCTAGGGACTTGTAAAGGCTGCAACAAACAATCTCTTCCAGTAATTTGGCCAACCATTAGAAAGGCTTAGGTAACCTAAACATTGTTTGAAGATTGGTTCATTGCACATTTTTGTCTGGATGTTGAAAAATATTGCAGGGACAACAGTTTGGATCACAAAGTTCTTTTGATTTTAGATAATGCTCTTGGCTATCCTGCCAAATTTAATCACTTAAATGATCATTTGCAGGTTGTATATTTACTGGTGAATACAGCATCACTGATGCCTCCAAGGCATATTATGTTCAAAGAACTTTCGCCAGAGCAATTCAAAAAACAACCAGAGAAAATGCAATGACTACAAGAATTTGGTAAACAATTTAACATTAAACTAGCAGTTGTAAATATTCATGAGACATGGGATGAAGTGACAGCCAGCTGCATGAGTTCAGTCTGGCAGGAACTTTGCTTGAATGTGCAAATGATTTTGGTGGTCTTATAAATCTAGTCAATGAAGTCATTGATAATATTGCTATGATTGCTCATGACCTTCGCTTTAAAGATGTTGATTCAGTAAATGTTTATGAATTATTGGCTTTGCATTTAAACTAAGTGACTAAGATCTTCTTGGACTCAAACCTCAAATGGTATATGAAGAAAACAAGAAACTGAAGAAATGGAAAACACTTGAAAGATCTTCCAGTGAAAGAACTTCAAGAATTGATGCAAAAAGCTGAGGGTGTCAAAGATTTTATACTTCAAATTGATCAAAATGTAAAGAGAAGGATAAATGTTCGCTGTAGTTTGGATGTGCAAATTGAATGTTAGTGTAAAATATTGTCAGATAAAGAAAGGCTAAAACTGTTCAATTGATGTTAGACAAGTTTCTTGTTAAAAAGTAACTATTTTAATGTTTAAATAAAATGATAGTTCAATATTAGATAAGTTTCAAGTTAAAATACTTTCAAAACTATTATTATTCTATATAAAATAAACATTTTTATGCAATAAATGTGTTTCAAAGGTACAATAAATGATTTTCTTTTATCATTTTTTTGGGTGGGTGGGTGGGTATTAATAGCATTTTTTCCATGGTTCTTAACTTTGAATAACACATTTTTGTTCTATACACTCATATCGGGGGATTAATTATTTGTGTATATTGAGAGATACTTGTTTATTAATTTTTCTTTTTGGGGTGGCCATTTTCCTCATCAATTGATGTCTGAAGAGAACTTTAAAATTAAAAAAAAATATATAGGTATATTGGATGCCATTTAATGTCTGACATGCTTAGACTTACACATTTGGTCTCTCACTATGAGTCCAAATAGTGTTGGCTGACTCTAGATGAAGTCTACTCATTTCCAAAACAGTTTCTGAATAAAGTGCTTTCAATGTACTAGTTTTTATCCTATTCACCCTCCTGTTAATAGTCCTCAAATTTTGTCTTGTTTGGATGTAGGTTTAATCAGCACAGCCTCAACATCCTGAAAGCACAGACAGCTTCAGAGAAGGAGAAGCTTTGTGAAGAGATGATGGCTCATAATCCTCCTGATGCACTATCCAATGGCTACCCACAACCAGAACTCAATCTTAACAAGAACAAGAAGGTTGGTGAATTATTTACTTTGAAGTTCTTATTTTCATATTTTTCTTGAGAGACTGAAGCCTGTTTTTGTCTGGTTTCATTCCCACTTTCTCCTCTATGATGATGGGAACCAATTTGCATCCACTTGTTCCCTGCACTCGCTACTGCTTAGCCAAATGGAAACACTACTTCTGATTTCAGCAAAGTTAAATCACATTGGCTGTAGGTTGACCTTACGAAGGCTGTGATTGGATCCCATGTTAATCAATAGCTCCCCACAGAGAAATAAAAGTAATCTGAAATGAATGCAAATTGATGGTAAAACCTGTACTAATTATATATATATTATTCCTTGTGCTTCTTTCCTTGTTAATCAATACTCTATAGGCTCATTCAGTTGTGTCATTTTCCTCTTTAGGGAAAGTGTTGGTTGGGAATTTGTGGATTGCAATATCATTTGTGTTGTGCTCTATCAAAATGTTCTATTGTCAATCTTTCCTACAAATAGGTGCGGCTGGAGGAAAAACTTGAGTATGAGGATTTGGAGGATGGGAACCGACAGGACAAGCCATCCCTCGTCATTCATCAGAAAGGCCGATACCTCACCGGTCCTTCGCCTGATATCATATTTGATGGTGTCAGGCCAGATGAGGTAATTCTCGTCTTACTCGATCCTCGAGGTCTTCCCAATCTCTCACGGTCCAAGTCATCTACTTTTCTCGGTAGTGTATCTTCCACACATTTTCAAGTCTGTGTGCTCCCAGTTAAGCACTCTTTAGCACGGCCTCTCGGCTCTATTGTCTGCAGTTGGGCACCATCCTTGCCCACTGTTTGCAAGACCTGCTGCTTTATATCTTCCTCTACTTTTGACCATGTATACATTCACCAATTTCCTTTCAAATCTCTCCTCACTGACTTCTGACTCCCAAGGGACTGGATTATGCAGCTCGGGGTGACACTTCTCCTGCAACTGAAACATGGAGGACAGGCACACCCTCTCACTACCAATGCAGGGGTATGATAATAGGTGATCATCCACCCTACTCCTTAGTGAACCTGCCTATCTCTATTCTTTATTACATACACTAATCTACAGCTTTTTCTCTTACTATCGAGAGAGGTTCAAGTGGTTCAGTGCAATTTTGGCATCTTGCCAGAACCCGGCGAAGTGGCAGGAAATACCACGATGTTTCTACCTGCTGCTTGGACTGAAAGCCCAATGGTTGGGGGAGGTATTAGATGTCAAATGTGCTGGGTTACTATTTTCATCGCTTCCAGTCCACATATGAGTTGGGCAGTGCAGCCCCATCCTTCTTTATGGGTTAAAGTGCAAGGAGGAAGTGGTCGTGTATGACGAGTCAGGCTGGCAAGGCCCATCCTAGCTCACATCCACAGGCCGAGTATGTGTAAAGTATCACATTCTGGATTTTCTGATACTAGGAGAACTTTTCCTTTTACCTCCCAAGGCATTCATTGGGAGGTTTGTGTTTTTTTTTTTTGTACAACCTTACTATAGCTATAACAGGGAGATCTAGTAAATCATCCGGAAGCTAGAACAGAACCCCTCCAAGCATGGACTCATCTCCCCTAGATGCCTTCGGAGGGTGAGGTGATGTGCGGAACCTCTTAAACCATTGGAGGAAATGCTCCTCAGGATTTATGCTTGGCTGGGCCTGAGGAAGTTGTTGGTGCACTTTCTCCTCACTCCCTCTCAGCATTCCTTTTTCTCTACCACTATCCCCTCTACCCTGGAGGATGTGTAGATAGATTGCATGCCTTCCCGACATAAGCTAGCACTGGGGTACAATAATAATAGTTGACCACCCACCCTACTCATTAGTGGACCCTCCTATCTCTACTTCTCTTTATTATATACCTACCTATCCTCTTCCTAACTTGCTCTTCTATCCACAGAAGATCTAGCTGCCTGGAGCACTTTCTTCCATTTACCAGACCTTAGTCTAGTGACATTGTATATTGTGAGGGTTGAAAGAAAGTGTGTGCTGGGCCATTGACTCTGCTCACCATCTTCCAGTATACTCTAAGGTGGCTACATTATTACCAGCCTTTATGGTCAAAACTCCTGGACAAATTCGCCAGAAGAGTCAGTGTGCCTGCGCCCTTCTCCCCCGATTATATTTGGTTCGTCACCCAAGACCACAGGACTGATGAGTCACTGACTGATTGGCAACATTGACACCTTAGTCGGAATGGCTAGTTGGATGCCATCCCTGAGCTGTTCATGGGTTTCTGATGGTTCCCCATCCCATATGGCAGGATTTTCCATGGAGATAAACCTAGGCTCAATGCCAAACACTGGCAGGCATTTCTTCAGGCGGCTCGGGCCCCCCCCATTACTCACATGGAGAGGAGGGACCTCTATCCTGACTAGTGCCCCTTTGACAGGCAATGCTCTTTTCCATTTTGGGGAGAAAGATCTTGTTGAGGCAGGTGTGTTCATGGTTGGGACCCCTTTAGGCGTGGAGAGTCAAAGAAGACGAGAGTTTCCTCCCCCTCTGCTGGGACTCTGGGAATGGATGTGTCCACTGCCGCTTTGGCAGGCAATCAAGCCAAGATCCACACATCCGGCCCAAGGCGCCCTTGGACGAGAGGCACAGACAAAGACAAAGTACGCTTAGAGTCTCAATTATTCTGGGGCCCCTCATTGAGTACTACCTGACGTTTTTGAGCTCAGTGGCTTCAAACGTTTTCTGGTTATGCATTCCACAGACGAGAGTATTAGTTAGTTTGACTTTTAGATAGCCAAAGGTGGCCTGTTTTCTGACGGGAGTCTTCTGGCCAATGCGTCTGACCCTCCTGAGGCGTCATGATTTGGGTCCTTCAGACACTCAATGGTCGGCGGTGAGTAGTAGTAGTGAAAGTAGTAGTTTATGCGAGGGAACTCGTGGACTGCTTCGTATAAGACATCACTCAATAGCTGGCTGACTAGGGAGCGGTCAAAGTCGAGTTTCCTTCCCTTTCCCAAGGGTGGAGTCGGTGGCTTGGAGATGCAGGATGCTTGAAAGGAGAAACACCCTTCTCCGAACCCCGCCCCTCCCACTAAAAGTTTTGAGGCAGATGGAGGAAAAAATCGCATAGTAAGCCTAACCTCCCCTGATAAGTCATCTAAGGTGACAGCGCCCTGTTCTGCCAAAAGCGCTTGGAATTCTGCCTACAGGAAGACCCTGTAAGGGTCTTTTTTTGAAGAGGGCTCCCGCAAATCTGAGCTAGGATCAGAGGGCATATTCATTCAATGGATTTGTCGTGAACTCCAGGCCTCCTTGGATGAGCTGCGGAGGCTCGTTTACTCCCATTCCCTGTTAATTATCTTTATGCAGGAGACCATGCTAGGCGCGTGCCTCCTGTCCTTCCTCTGGTGGATAATGCTTCTGAGACCCCACACCACGGGATATGGTCCAGGCAGGAGGATGTGCGATTTACATTGGGCATGATGTTTCCATTTTGTATTTGCTATAAATACCCCCTTGCAGGTGGTGGTAGTGCAGCTACACTTGGATAGGAGGTATAGTGTATTTCTGCATACATTACACCATCAGCCAACTTCGACACAGGGTATTTCCGCCACTTCGTGGCCCTTTCTTCTGTTCCAAGATTTGTATGGTAAACACCACCTGTCGGGGAGGACTACTCAATCAATCCCATGGTTCAGGTCCTTGCTGAACTGGAGATAGGCATCCTAAATGTGGATGAGTTTATACTTCACTGTCCAAGAACCATTTCTTTTGCTGCCTTGATCTATCACTGTGCTCTACAGATGCCCAACCTGATTTTGGGTGGGTGGTGGTCGATGACCTCCATGGCAGTGATGATTTTTCCATTCAACTATGATTTTCTGGGCTGCTGCCACTTGAAAGATCACTCCACTGCGGCTTGGAGCGGTCGTGGTGCTCCAAAATTTCTGGAAATGACTGATTTCTCTGTCCGAGTTGAGGAATTTAGGTTGGGGGATAAGGCTATTGAGTTCTCCGGCAACCTCATCTACCTAGGTCTAACTACTCTTCATATAACGTCTGGTCGTTTTGCTTGCCCCCCACTTCCTTGGTGGTCTGCTCATTGAGAGGCTGCCCTCAAACAGAAGTTTATACCTACATGCACCATAAGCGCTGCCTGAATGATTTCACTTAGGTTGAATTTCATTGAGCTAGGGCTAGGTTCCATTATGTTTCGAAGCACCCTCGCCACTCTCCTGGCGGGCATACGTGTCTTTACATAAGAGAAACCCCTCTTGTAAAGGTGTGTAAGCGATTCAAAAGGATTCAGAACAAGTTCTCGCAGGGCCGCAATCTCAGACTGCATCCACGGCAGATTTGCGCTTTTTAGCCAAGATGACAGTATTCATTGCACATTGTGATGTCGCTGAATGACGCTGACTGAACTTTACCTCTAAAGGCAGAGAACCCTGCAACGACAGGTTTACATTGAGTGAGTTGCATTCAGCTCACTTCCTGCGTGGACATTGCCCCTGGTTCGAACGATGTCCCGTATGCCATGCTTCAACACGTAGGTTAGTGAGGCATGGCCTTTCTGATAGATTTGTTAAATAGGATCTGGACTGAGGGTATCTTTTCAGACTCATTTAGAATGGCTACTCTGCTCGCTTTTCACAAACTGGGGAGATATTATTTTACCCCCACCATTTTCCGACCAATCTATATCACCTCTTTTGTGTTCAAGTTGATGGAAAATTGGTGAATGTAAGACTAGTCTTTTTCCTGGACAGCAAAGGTGAACTCTTATGCATAGTGCTGTTTCCGCAAGTTCCACTCCACATCCGATGCTCTGACTTGAAAATGCCGTTTGTGAGGCCTTCCTTCATAGACACCACTACACCACAGTGTTTTTCGATCTGGAGAAGGCCTATGATGCTGCATGGCGATATGGTATCATGAAGACTCTCCACACGATGGGGGCGAGGGCAGGCTGGGCAAATAAAACCCCCCAGGTTTTATTCCTATTTTTCTTTGGCTTTTTCAAGTGAAATTTGAAAAAGCCAAGTTTTAGTTTTTTTTTCAAAATTACTTTTTTTTTTCAAGATATCAATGCTACTTATCATTAATTTGTTTATAATTTCAACAAATATGTGTCAAATTAAGGTTATTTCTCTGATACTGACCTATAATAATTCATCTCTCCTTCTACAGGTTATGGGCTATCATGGGTACCCACAATTCTCGATCAGTCATCTGTTCTTACTATAATATAATTATTAAACCGAGTAATTATTAATATTATATAAAAATAGAGATAGCTATTCTTTTTCTATGTTATTCTAATGCTTGTAGCATTTGTTTTTTGAAAATAACCTGAGATTTGAAAAAACCCAGAATAAAACCTGGATTTAGGTGGGTTTTTTCAAGAAATGAATGCTACTTATTATTATTTCATTCAAAATTCATATTTATGTTTATAATTTAAACAAATATGTGTCGAATTAAGGTTATTTCTCTGATACTGAATCATAATAATTCATTTCTCCTTCTACAGGTTATGGCTATCATGGGTACCCACAATTCTCTATCAATGATCTGTTACTGTGATCTGTTCTTACTATAATATAATTATTAAACTAACTAATTATTAATATTATATAAAAATAGAGATAGCTATTCTTTTTCTATGTTATTCTAGTGCTTGTAGCATTTGTTTTTTGAAAAAACCGAGAATAAAACCCAGGTTTTTCAAAATTACTTTTTTTTTCAAGAAATGAATGCTACGTATCATTATTTTATTCAAAATTCATATTTATGTTTATAATTTAAACAAATATGTATCGAATTAAGGTTATTTCTCTGATACTGAATCATAATAATTCATTTTTCCTTCTACAGGTTATGGCTATCATGGGTACCCACAATTCTCTATCAGTGATTTGTTACTGTGATCTGTTCTTACTATAATCATTAAACTAAGTAATTATTAATATTATATAAAAATAGAGATAGCTATTCTTTTTCTATGTTATTCTAGTGCTTGTAGCATTTGTTTTTTGAAAAAACCCAAGATTTGAAAAAAACTCAGAATAAACCCTGGGTTTTTTTGCCAACCCTGGGTGAGGGGATGATTCCCAATCTTTATTTTGAGTTTTCGCGAGACCGTCAATTCCACATATGATTGGAGGGAGCCCTATCCGGCTCAATGGAGCATGAAGAGGATGTCCCACAGGGAAGTGTCCTCAGTGTCACATTCTTTGCCTTGAGCATCAATGGTATATCACGATGCGGCCACAAGATGTTCTTTTTACTCTCAAAGTGATGACCTTTCATATCTTTTGGTCCTGCCCAGATGTTAACTCTGGAGCATCGACTCCGACAGGCATTGAGCCATATCTCTTGCTATGCAGTAGCACTCACTTTTTGTTTTCCTTGGCCAAGACTAAGGTGGTGCACGTCTGTCATCATCTACCCCTCCAACCCGACCTGTACTTGTTCTTAAGTGAGGTTCGCCCAGAACTGGTGTATTCTTTGCTTCCTTGGTCTTGTTTTCACCGACACCTCACCTTTAAGGCTCATATTCGTAGCCTTAGGGTATCTTGTACCAGCGCAATGGAAATTCTTTGTTCCGTGATGTTCATCACCTGTGGTGCTGATAATGCTACTGCTTACTTTTCCATTTATCCTTTGTTCGTTTGAAGCTTGACTACGGATGCAAGTTATATGCATCTGCAGCCGGGTGTATATTGCCGATGGTGGACTTGATCCACCACACTGTTCTCAGACTGGCGATGTTAGGGAAATGCCATTCGCTCTGCGCTGTGCATTATGAGCCTGTATGCGTGAGTCCTGTGCCTCCGTAAGTCGCCAACGCCTCTCACTGCATCACGCAGTCGATCTAGATGGTGCCTATGCCGCTAAAACACTCCATTCATATCCTAAGCTCTTAGGTTTTGGACAAGGAAACTCATTCAAGAGCTTTGTGTAACTCTGGGGCCAGTGGCTCCTCTGGTTCTGCCCTGTACGCTACGCTGGGTGGTACCACCCTCCAGAGTGGTTTTAGGATCACACCTTGGCACACTGGATCAGTGCCATTGTATATCGTTTGCTCTAAGTCCCAGGATGGGGTTGGTTTCCACACCATATCCTCTCTGTTTGAAGTCAGCTCTACCAGCCCTGCTTCTCTTCAGGGCTGAGCTGGTTGCAATACACAGCTCGATACGGAAGATAACACCTCAAGCCTGATACTAGTAAAGTTGCTCATTCACAAGATTTACTGTCAAAATTTTAATGTTAAACTGTGCATTGGATGTTGCTCCTTAAAACATGTAAAAAGAAAGTTCATTAAAGCTCAGCTGGGGGGATTACCCTTCAAAATCAAAGGGTCTCCAGAGTACAAGAGGGCAAGATAAATTTGCACACTTGGTTGTGGAAATAGTCTAGTTCGAGGGAGGTGAGGAGGGGGGGATTGGATTGCAACTCTGCTGGATTTGAGTCCCAGCAAGGTGTGGGTTGGATTTCAGTGCCGCCAGATTCGAGTCCTGGCCTGGGACTATCTATCAGGAAGGTGTCTTATTTAGGCCCTACTTCTCCCTTGCCCATGTATTCCTGCCTTTTCAATAAGAATTGGGTTCAACATTGGTTATGACCATAATGGCAGTTGCTAGGTTCCCCCACTCCCTTAAATAAAAAAAAAATCACTTGGACCACAAACTGTTGTTCCCTGCTCACTGAAGAGTGGAGTCGGGGGTTCAAACTCGAAGAGACAGAAAGGAGATGTGGTAAATGAGGAGTGATCATAAAGGAAAGTAAAATGAGCCTTCCTTTGAAATCGGACAGCAGCAATATTTCAGAAAATGGCTGTCAGCCCAACAATTCTTCAATGGACAATAAGGAAATAAGTACAGAAGATGCTGGAGGTTCAAAACAATTTTTCAACCTTGCATCCCCTGTGACACAGAGGCCTGCTGCCCTGCATGATTTTCCTTTTTATGAAAAGGCTAGGAGAAGGAAACATCGTAAAACCTCCTGCTGCCTTGCATGATTTTCCTTTTTAGGAAAAGGAAAACTGATTGTAAAACTCCTACTGCCTGTAGTTGTACTGCCGGGATGCTCTGAGGCCCCTGATACATCCGCTGGTTAAGGCTTGTGGGAATTGGCCTCAGTCTCCTAGCTTGGCTGTGTGCATGTGACAGGCCTGTAACCTGTCCTTCCCTCCATTTATATTTAATTTATTTCTACCATGATTGTACCTGAACTAGAAAGATGTAAACTTGGATCAAAATCACCTAATCAACAAGAACCAAAAATGAGGCTGAGAATTGCTAGTTGGAATGTGGGTAGTTTGAAAGGTAGACAGGAGGAAGTGGTTGAGACCCTATTGCGGAGAAACATGGATGCATACTGTGTACAAGAACATAGATGGAGGGGGGGGGGGTTCAGCGAAAATGATTGTGAGGGAGGAATCAAGATATAAACTGTTTTGGATGGGAAATGCTAACTGTTATGGTGGTGTTGGTGTTCTATTAGCAGAGAAGTGGAAAGAGTGTGTTATGTGTGAAAATAGAATTAATGACAAAATATTGGTGATAAAGTAATCATATGTGTTGTATCAATGTATGCACCCCAAGTAGGCTTGGATGCTGCGGTCAAGGATGAGTTTTGGGCCGAGTTGATCAGTTGTTGGTGGCATGGCATAGATTAAGGTGGTGATACTGTGAGGAGACCTGAATGTACATGTAGGGGCGGAGGCACTGGGGTACGAAGGAGTGCATGGAGGTTTTAGATTTGGCACTAGGAATTTGGAAGCTGAGTGAATTTTGGAATTTGGGGAAGCAATGGGCATGGTCCTTTGTAACACCCTGTTCAGAAAAGAGAGAAGCAAACTCTTCAGATATACATCTGGAGACAGCAGTAGTTAGATAGACTATTTTATGGTTAGAAGAAGAGGGAAAATTAGTGAAAGATGTTAAAGTGATACCCAGTGAAGAGTGTATACAGCAACATAAGTTACTGCTGTGTGACCTTTGGTTAAGGAAATTACAGGCCAGGAGGAGGGTGTTTGTGCCTGGGAGGAAGGTGTGGAAGCTTAAAAATCAGGAAGTGAAGGAGGCTTTTTAAGAGGTTTGGTACACTAGTGTCGGAGAATAGAACGACTGACGGATGTGTGAAAACAGTACGGGAGGCTGAAAGATAACCTTCTAAAAGCCAGTGAACAGGTTTGTGGATGGTCAAGAGGACCACCTAGATACAAGATGTCTTGGTGGTGGAATGAGGAAGTTGTCCCCACTGAAGGAGAAAAGAAGATCGTTTATTGCATGGAAGAAGGGTGGAAGTAAGGAAGTATACTTGGCATCGAAAAGAAGGGCAAGTCGGGAAGTGTATAGGGCTAAGTCAGAGGCCCTGAAACCTCTTCTTGAGAGCCTCAATGCTACTGACAGCAGGAAAAGGGTGTTTAAACTGGCTAGACAGATGAAAAAGGAAAATAGTGATATAGCGGGTGAATAGTGCATTAAAAATGATGGTAGAGTTGTAGTTGGGCAGGACGATATAAAAAAAGGCTTGGAGGGAGCAGTATAATAGTTTATTAAATGTAGAATTTGACTGGGACAGGAGACTTGTGGATTCTGCAGAACCTGTGGCTGGACCGTGGCAATCAATTGACAAAATAGTGAGCAGAGCCATCAATCACATGCCAGAAGGTAAGGCAGTGGGTGTTTCAGAGATAAATGTCAAAATGTTGAAAGCCTCTGAAGATATCGGTGTGCGGTTGATCACAGACCTTAATAATGCTGTCATATATGAATGTGCTGTACTAGAAGAGTGTGATTGTGAATGTGTATAAGGGTAAAGGTGATGTGCTAGAAAGGGGTAGCTACAGAGGCATAAAGCTCCTCGATCTTATGAAAGTTATGGACTGCTCTAGAAGAAATGATTAGAGAAAGGAATCAAAGGATAAACTTTGTTGATAGGCAGTTTGGGTTCATGCCTGGAAAAGGAACCACGGATGTTATATTTATAGTTTAGACAACTCCAGGAGAAGTACATCGCTAGGAAAAGAGCCTTGTATTATATTTTTGTTGACCTGGAAAGGGCTTTTGATAGGGTACTGAAAGATGTGGTGAGGTGGGCAATGAGAAAATTTGGGATTGAGGAGTGGTTGGTTAGGGTGGTCATGGCTATGTACGAAGGTTCGACAACCTGGGCGAGGGTAAATGGGGAATTGAGTGATGACTTCTCTGTGAAGGTTGGTCTGCATCAGAGATCTGTTTTGAGTCACTTGCTCTTTGCTATGGTCCTGGAAGTGCTGCCACAGAATTTTAGAACAGGATTGCAATTTGACTTGTATGCTGATGACCTAGTGCTGATTGTTGATGAGAGGACGGCACTTGAGAAGTTCAGGTTGTGGATGGAAGGGATGAATTTCATGAGTCTGAGAGTGAATTTGGATAAAACAAAGATGATGATTTCAAGAGTTGGTGTCGATAATATCATTGAGGGTATGTGGCCATGGGCAGTCTGTCACAGAGGGGTAGGGAATAACTCTATCCTGTGTAATGGGATCTGTTTTGTGGATGCATAAAAGATGTGGTATCAGGGGTAGGCTGCAAAATGATGGAGAGTGTAGTGCACTGTGTAGAGAAGAGACAGGAGAGGATTGTATTTGGTGTGTCGCTTGAATGTGTAGAGGAGTTCTACTATCTGGGAGATATGATCAGTGCAAGGGGATGTGCTGGGGCCATTTCCGTGGCAAGGGTTAGAAGTGGTTGGAAAAAGTTTAGAGAGCTGCTTCGTCTTTTGATGCTGAGGGTTTTTTCCCTCCCAGCTAAGGGATGCTGTACACTGCGTGCATAGGAAGTGCAATGTTGTACAGCAGTGAAACTTGGGCTGTGAAGGAAGAGAACTTCCAGAAGCTCAAGTGTACTGATATGAGAATGATGAGATGGATGTGTGGAGCACTTCTGAATTTGAGTCCTGGAGGTGACAGAGTTGCGAACTGTGAATTAAGGGATAGAATGCATTACTGTGGCACTGAGAAGAGGCAGACTGAGGTTGTTCGGTCATGTGGAGAGAATGGAGGATACTTAAAGGTATAATTAAAGAAACATGACTGAATTGTTAATGACAAAATTCAACTATTATAGAGGGTTGATCCATCATTTTGCTTTGGCATTGAAAACTCTCCTTGATGAACTTTGCAAGATCCTAGAGGTAGTGGTCAAATGTGTCAATTTTGTGAAAGCTTGTGATCTAAAGTCTCGCCTTTTCCAGAACCTTTGTATAGACATGGATTCAGAGCATGGAGTTCTTCTCTTTTACTCCAAAGTGCACTGGCTTTCAAATAGCAATGTTGTGAATTGACTGTTTGAACTTGAGGGAGAGGTTAAAATGTTCCTGGAAATGCAAGGGAAAGATGATCTCTTGAGTCAATTCAATGAGGTTTTGTGGGAGCTTTACCCTCCATACTTAGCAAATATATTTGAGCAGTTAAATCAGTTGAATCTCAGGCTACAGGGCTACAAAAGAAATGTTTCACTTGATGGATTGTCTTCGTGCCAAGCTCCAAAGTTGGCAAAGGAAAGTTGGTGGCATCAATATTGCCATGTTTGAAGACCTTTCATCTGTTCTTGATGAGAATAAAGAAGATCGTCTGCTTGACTCATTACTTAAAGCTGAAATTACCCATCATATGAGATCCTTGGAAAGTGAACTTAAAGTTTACTTCCTATAATTAGAGGAGGAAGAAGGTAAGTTTATGAGTAATCCATTCACTGGCACCCTTGATATTACTACAATTCTCAATCATGTTTAGGACGAATTCCTTGATCTCAAAAATGATTTGACTGCCAAAGATCTCTATGAAGAAAAATCTGAATGAATTCTGGTGTTCGCTGTATCAGTCATATCCAAAGGTTATTGAGATTGCACTTCCACTACTGTTGCCTTTTTCAACTACCAATTTATGTGAATCTAGTTTCTCCACCCTTCTACAAATCAAAAATAAGAGCTCGAACCGACTAGATATGGACCCCGACCCTGAGCTGTGCATTGTCAGTGACAACCTCGGATTTGTCAACTGCCTAAAAATAAACATGTCCCCCTTCTCATTGAGATCTGAGACAATTTTTCTGAGCTCATATACAAATACTTTCGATTTTTCTATGCAAATATGCAATTACAGATACAAATACTTTCAACTTTGATATGAAAAATAAATTAATTGATTGATATGCAAAAATACAAGTATAGATGCAAATGCTTTCAATTTTGATATAAAAAAATATATTAATTGAACTTTTAAGAACTATATCACAAAAATCTATCATAATATAAGATAATTACCTTTATCAACCTTGTAATAAACAATAAAGCAAAGGTGTTCTCTTCATACATATTTTTTTTACCTTTTTGCCAGAAGGGTGGCTTCTGGAGAAAAATTAAGGGGAGCCACAAGGATGTTGAAAACTCATCAAGGAGGGAATGAAGTGAAAAAGGTTGAGAACCACTGACTTAGACCTTTCCCCTCAGTCTTCTCTCCTCTTCCATCACCCCTGCCCCTTCACATTAACCCATTTGCCTGAGTGGGATGCACAATGAGGTGATCTATTCCTCCTGCTATTTATTCTTTTGCTTCATTCTCAGAATGAAGCGTAGGAAGGGTGGGTTTGCATCTATAATTCCATTTGCAGGGGAAAAAATTAGGCGGTTTGTGATAAGATTGATGGAGTAGGCTGTTGTAAGGCAGATTGTGGCCAAATATATGGAAAGATAACCCACCAGATAATTGTCCATTCATTCAAGTAATCCCAGCCACAGTGCTCCCAGTAGTCTCAAATAAGGTTGTTTGATTTAAATCAGGATTTGAATCGGGGAAAAAAAAGAACACCGTAAGGGGCGCGGTGATTTGCCATCCTGGCCGCCGTGCTGACGGGATCCAGCGCTCCGCCGGCCCCAGCTTAGCCTCTCTTCCTTCCTTCAGATAGCCTGTATTTCTCTCCTACCTCGTCGCTTTTCATACAACCTCTCCCACAACGTTCTCTGGTCAGCCTCTAATTTCACAGGGTAGAAGCTGATCTTCTTCTCAGCCATTCGTCCCGAATCGGGGCTAAGGGGGAGGGGACAATGTCCCCTAACCCCTGAGCTCCGGTCTGGGGTGGTTGGCTTTTAACAACCTGCTTCATCCCCACCCATACCTTCCTCACATCCCTTTTCCCCTCGTCTTCAAAATCTATCTTTTTTACGCCGTGTTCAAGGTGGAGCCGCCATGCTGAAGGACTGCCAGGCCACCAGGCAGGAGGGGTGGTCCCAAATGGCGGCGCCTGGCTCTGCCGGGCCTGTAAGCACCTCTTGCAGTGTGGGCTACTGCAAGAGGTGGTGAGCGATTGCGTCCCGTAAAACAAAGAGGGTCACCATGCCCAATGATGCAAAAAAAACCATCTCCCCTCAATTCCCCCTAAAACCTAAAACAACGGAGCCGCCCTCGTGCAGCTCCACAGAAAAGATGGAGGTCCCCTCCCCTGTGCTTGTGCAGGGGACCCTCCATACCTCTTTAACCGGAGAGGAGGCTTACCCGTCTCCTACGCCTATGAGTGTAGGGGACTCCCCCTCACCCCCTTCTCTGGAGGGGCTTTCAGGCACCTCCATATCTCCAGCGGCAGTCCCTCCTTTGCTTTCTAAGGGGACTGCCAAGAAAGCCAGCAGGCAGCCCATTGCCGACCGCCCCTTGTGCAAGCGGCTCGGTAGCCCAAACCCCCTAAGGGGGGAGAGGGAATCCAGGCCCCTTCGGTCGCTTCCCTCAAAAGACCTGCTGGCAAGAATATTAAACCTTGCAGGGGTCAAGGCCTGTGCCTGCCCACTAAACACTTATGACACTGCCAAGGGGACCTGCGATGTCCTGGGAGGGGATGGCCAACTGGAGGCCCCTCCTGTGATAGACATGGTCCTTGAGGAAAACCAGCCTCAGACGGTAGGGCCTTCCATGGGGGGGAATCCGGGCTCGGCGCCAAGCACCGAACCCGAATTCGCCCCTATGCAAGGTCTCCTCAAACGGCTGAGGGCTCCGAGGCAGTACAAGAAGGGGAGGGATCTCCTCCAACCGGTGCCCCTGCGACCACCAAGACCTTCTCCATTTCGGAGAAGGACCTGGCTGAGGCCGGTCCATCTGGCCTGGGGGCTTCTACAGGCGGGGATGAGAAGCGGGTTCATTCCCCGCCCTCCTCTCCAAAAAAGAAAAGGACGAAAAAGACCAAAAAGACGAAGAAGACTCGGGGCTCCTCTCCATCCGCAGGGGCTACGGGGACGGATGGGTCTGCTGCCACTTTGGCAAGCGACCAAGCCAAGATCGGCACATCCGGCCCCTCTGCCCCCCCCGGGTACAGAGCTCCTGTCGTGTTGCAAAGACCAAAAGTGCACATGGCGGAGCCTCGATGACATCGGGACTCCTCATTCAGAGGTTACCTGGCGTTTTCGAGCCCGCTGACTTCAAACGCTTCCTCGTTATTCGCTCCACTGATGGCAGCATGTTGTCCAAGGGCAACATGATCCATCAGAGGAGAGGATTAGCTAGTGCAATTGGTAGAGAGCCGAAGGTAACCCGTTTCTCGGACGGGAGCCTTCTGGCGAATCCCTCCGAGGCGGCCAAGATAAGTGCTCTTCGGACACTTCATGGCACCCCGGTGAGTGTGACACCGCACTCTACCATGAACTTTGTGAAAGGAGTAGTTTATGCGAGGGAACTCGTTGACTACTCCATTGAGGACTTCACCCTAGAGCTGGCCGACCATGGGGCGGTCAAGGTCGAACGTGTGATTAGAAAACAGGGAGGGGCCTCGAGACCCACCCCTACACTCTTCGTCACGTTCGACTGTGACAAGCTCCCTTAGTCGGTGCGTGCTGGTTGGTACCGCTACCGTGTGAAGGCATTCGTGCCACTGCCGCGGCGGTGCTATTACTGTCACCGCTTCGGCCATACGAATCGCTCATGTAGACGTGCAAAGTCGGGGTCACCCGAAGTCTGTGTAAATTGCTCTAAGGTCGCACACGATAAGTCCAAATCGTGTATGGCCAAGTGTGTCAATTGTGGAGAGCCGCACCCTTCTTCTTCGAAGCAATGTGGTGCATATCTCCTTGAGAAAGAAATCCTGGCCGTTCAGGCCCAGGATCGACTCTCATTCCGCGAGGCTAAGGACTTGGTCCTGGCGCGCCCGGCTCTGCCTGGGACGTCATATGCCTCAATAGTTAGAAAGGCACCCTCTGCTCCTGGCCCATCCAGGCCAACGAGCACGGTTGTTTCCGCGCCCATTCGGAGCCCTTCTGCGGGCTCTACCCAACCCGGGCGCTCCCCTGGTAAAGCTGGCGGCAAAAAGGGTTCATACCCAGCCCCGGCTAAGACCAAGGCTCCCCCCCCTCTTCCCTCAGCGTGACCGTCTCTCGTAAGGCGAAACGGCCACGCGCCTCCACCGAGGCGTTAGACTCAGAGGAGGCAACACCCCTGAAGATGGTCGCTAGGCCATCTTCCGGGGTTCCTAAAGCTGTCCCCCGAAATCAGGACAGCAACAAAGGAGCTTCGGCTCTTTCGCCCACGCACGAGGTGTGGCGAGTGGCTCGGAGACGGTGGTTCCTCGAAAAGAGGGCCCCCCGCCTCCGAAGCCGCAACGCCATCCTAAGGTTTCGAGGCGGAGGGAGGAAAAGACTCGCATGTCGAGCCCAACCTCCCCCAATAAGTCCTCGAAGTCGACAGCGCTTTGTCCGTAACAGCGCCCGGGGTTCTGCCCCCGGGAAGCGTACGGCCATTCCTGTGAGGGTCTTCAGTTCAAGGAGGGCCCCCGCGTCTCCGAGCTAGGCCTGGAGGGCATATTTCTTCAATGGAATTGCCGTGGACTCCGGGCCAACTGGGAGGAGCTGCGGAGGCTCGTCTCGTCCCGTTTCCCGTTAGCTATCTTTTTGCAAGAGACCAGGCTAGGCGCGTGCCCTCTGCCCGCCCTTCCGGGGTATAAGGGTCTTGCGACCCCACCACCGCGGGATGGCGGGGCTATGGGATGCGCGGTTTACACCCGGCATGATGTCTCCGTTCTTCCTTTCTCTTTAGATACCCCCTTCCAGGCAGTGGCTGTGCAGCTGCACCTGGATAGGAGGTATACTATCATTTCTGCGTACATTCCACCGTCAGCTGACTTCGACGCCGGGGACTTCCGCCGCGTCGTGGCACGGTTGACGGAGGCCCTATCTCTTGCTTGGAGATATGAACGGCAGGCATCCTCTCTGGGGAGATTACTCCATAAATCCCAGGGGACAAGTCCTTGCCGATCTGATCGAAGAGCTTGAGATGGGTGTCCGAAACGTGGACTAGTTTACGCATCACTGTCCGAGAACCGCTTCATTTTCTTGCCTTGACCTATCTTTGTGCACTTCGGATGCACAGCCTGATTTTGATTGGGGGGGTGGTCGATGACCTCCATGGTAGTGATCACTTTCCCATTCAAATATCATTTTCAGGGCAACTGCCGCCTGAGAGACCACCTCGGTGGTGCTTGGCGCGGGCGTGGTGGCCTGCATTTCAGGAAATGACTGAATTCTCTATCTCAGTCGAGGAGTTTAGGTCGGTAGATGAGGCCGTTGAGTTCTTCTCCGGCAACCTCATCGCCGTGGGCCTGACTTCTATTCCTAGGACGTCTGGCCGTTTTGCACGCCGACCACTCGCATGGTGGTCGGCCGAGTGTGAGACGGCCATCAAACAGAAGCGTTATGCCTACATGCGCTATAAGCGCCGCCCGAACGATTTCACTGTCGCTGAATTTCGTCGGGCTAGGGCTAGGTTCCGGTATATTTCGAAGCACGCCCCCTGCTTTTCTTGGCGGGCATACTTGTCTTCACTTAACGGGAAGACCCCTTTAACTGAGGTGTGGAAGCGAGTCAAAAGGATTCGGGGCAAGTTCTCGCAGGACCCCCCTCCCGTTCTCCAGGAGAATGGGACCGCAATCTCGGACCCCGCGTCCTTGGAGGAATCCTTAGCGACCGCTTTTTCCGCATTCTCTAGCCGTGATGCTGCTCCGCTAGCATTCAATGCACGTCGTGATGTCGCGGAAGGCTGCCAGCTGGACTTTACCTCCCGGGCGGAGAACCCTTCAACGACAGGTTTACTCTGAGTGAGTTGCGTCCCGCTCTTGCTTCGTGCGCGATTGTCCGGACGATGTCCCGTACGCCATGCTTCGACACGGTGAGCGAGGCATGGCCTTTCTGTTTGATTGGTTCAATAGGATCTGGGTAGAGGGTCTCCTCCCAGACTCCTGGCGAATCTCTACTGTGCTCTCCTTTCGCAAACCGGGGAGAGATCACTCTACCCCGGCCAGTTTCCGCCCAATCTCTCTAACCTCTTGCATGTGCAAGTTTCTAGACATCGGAGGCCATCTGTCTTGTGCACAGTACGGTTTCCGAAAGTTCCACTCCTGGTCGGATGCTCTGCTCCGACCGGAAAATGCCCTCTGCGAGGTCTTCCTTCGTAGACAACACTACGCCACGGTGTTTTTCGATCTGGAGAAGGCCTATAATACCGCATGGCGATACAGTATCATGGAGACTCTACACACGATGGGGGTGAGGGGACGCCTCCCAATCTTTATATCTGGATTTTTGCGAGATTGTCGATTCCGTGTACGGGTCGGGTGGGGGAGCCCTCTCCTGCCCAATGAAGCAGGAAGAGGGTGTCCCGCAGGAAAGTGTCCTTAGTGTCACACTCTTTGCCCTGAGCATCAACGGCATCACCTCGGTGCTGCCGGAAGATGTTCTCGCTACGCTTTTCGTGGACGTTCTTTCGATCACTATTGGCGCGGCCGAGATGCCAACTCTGGAGCGTCGACTTCAACAGACATTGAATCGCGTTTCTCGCTATGCTGAAGCGCACGGGTTTCGGTTTTCCTCGGCCAAGACTAAGGTGGTGCACTTCTGCCGCCATCCACTGCTCCACCCTGACCCAGACTTGTTTCTCAATGGGGTACGTCTAGAAGTGGTTGAATCGCACCGTTTCTTTAGTCTTGTATTTGACCGACACCTCACCTGGGAGGCTTATATTCGCAGCCTTAGGGTCTTTCGTACCCGCGCCATGGATATTCTTCGTTCCTTTACGTTGAGCGCTTGGGCCGCTGATTGGGCTACTGCCTTACTTTTTTATCGATCATTTGTTCGTTCGAAGCTCGACTACGGATCCGAGTTTTATGCATCCGCAGCTGAGCGTGATTTGCGGAAGGTGGACTCGATCCACCACACCGGCCTTGGCCTGACGACCGGTGCCTTCCGCACTTTCCCCATCGAGAGCCTACTTGTCGATACTGGGGAGATGCTACTCGCTCTACGCCCTGCACAGTGCATTATTCGCCTGTACGCGCGAACCCAGCTCCTCCCTAAGTCGCAACAGCTCTCACTGCATCCGCAGCTGATTTCGACGGTGCCTATGCTGCCGAGAGACGCCAGTCATACCCTAATCCCTTTGGGTTTAAGGCTAGGAAACTCTTTCGAGAGCTAGGTATACTTACCCAAAGCTTCTACAGCGCCGGGAGTGTTGCGTTCGACCTTTTTGGAGCACACCTCATGTCACGCTAGAACCGTGCCACTTTATACTGATGGCTCCAAGTCCCAAGAGTGTCGGCTTCCACGCCGTATTTCCTCTGTTTGAAGTCAGCGGGGCTCTGTCATGCGCTGCGTCTGTCTTCACGGCCGAGCGGCAGGGTTGGCAAAAAATCCAAATTTTCTAAAAAGCCCAATAAAACCCGGGTTTTTTCACAAAACAAATGCTACAAGCATTAGAATAACATTGAAAAAGAATAGCTCTCTCTATTTTTATATAATAATAATTAATTAGTTTAATAATTATATTATAGTAAGAAAAGATCACAGTAACATATCACTGATCAAGAATTGTGGGTACCCATGATAGCCATAACGTGTAGAAGGAGAGATGAATTATGACTCAGTATCAGAGAAATAATCTTAATTTGATACATATTTGTTGAAATTATAAGCATAAATATGAATTTTTAATAAAATAATGATAGGTAATAAAACAGGTTTTTTTATTTGCCAACCCTGTCGAGCTAGTGGCAATACACCACTCGGTTCGGGAGATTACGCGACGTGCCCGGTTCGGAGATCGGATTGTGATTTATAGTGCCTCACAAAGCACCCTGAGTGCTCTCGGGGCATTGGAATCTCCGCATCTCCTGGTTCGCGATATCCGTGACGCCACGGTTTTGGCAAGCCGGGCGGATGTCGAGATTATCTTATGCTGGGTTTCTGGACATGTAGGAATTGCGGGGAATGAGGGCACCAAAGTGTCCACGAGGAGAGGGCAGAGGTTATCTGCTACCGGGAATCAAAAACAATAACAAGTCACAAGGTATATTTCCCATCCATCCTCCCAGCCTAGTTCAAAATCAAAGTGGTCTGGCATTTTGAAGGCAGCCATGTGGCTGTTAGATTGCTGTCCAGCTTTATGGCTGAGGATATTTTCCAGTAAATTGCTTGTTTTTTCAGCTTCCTTCCTTGCACCATCGCCTCTCCTTCGCTGTTAGGTCTTGGAAACCTAACCTTCACTCGTCCCAGAGCTCCAGAGGGGCATTTCACGTCCTTCAAGAGGTGTCAGAAGCCTCCAGACGAGGGCGACATGCCCCCGCCGCCACCTCGGGTTTGTGCCATTTTTAGATTCGTTTTAGCAAGATTCGGGTGTGGAGGTGGGTGGGTGGGATTTCCTTTTGCACCGGCCCACGCCTAGCTATTAGGATCTGTCTACTGTAAAAATAGTAACCACTTTCTACCCTCCCATGTGAGAAAGGTAGATAATGATATGGTTTTCATCTTAAATAAAAGTGTGGGAGTACAGTTACTCTGTAACCCCATTCCTTTATTCAGGAAATGCCCTTCCGAGGGACCTCCATAGCGAATTAGGGAAGGTATACAGCAGTGCGGGGGAGTTGTTGCGTCACTTTTGGGCCTGTTTCCCCCCGAGGACACCGCAATTACAAGAAAAACTTCACCGAATGCACACTACTCTCTGCCGTTACCACGAGACTACCATCCGGGAGTTTCAGGTGAGCCACCCGTGAATTCATTCTTTGCACTATCCACCCCATTCGGGATTTTGGTACGCCCTCTCTCACTCCCAGTTCCTACCTGGATGGAAAAATCATTTTATTCTCTTACCCTGGCTACAGCCTGGCCCACGGGAAAGATTTATTCCCTTTAGATTGAAGTTAAGCCACATTGGGTGTGATCAGTCGTCTGATGGAGTCCCCATTCATGTCCACTTCATGGTGGCTGCCCTACGCTGAGGAGTCATGGGTTCAGACCCCCTTCATTAAACTGTATGCCAGCCACAAACAGTTTAGTTCCCTCTTTTGGCTACTCGCTCATACATATTTCACAAATTCTAAAAATAAGGAACGATAAGACAAGGAAGTAAATGTATTAAAAATTGAGAGAACACACATGGTTGCATTTTGTTAAATGAACATGGAGGGGAAGGAAGAGTTTGTATGGAACGCAGTGATTATTGACTTAAAGCGAAGAAGTTGGAAGTTAGATATAAGAATGTTCGAAGGTATAGTACTCTCCATTTTCCACAATTAAGGTAAATGCCCTTTGGGTTGGAGGGGAACAAGGTCTCCAGCAGTCAGACAGAATATGGTTGCATATAAATCACTTGGGAACCCCTTGCGAAACGTGCGTGAACATAGTACAATTGTATGTGACTGGTTATGGCAGTGGTAGACAGGGTATAATGTGCTATCGAGTACCGCGAGGTTTGGGCGACGAAACCCGCGTTTTCTTTTACCTCACAGCGACTACATGGCAGGAATCAAGACAGCCTTCCGGGCTGCTTGGCAAAGAAAATGGGAGACTGCCGAGAGGAATCTAAAGTTGCATGCCATTGCGCCGCGAGTTTTCCCACTTACCTCCCACTGCCGCGACGCGACGTCTTCAGGTCGCTTTCTGTCGTGGCGCTCTTGGGGATCTTTGCTTCACCAACCGGTAAATTCCCGAGTCTGGCCGGCCGTTTTTAAAACGATGGTTGGGTCAGGGGTCGACGGGCTTACCCTCCTGGTTGGGCCGGCGCTCCGAGTAGGTGTCTCGACAGTAGACAGTGACTGCGCTGCGCGAGTTCGCACCCTCTTTTATACTCTACTTTATATACTTCTGGTTCTCGTACTGCGCCTATCAATAAGTCCTCTTTTCCGCGCTTGTTAGATCCCTTCGCAGAAGAGATAGATCCTGATTTCGATTATCCTCGTTTCCTGGTGCTGAATTCCAGTTCCGGGTCTCCGCTTTCTAAATTGGACCTGTTTGTTTGAATGAGGAGTTTGATTTCCGCTGTTAACCTTTGAGCGTCAGGATCTGCCCCAGTTTGTTCGTGCTGGTTATGTTCGTGTCAATGTGTTGCGTTATGTTGAGCTTCCCAGACGTTTTAATTGCCACCAGTTTGGCAATATATGCAGCAATTGTAGGCAGGCTCGTCGCTGTGGGGCCTGTGCTTTGGAGTATCATGGCTCCTCTTGTGAGAATCATGAATGTTGCGCCAATTGTGGAGGTTCCCGTGGCGCGTCTTCGCGTTCTTGTCCCGTATTCCTTTTTGATAAGGAGGTCCTGGCTCTTTGGGACTCCCTCAGGCTGGACTTCCGTGAGGCCCGCCGTAGGGTGCGGGCGCAGCTTGCTTCCTCCGTCCGTCTCTTCTCTGGCGTCCTCCTTTGTCTTCTCGCGGTCCCTCTGTTGCTCCTTCTCCCCTGCCTTTGGTCCTTCCCGGTTCCTCTGTTGCACCCTCTCCTTTGCCATTGGTCTCTTCTCATGTTCCTTCCTCTATCGCGGACCATGAGACTGGCCGAGCTGAGACGCTGGAGGATATCCCGCAGTTCCTCCAGGCGTCTACCCCTGCTGTTCCTCCCGTTCCTTTGCCTCAGCGCAAACGGAAGGGTTCCTCCTCATCCCGTTCGGAGTCCAAGCGCGCTGCCTTTGATGAGGCTAGTTTGGTCCCCGAGTTGGTTGTTGAGGTGTCGTCTGTTTTGATGTCTTTTCCTCCTCGGTCTTCGCTGGTCTTTCCCGTTGGCATCACCGATGTCATTGTCCGGGCGGAAGTTCACCCGGTTCCGTCTTCTTTGCCTCCTACCCCGGTGCCTTCTTCCTTGCCCCTTACCTTTCTGCAGTCTTCTATGTCTCCTACCCCAGTTTCGTCTCCCTTGCTCCCTACCCGTGCTCCTTCCTCTCCATCTGATCCAATTCCCTCCTTACCCTTTGACCCTGTTCCCTTCTCACCCTCTCTCCATGTTCCGCCTTCTGTTCCATCTTCTTCGCATCTTAGTTCTTGTCCGTCTCTGCTCGATTGCCCTTTCCCTCCGGGCCATGAGCCATCCACGTTGGTGGTTCGGTCTGGCTCTCAGCTGTCGCCTCCCGCCGTTCACGCTGCCAAGTCCGTGCTGGGTGCCTTCCCGGCTCATCGCAATTTGTCGCTTGCCCCTTCTGGGCCTTCTAGTAGTCGGGAACATTCGACGGTCTCCGTCACTAGAATCCCGACGTTGGTGTCGAGCCGACAGTAATGTCTGTCATCCTACAGTGGAATTGTCAAGGGGTTCTCCCCAAGTGGCAGGAACTCGAGATCTTGCTTTCTATCGTTCGGCCCTCGGTGGTCTGTTTGCAAGAAAATAAGCTTGGGGCTCGCCCCTTCCCTGCACTTCCACACTTCCGGGTGTTTAATTCCATCTCCCCGCCCGGGGGCGTGTCCCATGGTGGTACTTCGCTTTTAATTTCTTCTTCGCTATTCTCTGCGCTACTTCCCCTCTGTACTACCTTGCAGGCTGTTGCTGCGAGAGTTTTTATTTCGAAGCTTTAACTGTTTGTTCTGTATACATCCCCCTGGATTTTAGTTTGAGTCGGTCTGACCTTTTAGAGCTCACAAGTCAGTTACCTACCCCGTTTTTATTACTTGGTGATTTTAATGTTCACCACCCATCATGGGGTGATACTGCCCGTAATTCCCGGGGCGGAGTGGTTGAGTCCCTCTTATTATCCGATTCTCTTTGTCTTTTAAATTCCGGCGACTTTACTTATTACTATGTTCAAACGGATTCGTTTAGTGCTGTAGACTTGTCCTTATGTTCGCCCGACTGTTTCCTCGACTTCCGGTGGTCGATTCGGGACGACCTTTCCGGGAGTGATCACTTCCTGATAGTCCTGTCGGCTGCCCTTTCTGGCCCGTGCCTTTCCCTCCCTCCTCGTTGGGATCTGCGGCGAGCAAATCGGTTTGGGTTTCGGGAGGCTTCCTTTATTGATGCCTCCCGGCGCAGCGATTTGCCTTCCTGGCCGCCAGGTCTCAGCGCCCCGTCCGGCCCCAGCTTGGCATTCTTTTTCTTCTTCCGCTAACCCCTATCTCGTCTTCTGTACCAATTCTCTTCCCCGTAACCGGCGCGGTGATTTGCCTTCCTGGCCGTCGCGCTGACGGGACTCAGCGCCCCGTCCGGCCACGGCTTAGCTTCTCCTTTTCTTACTTTTGCCTCTGTACGTGTCGACGGAGGGCATCGTCTGCAGGACCGTGCCTTAGAGGAGGTTTGGTTGCCCGGGTCGTCATTTTGTTTCTGGGAGTCCAGAGAATCTCCGTTATGCGACTCCGTTGTTTTTAAAACGACAGTGGGAGTTGGGGGCGGGTTACCCCGTCTGGGCTGTATGGGAGCTCTTTGGACTCACGATGACGATTTGGTGCATGCCCTCGGCTCCAGGGGCAGCCCAAAATAAAATATATACTTATATTGGTAAATTTAACAAACATAACTCGCAGAGTCCCAGAGACTTGCGGTCTCTGGTCATCCTGCCTGGGACCCTGACGATAGACGTTTTGATCCTTTTGTGTCAGAAGTCGATCCTGAGTTGGATTATGACCGATTTTTAGTCTTGAAACGAACGATAGTCCTTTTAGTAAGGCTGACATCTTCGACGTCTACGAGCATTTTGTTGAGAAATGTGGCGAACCTGCCCAAATGTGGCCACGTAATGATGGCGCATTAATAGTCGAGGCAAAATCAAACGAGCAGCATCAGCGGATTAAGACCCTACAGTCTTTAGCTACTGTAGACATGTCCTCTGCTTCGCACCCGACACCCCGTAAGGGGCGCGGCAATTTGCCATCCTGGCCGCCGTGCTGACGGGATCCAGCGCTCCGTCCGGCCCCAGCTTAGCCTCTCTTCCTTCCTTCAGATAGCCTGTATTTCTCCTCTACCTCGTCGCTTTTCATACATTCTCTCCCACAACTTTCTCTGGTCAGCCTCTAATTTCACTGGGTAGATGCTGACCTTCTCAAGCCAACCGTCCCGGATCGGGGCTGAGGGAGAAGGGGACAACGTTCCCTAACCCCTGAGCTCCGGTTCGGGATGGTAGTTTTTTTAACAACCTGCTTCATCCCCACCCATACCTTCCTCACATCCCCTTTTCCTCTCCTCTTCACGATCTATCTTTTTACGCCGTGTTCAAGATGGAGCCGCCATGCCGATGGACTGCCAGGCCACCAGGCGGGAGGGGTGGTCCCAAATGGCGGCGCCTGGCTCTGCCAGGCCTGTTAGCACCTCCTGCAGTGCGGGCAACTGTGAGAGGTGATGAGCTATTGCGTCCCGCAGAAAATTTAAGGTCACCATGCCCAATGATGCACAACGTGAAAAAAAAACAACCCTCAACTTCCCCATGCTCATCAACGGAGCCGCCCTCGGGCAGCTCCACCGTAAAAATGGAGGTCCCCCGCCTCCCTGTGCTTGCGCAGGGGACCCTCCATACTTTAACTGGAGAGGAGGCTTACTCCTCTCCTACGCCTAAGGGTGAAGGAGACTCCCCCTCACCCCCTTCTCTGGAGGTGCTTTCGGGCACCTTCCTATTTCCAGCGGCAGTCCCTCCTTTTCTTTCTAAGGGGACTGCCATGAAAGCCAGCAGGCAGCCCATTGCCGACCGCCCTTCGTGTAAGCGGCTCGGTAGGGCAAACCCCCTTAGGGGGGAGAGGGAAGCCAGGCCCCTTCGGTCGCTTCCCTCAAAAGATCTGCTGGCAAGAATATTAAACCTTGACGGGGTCAAGGCCTGTGCCTCCCCACACAAGACTGGTGACGGTGCCAAGGGGACCTGCGATGTCCTGGGAGGGGATGGCCAACTGGAGGCCCCTCCTGTGATAGACATGGTCTTTGAGGAAACCCAGCCTCAGATGGTAGGGCCTTCCATGGGGGGGAATCCGGGCTCGGCTCCAAGCACCGAACCCGAATTCGCCCCTATGCAAGGTCTCCTCAAACGGCTGAGGGCTCCGAGGCAGTACAAGGAGGGGAGGGATCTCCTCCAACCGGTGCCCCTGCGACCACCAAGACCTTCTCCATTTCGGAGAAGGACCTGGCTGAGGCCGGTCCATCTGGCCTAGGGGCTCCCTATTGGCGGAGGTGAGAAGCGGGTTCATTCCCCGCCCTCCTCTCCAAAAAAGACAAAGACTAAGAAGAATCGGGGCTCCTCTCCATCCGCGGGGGCTACGGGGACGGATGGGTCTGCTGCCACTTTGGCAAGCGACCAAGCCAAGATCGGCACATCCGGCCCCTCTGCCCCCCAGTTGCGAAGCCCCTGACTAAGACTAAAAGTGCACAGGGCGGAGCCTCGATGACATCGGGGCCCTTCATTCAGAGGCTCCCTGGCGTTTTCGAGCCCGCTGGTTTCAAACGCTTCCTCGTTATTCGCTCCACTGATGGCACCATGTTGGTCAAGGGCAACATGATCCATCAGAGGAGAGGATTAGCTAGTGCAATTGGTAGAGAGCCGAAGGTGACCCGTTTCTCGGACGGGAGCTTTCTGGCGAATCCCGCCGAGGGGGCCAAGATAAGTGCTCTTCGGACACTTCATGGCACCCTGGTGAGTGTGACGCCGCACTCTACCATGAACTTTGTGAAAGGAGTAGTTTATGCGAGGGAACTCGTTGACTACTCCATTGAGGACATCACCCTAGAGCTGGCCGACCATGGGGCGGTCAGGGTCGAACGTGTGATGAGAAAACGGGGAGGGACCTCGAGACCCACCCCTACACTTCGTCACGTTCGACTGTGAGAAGCTCCCTGAGTCGGTGCGTGCCGGTTGGTACCGCTACCGCGTGAAGGCATTCGTGCCACTGCCGCGGCGGTGCTATTACTGTCACCGCTTCGGCCATACGAATCGTTCCTGTAGACGTGCAACGTCGGGGTCACCCGAAGTTTGTGTAAATTGCTCCAAGCCCGCACACGATAAGTCCAAATCGTGTTTGGCCAAGTGTGTCAATTGCGGAGAGCCGCACCCCGCTTCGAAGCAATGTGGTGCATATCTCCTTGAGAAAGAAATCCTGGCCGTTCAGGCCCAGGATCGACTCTCATTCCGCGAGGCTTAGGATTTGGTCCTTGCGCTCCCGGCTCTGCCTGGGACGTCATATGCATCAATAGTTAGAAAGGCACCCTCTGCTCTTGGCCCATCCAGGCCAACGAGAATGGTTGTTTCTGCGCCCATTCGGAGCCCTTCTGCGGGCTCTACTCAACCCGGGCGCTCCCCTGGTAAAGCTGGCGGCAAAAAGGGTTCACACCCAGCCCCGGCTAAAACCAGGGCTTCCCCCTCTTTCCCCAGCGTGACCGATTCCCGTAAGGCGAAACGGCCACGCGCCTCCACCACCGAGGCGTTAGACTCACAGGAGGCAACACCCCTGAAGATGGTCGCTGGGCCATCTTCCGGGGTAACAAAAGCTGTCCCCCGAAATCAGGACAGCAACGAAAGAGCTTCGGCTCCTTCGCCCATGCCCCGAGGTGGAGCGAGTGGTTCGGAGACGGTGGTTCCTCGAAAAGAGAGTCCCCCGCCTCCAAAGCTGCAACGCCCGCCTAAGGTTTCTAGGCGGAGGGAGGAAAAGACTCGCATGGCGAACCTTACCTCCCCCAATAAGTCCTTGAAGGCGACAGCGCTTTGTCCGGCCAACAGCGCCCAAGGTTCTGCCCTTGGGAAGCGTACGGCTTTTTCCGTGAGGGTCTTCAGTTCGAGGAGGGCCCCCGCGTATCCTCTCTGCTAGGCCTGGAGGGCATATTCCTTTAATGGAATTGCCGTGGACTCCGGGCCAACTGGGAGGAGCTGCGGAGGCTCGTCTCGTCCCGTTCCCCGTTAGCTATGTTTTTGCAGGAGACCATGCTAGGCGCGTGCCCCAGGCCCGCCCTCCCGGGGTATAAGGGTTTTGCGACCCCACCACCGCGGGTTCGCCGGGCTGGGGGATGCGTGGTTTAGATCCGGCATGATGTCTCCGTTCTTCCTTTCTCTTTAGATACCCTCTTTCAGGCAGTGGCTGTGCAGCTGCACCTGGAAAGGAGGTATACTATCATTTCTGCGTACATTCCACCGTCAGCTGACTTCGACGCGGGGGACTTCCGCCGCCTCGTGGCACGGTTGCCGAGGTTCTATCTCTTGCTTGGAGATATGAACGGCAGGCATCCTCTCTGGGGAGATTACTCCATAAATCCCAGGGGACAAGTCCTTGCCGATCTGTTCGAAGAGCTTGAGATGGGTGTCCTAAACGTGGACTAGTTTACGCATCACTGTCCGAGAACCGCTTCATTTTCTTGCCTTGACCTATCTTTGTGCTCTTCGGATGCACAGCCTGATTTTGATTGGGGGGTGGTCGATGACCTCCATGGTAGTGATCACTTTCCCATTCAAATATCATTTTCAGGGCAACTGCCGCCTGAGAGACCACCTCGGTGGTGCTTGGCGCGGGCGCGGTGGCCTGCATTTCAGGAAATGACTGAATTCTCTATCTCAGTCGAGGAGTTTAGGTGGGTAGATAAGGCCATTGAGTTCATCTTCGGCAACCTCATCGCCGTGGGCCTGACTACTATTCCTAGGACGTCTGGCCGTTTTGCACGCCGACCACTCATATGGTGGTCGGCCGAGTGTGAGACGGCCCTCAAACAGAAGCGTTATGCCTACATGCGCTATAAGCGCCGCCCGAACGATTTCACTGTCGCTGAATTTCGTCGGCTAGGGCTAGGTTCCGGTATATTTCGAAGCACGCCCGCCGCTCTTGGCGGGCATACGTGTCTTCACTTAACGGGAAGACCCCTTTAGCAGAGTTGTGGAAGCGAGTCAAAAGGATTCGGGGCAAGTTCTCGCAGGACCTCCCTCCCGTTCTCCAGGAGAATGGGACCGCAACCTCGGACCCCGCGTCCGTGGCGGAATCCTTAGCGACCGCTTTTTCCGCATTCTCTAGCCGTGATGCTGCTCCGCCAGCATTCAATGCACGTCGTGATGTCGCGGAAGGCCGCCGGCTGGACTTTACCTCCAGAGGCGGAGAACCATTCAACGACAAGTTTACTGTGAGTGAGTTGCGTTCCGCTTTCGCTTCGTGCTCGGACACCTGCTCATGGTTCCGACGATGTTCCGTACGCCATGCTTCGACACCTGGATGAGCGAGGCATGGCCTTTCTGTTAGATTTGTTCAACAAGATCTGGGTGGAGGGTTTTCTCCCAGTATCCTGGCGAATCGCTACTGTGCTCACCTTTCGCAAACCGGGGAGAGATCACTCTACTCGGACAGGTTTCCGCCCAATCCCTCTAGCCTCTTGCGTGTGCAAGTTGATCGAGAAATTGATAAACGTTATATTAGCCTTTTTCCTGGACAGCGGAGGCCATCTGTCTTTGCACAGTGCGGCTTCCGCAAGTTGCACTCTACGTTGGATGCTCTGCTCCGACCGGAAAATGCCGTCTGCGAGGCTTTCCTTCGTAGACAGCACTACGCCACGGTCCTTTTCGATCTGGAGAAGGCCTATGATACCGCATGGCGATATGATATCATGGAGACTCCACACGATGGGGACGAGGGGACGCCTCCCAATGTTTATACCTGAATTTTTGCAAGATCGTCGATTCGGCGTACGGGTGGGGCGAGCCCTCTCCGGCTCAAAGGAGCAGGAAGAGGGTGTCCCGCAGGGAAGTGTCCTCAGTGTCACTCTTGCCCTGAGCATCAACGCCATCACCTCGGTGCATCCGGAAGATGTTCTCGCTACGCTCTACGTGGACGACCTTTCGATCTCTTTTGGCGCGGCCCAGATGCCAACTCTGGAGCGTCGACTCAAACAGGCATTGAACCGCGTCTCTCGCTATGCCGAAGCGCACAGGTTTCGGTTTTCTTTGGCTAAGACTAAGGTGGTGCACTTCTGCCGCCATCCACGGCTTCACCCCGACCCAGATTTGTTGCTTAATGGGCTGCGCCTGGATGTGGTCGAATCGCACCGTTTCCTTCGTCTTGTATTCAACCGACGCCTCACCTGGGAGGCTCTTGTACCCGCGCCATGGACATTCTGTGTTCCGTGACGTTCAGCGCTTGTGGTGCTGATAGGGCTACTGCCCTACTTTTTTATCGATCCTTTGTTCGTTCGAAGCTCGACTACGGTGCGAGTTTTATGCATCCGCAGCCGAGCGTTTATTACACAAGGTGGATTCGATCCACGACACCGGCCTTCGCCTTGCGACCGATGCCTTCCGCACTTCCCCCATTGAGAGCCTGTTGGTCCATGTTGAGGAGATGCCACTCGCTCTGCGCCGCATGCAGTGCATCACTCGCCTGTACGCGCGAGCCCGGCGCCTACCTCAGTCGCCAACAGCTTTCACTGCATCCGCAGCTGATCTCGATGGTGCCCATGCCGCCGAGAGACGCCAGTCATACCCTAAGCTCTTTGGGTTTAGGGCCAGGAAACTCTTTCGAGAGCTAGATATAGCTCTCGGGCCGGTGGCGCCCCTGGTTCTGCCCAGGACGCCACCCTGGAGGGTATCACATTTTGCTATTTGTCGCCACGCCTCTGCTCCCAAAGCTTGTACGGCGCCGGGAGTATTGCGTTCGACCTTTTTGGAGCACACCTCGTGTCACGCTGGAACCGTGCCAGTGTATACGGATGGCTCCAAGTCCCAAGAGGGGGTCGGCTTCCACGCCGTGTTCCCTCTGTTTGAAGTCAGCGGTGCTCTGCCAGGTGCTGCGTCTGTCTTCACGGCCGAGCTGGTGGCAATACACCACTCGGTACGGGAGATGTGCCCGGTTCGGAGACCGGATTGTGATGTATAGCGACTCACAAAGCGCCCTGAGTGCTCTCGGGGCATTGGAATCTCCGCATCCCATGGTTCGCGATATCCGTGACGCCTCGGTTTTGGCGAGCCGGGCGGATGTCGAGATTATCTTCTGCTGGGTTCCTGGACATGTAGGAATTGCGGGGAATGAGCGCGCCGATGAGGGTGCCAAAGAGTCCGTGAGGACTGCGACTGGACCAGCGTTTCGCTTTTCCTCACACCGACTACATGGCAGGAATACGGGCAGCTCTTCGGACTACTTGGCAAAGATGGGAGGTGGTCGAAGGGAACTTAAAGTTGCGTGCCATTGCGCCGCGACTGTTCCCATGGACCTATCCCCCAATGCCGCGGCGGCTTCAGGTTGCTTTCTGTCGTCTCCGAATCGGACACACTCGTGTGACGCATCGTTATTTGATGGAGTGCTCTCCTGCGCCCTATTGCGACGACTGCGTCGTTCCCTAGACTGTTCGGCACATTCTTGTTGAATGTTCCAGTCTGGGTGATCTTCGCGCACGTTATCTGTCCCGGTACCGGGATGGGCGGGGTCGCTACCGCCTGTCCTTTGTACTCGGGACGAGTGCGTGCACATTGACTGGTGGACTTGTTGACTTTTTTGGGGAGGCCGGGCTTCTCCCCTTTATTTAAGAAGGTTCTATTTTTTTTCTTTGTTTGTTATTGTTTCCTTTGTAGGTTGCACGCTCCTGCACTGAGGTGAGGGGGGCCTCCCCCTGCTTCCGGAGATTGCTTCCTAATTGTTAAGTTTTTCACATTTATATCATTGTTTTCATATTTTTATTTTAAAGTAGCCTAGTGTTCTAGGCTGTCATTTTTCCGGCGACTGATGCCCATGTGGGCAGTTGCCAGATGGGCTCTATATTAAAAAAAAAAAATCGTACCTGACATTTAACACCAGTAAAGTTGTTATCCGATTGGGAGAGTTAATAGATTACGATGTTGACACGCTGGTATCAAAGCTTAACATTCAGAAGGTTGTAAGTGCCCACCGCATTTCCAGGTTTGTGAATGGCGCTAGGTTACCTACCGCCACCATAATCCTGACCTTCAACAGATTAGAACCGCCTAAGTACGTTAAGGCTGGCTATCTTAACATCCCAGTCAAGCCTTACGTTGAAAACCCCACGACGATGCTTCCATTTCCAACGCTTTGGCCATGTAAGCAAGTTTTGTAAACAGGCAAGGTTGTTTGTGAATTGTGGATCGGATTGCTGTTCTCAACAGCAATTCACTTTCTTTCTCTATTAGAGAGGAGTCATTGCCATTAGAAACGGTCAGTTTTAAAGAGGTCAGAAGAAGAGTAAAGGAGATGCATGTTCAACCTGGTGTAAGCTTTTCTGATGCTCTGCGTTCTACCGGGCCAAATAAAGGGAGAAGCCAGAGACCTCCTACTGGTTCTCCTGTGCCTGACCAGGTAAAAAGTCCTCCCGGTCTTAAACGTACATCTCCTCGTGACACTCTTGGTCAGCACTTAACAGTGCTTCTGAGGTTACCAACAAGAAGAGGAACCTTCCATCCTCTCCTGGTTCCCCAAGGGTGGTTAAGCACCTTGCTACCACTCCAGAACATGTGGATATTGATCATGTTGGTCCTCAGGTGGTATCCATTCCACCTCTGGACATTCACCATGCTCCTAAAGGACCGAGCTCTTCTTCAGCTCCAAAGCCAGTTATCACTCCAACCTCCCTGTTGATACTGCTTTGGAATTCCTTCGATCCCTGAATGAGAAGGAACCATTGGTACCTTTGCTCCTTCCCAGGAGCCAGCTGTTGTGGAGGTTACATCTGAGGAGTACTCTCAAAGACACCACATCCTTCTCTATCAGCATCGAATTCACAACTTTTGCCGATGTCCTCGCCACCACCGTTGCCTCTACCATCCCAACCAATACCCCAGCTGTGTCAACATCTTCTGTTCCCTCGACACCTGAACTCACCCCTGTAGTTGCTTCCATCTCTGCTCCTCCAGTGGAGACAGTTCTCTCTTACAGCCACTTATCAAAATCTGATGCGCCACCTATTAAAGAAAAACCAAAGGCAAAACTCAAGCTTCCGATGCCTCCTTTGTCATAGTCCAAGCCTAAGGCTAGTATTACACGAACTACTAACGCTGGTAGTTCAAATCCAAAATCTCGTACCTCTAAGGGTAGAAAGAAATCTACCGTTATGCTTAAACGGTAACAATGTTTCCAATTATTCATTGGAGCCTCCAAGATCTCTTCCCTAAATTGGAAGAGTTCAAGCTCCTGCTTTAGGATTACAATCCCAATTGTATTGCTTTACAAGAGACTTGCTTGGGCGAGTACCCAACATTTCGGGTTTTGTGGGATATTATAAGAACCCAGAGAACCAATTCATGGTTCTGCTGTTTTTGTTAACAACAGGGTTTCCCACAACCATCTCTCTCTTAACACAGACCTGCAGGCGATTGCTGTCCGCCTGTTTTCCAGTTGCCATTATTCGATCTGTTCGCTGTATCTTCCTCCTGGCGAGGAAAGAGATACAGCTGTTTTAGCTACAAAGTTAGCTAATTTAATTTCTCAACTCCCTCCTCCCTTTTTATTGATTGGCGACTTTAATGCTCGACTCCCCCTTTGGGGGGACCATGATAACAACCCTAGAGGAAATATGATTGAGAGATTTCTGGGCACTAATGATGGCAACCACACATCATTTCACATCCAGACGAACAGCTTTACATATGTAGACTTGTCTCTCTGTTCACCAAGCTGTAGAGCTGATTTTGACTGGGCAGTGGATCCTGACTTGTGAGGTAGTGATCACTTCCCCATTGTAATAACAACATGTACAGGTAGTCCTCCTCCACCACCTAGCAAAAGATGGAATATACAAAAAGCAAACTGCCCTAAGTTCAGGCACCTCAAGCCATGATGGGTCGTTCCCTCATAAAGATATTGAAGTGGCTATTGATGATCTTCTAGCCCACGTAAATCATGCAGCTAATTCCTCCATCCTGCTCGTGGACCACAATTGCCCTGGTGGTCTGCTGAATGCTCGAGAGTTGTCACTGAATGTAAACAGACTTGCCGACGTTACCATCGGTGCCCCACGATGGTAAAGAAACCGAGCAAGGGCAGCACGGCGACGCACCCTTCGACGAGCTCGAAAGACCTCGTTGGATGGTTACATCACATCGATATGTTGGTAGACCCCTGTACACAAAATCTGGAAGAGGGTCAAAAAGCTATTGGGAAAATCCAATGGCTTTACAGCTCCCAACATTGTTCAGGCCGGAGAGCTGCTGGGAGACTTGTCCCATATTTCCAATGTTTTGGCCGGACCGTTTGCTAATATTTCAAGCCCAGACAACTATTCCATCCAATTCCAGCGCTTTAGGCTCGAACAGAAGCAGCATACTATCAACTTTATGGAGACGTAACATGGATAATGAGCCTTATAACCGGCTCTTTTCTACATGAGCTCCATAATGCACTGAAGCACTGTTGATCCACTGCACCCGGATCGGATGGCATTTCCTATTATATGATTAGGAATATGCATCCATCCCTCCTCTCACATTTGCTGGACATCTATAACTTCATCTGGATTAGGGGTTGCTTTCCTTCTATGTGGAGGGAGGCTGTGGTTTTACCTTTCCGAAAACCAGGAAAGGATGGGATGGAACCCACCCATTACCGCCCCATTACCCATACTAGTTGTTCATGTAAATTGTTTGAGAAGATGATAAATACAAAACTCGTCTGGTTTTTGGAGAGTACCAGCGACCTGCTTGTTAGAATGGAGTCTTATATAAGAGATGCTTTTTCAAAGAGGCAGCATTCTGTTGCTGTTTTCTTTGATATTGAGAAAGCATATGATACCACTTGGAGGCCTGGTATCCTTAAGCAACTCCATGATTGGGGCCTGCGGGGCTTTCTCCCCAGGTTTGTCAAGCAATTCCTTATGTGGCGCACACTACGTGTAAAAGTTGGAAATGCCCTATCAGAGCCCGTAGAGCAAGTTGAGGGTGTGCCACAGGAAAGTGTCCTCAGTGTCACCTGCTTCTCTGTGGCCATCAATAGCATTATCGCAAATCTCCCAGCTGAGGTTTCCTCAACTCTATATGTGGATGACTTAGCGCTTATCTGTTCATCACCTAAGACTTCCATTTGTCATCCGTAAGCTACAGCGGGTTATAAATACCGTAGCTGATAATGCTTCTTCCAAGGGCTTCCGCTTTTCCGCAGTAAAGACCAAGGCTGTCTACTTTTACAATCATAGATCGGTGACATGGGACCCTCCCCATTTGTCACTCTATCGTGTCCCTGTCACCTTTGAGTCCCAATTCAGATTTCTAGGGGTGATCTTTGATTCGAGGCTTTCTTGGAGGCCTCATTTGGACGCTTTGAAAAGGTCTTGTCTGAAGAGGATGGACATAATGAAATTACTGTCACACACTTCTTGGGGAAGTGATCGACGCACCCTGTGGCTTCTGTATTCAGCATTGGTCCAGTCAAAGCTGAACTATGGGTCACAGGTGTACTCCTCTGTTTCGCCGTCCATCCTTAAATAATTAAATACTGTGCGTAACCAGGGTGTGCCCCTGGCTCCTGGAGCCTTCAAGTCCTCCCCTGTGTAGAGTCTCTATGCAAAGAACGGGGCTCTTCCTTTTCACAGGCTCAAGTCTAACCTCAAATATCTTTTTAGACTTGAGCAATTACCATGGTCACTAGTATATGAGTGCACGTTCAATTTGCGAACGTGGCCTCATATGATAGATTTCCATCCCTGGCTCGCCCATTTGCTCTGCCTATGGCTGAGCACACAGAACGTCTAAGGGAGTTTTCTGTTATTCCGTTTTCAATACCAAAGATTCTTCCATGGCTCATACCACCTGTAGTGGTATGCAAGGGGCTTACTGGTTGGCCCAAGGATCAGTTCTTGCCTGTAGCCTTTTGAACCATGTATGATCATCACTCCTCCCACCATCGGCCTAGCACCTTTATGTTCACCGACGGGTCCAAGTCATCGGACGGAGTTAGAGCTGCTGCTGTCTTCCCATCTCATACAGTATTAGTTCGCTTACCAAGAGCAGCTTCTGTTTTCACAGCAAAACTTGTTGCCATTCTTGCTGCACTCTTTGTTATTGCTCCTATGCCATCTGGTTCTCTTACGATTTTATCTGACTTCCTTAGTTCTCTGGAGGCACTGAGTGCTTTTGGTTCTTGCCATCCGCTGGTTTCCAAGATCCAGCGGTGGCTTTTTTATCTTTCTCCTATTCATAAGATTTCTTTTTGCTCGCTCCCCAGTCACGTGGGCATCCCAGGTAATGAAAGGGCGGATTCTGCGGCCAAGGAAGCGGCATCATTGGGGACACCCCCATCACCCCCAATCCCACTTCGTGATGTCTATCCCCTCATCACCGAATATGTAGTCTGCTTATGGCAGAAGATGTGAGGTGAGCTTCCTCCCACCAAGCTCTAATCCATAAAACCTTCAGGCCTCCCATGGCCACGTACCATGAGACCACGTAGACTGGAGGTTATTTTGTGACGACTGAGGATAGGCCATTGCCGCCTCACTTCATGGTCACTTGATGAATGGGCAGCCCCCACCTTTGTGCATCCTGTGCGGGTTGCAGCTGTCCATCCTTCACATCTTTGCCGAGTGTCCCCTTTGCGGGGCGCTCCACCGTCCCCTGGTGGTCGAAGGATTACGCGTCGACTATTTCTGCCTATCAGTTGTCCCATTACCGTTATAGGCGGAACCCGACCGTCTCGAATAGGGTCGATCGTACCCGGGCTCGTGCCATCCGCCAAAGGACCCGCCGTGAGTCTTGGCGCCGGTACGTATCTTCCATTTCTTCGTCCACGCCTCTGACTCGGGTTTGGAAGCGAGTCAATAAGATGCGTGGTCGCTACGCTGGTCATGCCATCCCCACTCTGGACATCCGAGGCTCGCTTGTGTCCGATGGCCGGTTGGTCAGCGAAGCTCTGGCTGACCATTTCGCTTCGGTGAGTAGCGCTGGTAGCTATCCTCGACGGTTTCTCGATCATAAGGTCGCCATAGAATCTCGCCTTTTAGATTTTACCACGTGTGCCACCTACTTTTATAATGCTCTCTTTTCCATCTATGAGCTGCGAGATGCAATGTCTCACTGTGGCTCCACCTCTCCCGGTGATGATTGCATCCACTACGACTTTCTCCGTCGTTTCCATCCCCACTCGGAGTTATTTTTGGTTGACCTCTACAACCTGCTTTGGGTCAAAGGAATCTATCCGTCCTCCTGGCGTGTGGGGGTTGTTCTACCCTTTCTCAAGCCAGGTAGGGACGTTTTGGACACCAGTCACTATCGCCCGATTGTTCTTACGAGCTGCCTCAGCAAGTTGTTCGAGAAGATGGTTCAAGTTCGCCTCACTTGGTTTTTGGAGTCCAACTCGCTCCTCTCTCCATTTCAGTGCGGTTTTCGCAGCGGTCGTAGTACTCTTGACCACCTCATTCGTTTGGAAGACTCCGTTTTACGGCGCTTTTCCTCCAGGCATCAGGTGTTAGCGGTGTTCTTCGACATTCAGAAGGTCTACGATACCACCTGGAGATATGGTCTTTTACGTCAGTTATATGATTGGGGTATGAGGGGCTTTTTACCGGTTTTTATTCAAGAATTTTTATCGTCCCATAATTTTAAGGTCCGTATTGGGGATGCTTTCTTAGGCTTGCTGATTCAAGAGGAGGATGTTTCCCAAGGGTGTGTTTTGAGTGACATGTTTCGCCGTTGCCATTAATAGTCTGGTTTCCACTCTTCCGGAGGGTGTTTTGGCTTTTCTCTTAGTGGATGACTTGGCGTTGCTTTGTTCATCTTCCCGCTTGCCTTCTGCTGCCCGTCCCCGTAAGGGGCGCGGTGATTTGCCATCCTGGCCGCCGTGCTGACGGGATCCAGCACTCCGTCCGGCCCCAGCTTAGCCTCTCTTCCTTCCTTCAGATAGCCCGATTTCTCCCCTACCTCGTCGCTTTTCATACAACCTCTCCCACAACTTTCTCTGGTCAGCCTCTAATTTCACAGGGTAGAATGCTGACCTCCTTCTCAAGCCAACCACCCCGGATCGGGGCTGAGGGGGGAGGGGACATTGTTCCCTAACCCCTCAGCTCCGGTTCGGGATGGGGTTTTTTTAACAACCTGCTTCATCCCCACCCATACCTTCCTCACATCCCTTTTCCTCTCCTCTTCACAACCTATATTTTTTACGCCGTGTTCAAGGTGGAGCCGCCATGCCGAAGGACTGCCAGGCCACCAGGCGGGAGGGGTGGTCCCGAATGGCGGCGCCTGGCTCTGCCGGGCTTGTAAGCACCTCTCGCAGTGCGGGCAACTGCGAGAGGTGATGAGCTATTGCGTCCCGTAATAAAAAGAGGGTCACCATGCCCATGAATGAAAAAAACCCCCAAAAAACCCAACCCCCAACTTCCCCAAGAAAATCGACGGAGCCGCCCTCGGGCAGCTCCACCGAGAAAATGGAGGTCCCCCCCCCTTGTGCTTGCGCAAGGGACCCTCCATAACTCTTTAACCGGAGAGGAGGCTTACTCCTCTCCTACGCCTACGGGTGTAGGGGACTCCCCCTCACCCCCTTCTCTGGAGGTGCTTTCAGGCACCTCCCTATCTCCAGCGGCAGTCCCTCCTTTGCTTTCTAAGGGGACTGCCAAGAAAGCCAGCAGGCAGCCCATTGCCGTCCGCCCCTCGTGCAAGCGGCTCGGTAGGGCAAACCCCCTTAGGGGGGAGAGGGAAGCCAGGCCCCTTCGGTCGCTTCCCTCAAAAGACCTGCTGGCAAGAGTTTTAAACCTTGATGGGGTCAAGGCCTGTGCCTCCCCACACCACCTGACTAGTGACAATACTGCCAAGGGGACCTGCGATGTCCTGGGAGGGGATGGCCAACTGGAGGCCCCTCCTGTGATAGACATGGTCCTTGAGGAGACCCAGCCTCAGACGGTAGGGCCTTCCATGGGGGGGAATTCGGGCTCGGCGCCAAGCACCGAACCCGAATCCGCCCCTATGCAAGGTCCTCCTCAAATGGCTGAGGGCTCCGAGGCAGTAAAAGGAGGGGAGGGATCTCCTCCGACAGGTGCCCCTACGACAACCAGGACCTTCTCCATTTCGGAGAGGGACCTGGCTGAGGCTGGTCCATCTGGCCTGGGGACTTCTGCCGGCGGAGGTGAAAAGCGGGTTCATTCCCCGCTCTCCTCTCCGAAAAAGAAAAATAAAAAGACTAAAAAGACAAAAAAGACTCGGGGCTCCTCTCCATCCGCGGGGGCTGCGGGGACGGATGGGTATGCTGCCATTCGGGCAAGCGACCAAGCCAAGATCGGCACATCCGCCCCCTCTGCCCCCCCGGTTGCGGAGCCCCTGACAAAGAAGACTAATACCAAGAGTGCACAGGGCGGAGCCTCGATGACATCGGGGCCCCTGATTCAGAGGTTACCTGGCGTTTTCGAGCCCGCTGGCTTCAAACGCTTCCTCGTTATTCGCTCCACTGATGGCACCATGTTGTCCAAGGGCAACATGATCCATCAGAGGAGAGGATTAGCTAGTGCAATTGGTAGAGAGCCGAAGGTAACCCGTTTCTCGGACGGGAGCCTTCTGGCGAATGCGGCGAATCCCGCCGAGGCGGCTAAGATTAGTGCTCTTCGGACACTTCATGGCACCCCGGTGAGTGTGACGCCGCACTCTACCATGAACTTTGTGAAAGGAGTAGTTTATGCGAGGGAACTCGTTGACTACTCCATTGAGGACATCACCTTAGAGCTGGCCGACCATGGGGCGGTCAAGGTCGAACGTGTGATGAGAAAACAGGGAGGGGCCTCGAGACCCACCCCTACACTCTTCGTCACGTTCGACTGTGACAAGCTCCCTGAGTCGGTGCGTGCCGGTTGGTACCGCTACCGCGTGAAGGCATTCGTGCCACTTCCGCGGCGGTGCTATTACTGTCACCGCTTCGGCCATACGAATCGCTCATGTAGACGTGCAAAGTCGGGGTCACCCGAAGTCTGTGTAAATTGCTCCAAGGTCGCACACGATAAGTCCAAATCGTGTGTGGCCAAGTGTGTCAATTGCGGAGAGCCGCACCCTGCTTCTTCGAAGCAATGTGGTGCATATCTCCTTGAGAAAGAAATCCTGGCCGTTCAGGCCCAGGATCGACTCTCATTCCGCGAGGCAAAGGACTTGGTCCTGGCGCGCCCGGCTCTGCCTGGGACGTCATATGCCTCAATAGTTAGGAAGGCACCCTCTGCTCCCGGCCTATCCAGGCCAACGAGCACGGTTGTTTCCGCGCCCATTCGGAGCCCTTCTGCGGGCTCTACCCAACCCGGGCGCTCCCCTGGTAAAGCTGGCGGCAAAAAGGGCTCATACCCTGCCCCGGCTAAAACCAGGGCTCCCCCCTCTTCCCCCAGCGTGACCGTTTCCCGTAAGGCGAAACGGCCACGCGCCTCCACCGAGTCGTTAGACTCACAGGAGGCAACACCCCTGAAGATGGTCGCTAGGCCATCTTCCGGGGTTCCTAAAGCTGCCCCCCGAAAGGAGGACAGCAACAAAGGAGCTTCGGCTCCTTCGCCCACGCCCCGAGGTGGAGCGAGTGGCTCGGAGACGGTGGTTCCTCGAAAAGAGGGCCCCCCGCCTCCGAAGCCGCAACGCCCGCCTAAGGTTTCGAGGCGGAGGGAGGAAAAGACTCGCATGGCGAGCCCAACCTCCCCCAATAAGTCCTCGAAGGCGACAGCGCCTTCAGCGCTTTGTCCGGCCAACAGCGCCCGGGGTTCTGCCCCCGGGAAGCGTACGGCCATTCCCGTGAGGGTCTTCAATTCGAGGAGGGCCCCCGCGTCTCCTCCGAACTAGGCCTGGAGGGCATATTCCTTCAATGGAATTGCCGTGGACTCCGGGCCAACTGGGAGGAGATGCGGAGGCTCGTCTCGTCCCGTTCCCCGTTAGCTATTTTTTTGCAGGAGACCATGCTAGGTGCGTGCCCCCTCCCTGCCCTCCCGGGGTATAAGGGTCTTGCGACCCCACCACCGCGGGATGGCCGGGCTGGGGGATGCGCAGTTTACACCCGGCATGATGTCTCCGTTCTTCCTTTCTCTTTAGATACCTCCTTTCAGGCAGTGGCTGTGCAGCTGCACCTGGATAGGAGGTATACTATCATTTCTGCGTACATTCCACCGTCAGCTGACTTCGACGCGGGGGACTTCCGCCGCGTCGTGGCACGGTTGCCGAGGCCCTATCTCTTGCTTGGAGATCTGAACGGCAGGCATCCTCTCTGGGGAGATTACTCCATAAATCCCAGGGGACAAGTCCTTGCCGATCTGATCGAAGAGCTTGAGATGGGTGTCCTAAACGTGGATGAGTTTACGCATCACTGTCCGAGAACCGCTTCATTTTCTTGCCTTGACCTATCTTTGTGCTCTTCGGATGCACAGCCTGATTTTGATTGGGGGGTGGTCGATGACCTCCATGGTAGTGATCACTTTCCCATTCAAATATCATTTTCAGGGCAACTGCCGCCTGAGAGACCACCTCGGTGGTGCTTGGCGCGGGCGCGGTGGCCTGCATTTCAGGAAATGACTGAATTCTCTATCTCAGTCGAGGAGTTTAGGTCGGTAGATGAGGCCGTTGAGTTCTTCTCCGGCAACCTCATCGCCGTGGGCCTGACTACTATTCCTAGGACGTCTGGCCGTTTTGCACGCCGACCACTCCCATGGTGGTCGGCCGAGTGTGAGACGGCCCTCAAACAGAAGCGTTATGCCTACATGCGCTATAAGCGCCGCCCGAACGATTTCACTGTCGCTGAATTTCGTCGGGCTAGGGCTAGGTTCCGGTATATTTCGAAGCACGCCCGCCGCTCTTCTTGGCGGGCATACGTGTCTTCACTTAACGGGAAGACCCCTTTAGCTGAGGTGTGGAAGCGAGTCAAAAGGATTTGGGGCAAGTTCTCGCAGGACCCCCCTCCCGTTCTCCAGGAGAATGGGACCGCAATCTCGGACCCCGCGTCCGTGGCGGAATCCTTAGCGACCGCTTTTTCCGCATTCTCTAGCCGTGATGCTGCTTCGCCAGCATTCAATGCACGTCGTGATGTCGCGGAAGGCCGCCGGCTGGACTTTACCTCCAGAGGCGGAGAACCCTTCAACGACAAGTTTACTGTGAGTGAGTTGCGTTCCGCTCTCGCTTCGTGCGCGGACACCGCCCATGGTCCGGACGATGTCCCGTACGCCATGCTTCGACACCTGGGTGAGCGAGGCATGGCCTTTCTGTTAGATTTGTTCAACAGGATATGGGTGGAAGGTCTTCTCCCAGACTCCTGGCGAATCGCTACTGTGCTCGCCTTTCGCAAACCGGGGAGAGATCACTCTACTCCGACCGGTTTCCGCCCAATCTCTCTAACCTCTTGCGTGTGCAAGTTGATGGAGAAATTGGTAAATGTTAGATTAGCCTTTTTCCTGGACAGCGGAGGCCATCTGTCTTCCGCACAGTGCGGCTTCCGCAAGTTCCACTCCACGTCGGATGCTCTGCTCCGACTGGAAAATGCAGTCTGCGAGGCTTTCCTTCGTAGACAGCACTACGCCACGGTCTTTTTCGATTTGGAGAAGGCCTATGATACCGCATGGCGATACGGTATCATGGAGACTCTCCACACGATGGGGGCGAGGGGACGCCTCCCAATGTTTATATCTGAATTTTTGCGAGATCGTCGATTCCGCGTACGGGTGGGGGGAGCTCTCTCCGGCCCAAAGGAGCAGGAAGAGGGTGTCCCGCAGGGAAGTGTCCTCAGTGTCACACTATTTGCCCTGAGCATCAACGGCATCACCTCGGTGCTGCCGGAAGATGTTCTCGCTACGCTCTACGTGGACGACCTTTCGATCTCTTTTGGCGCGGCCCAGATGCCAACTCTGGAGCGTCGACTCCAACAGGCATTGAACCGCGTCTCTCGCTATGCCGAAGCGCACAGGTTTCGGTTTTCTTTGGCCAAGACTAAGGTGGTGCACTTCTGCCGCCATCCACGGCTTCACCCCGACCCAGATTTGTTTCTTAATGGGGTGCGCCTGGATGTGGTTGAGTCGCACCGTTTCCTTGGTCTTGTATTCGACCGACGCCTCACCTGGGAGGCTCATATTCGCAGCCTTAGGGTCTCTTGTACCCGCGCCATGGACATTCTCCGTTCCGTGACGTTCAGCGCTTGGGGCGCTGATAGGGCTACCGCCCTACTTTTTTATCGATCCTTTGTTCGTTCCAAGCTCGACTACGGATGCGAGTTTTATGCATCCGCAGCCGAGCGTTTATTGCGGAAGGTGGATTCGATCCACCACACCGGCCTTCGCCTTACGACCGGTGCCTTCCGCACTTCCCCCATTGAGAGCCTGTTGGTCGATGCTGGGGAGATGCCACTCGCTCTGCGCCGCGTGCAGTGCATCACTCGCCTGTACGCGCGAGCCCGGCGCCTCCCTCAGTCGCCAACAGCTCTCACTGCATCCGCAGCTGATCTCGATGGTGCCTATGCCGCCGAGAGACGCCAGTCATACCCTAAGCCCTTTGGCTTTAGGGCCAGGAAACTCCTTCGAGAAGTAGATATAGCTCTCGGGCCGGTGGCGCCCCTGGTTCTGCCCAGGACGCCACCCTGGAGGGTACCACATTTGGCTATTTGTCGCCACGCCTCTGCTCCCAAAGCTTGTACTGCGCCGGGAGTATTGCGTTCGACCTTTTTGGAGCACACATCGTGTCACGCTGGTACCGTGCCAGTGTATACGGATGGCTCCAAGTCCCAAGAGGGGGTCGGCTTCCACGCCGTATCCCCTCTGTTTGAAGTCAGCGGGGCTCTACCAGGCGCTGCGTCTGTCTTCACGGCCGAGCTGGTGGCAATACACCACTCGGTACGGGAGATGTGCCCGGTTCGGAGACCGGATTGTGATGTATAGCGACTCACAAAGCGCCCTGAGTGCTCTCGGGGCATTGGAATCTCCGCATCCCCTGGTTCGCGATATCCGTGACGCCACGGTTTTGGCGAGCCGGGCAGATGTCGAGATTGTCTTCTGCTGGGTTCCTGGACATGTAGGAATTGCGGGGAATGAGCGCGCCGATGAGGGCGCCAAAGAGTCCGCGAGGACTCTGCGACCGGACCAGCGTTTCGCTCTTCCTCACACCGACTACATGGCAGGAATACGGGCAGCTCTTCGGACTGCTTGGCAAAGAAGATGGGAGACGGTCGAAGGGAACCTAAAGTTGCGTGCCATTGCGCCGCGACTGTTCCCATGGACCTATCCCCCAATGCCGCGGCGGCTTCAGGTTGCTTTCTGTCGTCTCCGAATCGGACACACTCGTGTGACGCATCGCTATCTGATGGAGCGCTCGCCTGCGCCCTATTGCAACGACTGCGTCGTCCCCCAGACTGTTCGGCACATTCTTGTCGAATGTCCCAGTCTGGGTGATCTTCGCGCACGATACCTGTCCCAGTACCGGGATGGGCGGGGTCGCTACCGCCTGTCCCTTGTGCTCGGGACAGATTCGTGCACATTGACTTGTGGACTTATTGACTTCTTGGGAGAGGCCGGCTTTCTCCCTATTATTTAAGCAAGGTTTGTTTGTTGTTATTTTTTGTATTTGTTTTTTTTTGTTTTTTGTTTGTTTTTTCCTTTAGTTGCACGCTCCTGCGCCGGGGGGACCTCTCCCCGACGCACCAGCTTGCTTCCTTTCCCCCTTTTGGGGTGTTGTTTTTTTTTTTCTCTTTAATTTATTTTAAAGTAGCCTAGAACTAGGCCAGTTTTAATACGGCGACTAATGCCCAAGTAGGCAGTCGCCAGATGAGCTCATTAAAAAAAAAAAAAAAAAAAAAATTCTGCTGCCCGTCGATTACATCTGGCAATTGATGCCTTTGTCAGGTCGTGCTGTCTTAAAGGGTTTCCGTTTTTCGGTCACCAAAACGAAGGCCATGCATTTTTATCGGGGTCGTGGTGTCCTTGGTCTCCGTCCCCTCTTCTTGGATGGCACGGCGATTGAATATATCCTCTTTTTGAAGTTCTTGAGTTTAACGCTACGCTTGATAGCAAGCTCACTTGGGTACCCCATTTGCGTAGCTTGAGGGCGTCCTGTTCGAAGGCCCTCGATTTGCGTAGGGTTTTATCCCACAACCACTTGGGGTGGTGATAGGCGCACCTTGTGGTCTCTATTCGGCACTGTTCCAATCCCGGCTGCACGACCGTTGCCAGGTGTATTCTTCAGCGTCTCATTCAGCTTTAAAGATACTTAACCCTGTTCGTTCGATTGGGGCCCGTCTTAGTAGTGGAGCCTTTCGCACCTCGCCTATCCCTAGCCTCTTTGTTGAGGGTGGCGTGCTTTCCTTGCCATACCACTGGCTGCAGGTGTGCCTACGTTTCCTGTTTCGTGTTCAGCAATACCCTTCATCCCCAGTCCATGAGTGCCTTTTTTGCCCCGGCTTCTGGGGCTCCGGGTTGGGGACCATCTCTCCTCCCGGGGTGTTGGCCCTCCCATTTCCGCCGGCTCCGTGTTGGAGCGTCCGCCCTCCTGAGGTCTATACTGCATTTTGGCATTTCGAGAAAGGGTCTACTGACTCTCGTCTATTAAAGTGACTGTTTCTTGAACATGCGTGTTCTCATGCTCACCAGCGTCCCATCTATACTGACGGCTATAGATGGGACGCGGTGCTGGGGCAGCCACGGTGTCCTCTACGGAGTGTCTTCGGTCCGCCCTCCCTCCTGTAGCATCCGTTTTCACCGCAGAGTGGACGGCCATTCTTTTGGCTTTTAATTTGATTTTATCCCTCAATTTTTCAGATTTTATTGTTTTTAGCGATTCCCGGCTTGCTTTGGAGGCAGTTCGTTCTTTTACGTCCACACACCCTTTGGTTTTACGGATTCGCTCCTGGCTGGTCAGAAATGCCTCCCGTTACAGGGTGGCCTTCTGTTGGGCTCCGGCTCATGTTGGGGTCCCGGGCAACGAAGCGGCTGATCAGCTGACCCGCTCGGCCGCCCTCGAGGTGCCGGTTGCATCCCCTCTGCCCTTTAGGGATTCCTACCCCGTAATCAGGGCGTATGTCTTTTGATTATAGCAGAGAGAATGGGATTCGTTCCCCTCTTCTAAGCTGTTCCTTATTAAACGCTCTGTCCGTTCCTGGTCCTCTAGCTCTCAACGACTCCGGTCTTGGGAGGTTGCTCTTTGCCGGTGGCGAATTGGGCACACGCGACTCACCCATGGCTATTTAGTTTCGGGTGGAGGCCGAGTTGCCCCAGGTTGTCCCTATTGCGCTGGCGAGCTGTCTGTGGCTCACATTTTAGTAGTTTGTCCCCAGCTCGCTTTTCTTCGAAATTCTTGCTTCCCCACCCTTTCTGGCGTTGCCTTCCCTGTTCGACTTCGCTTTATTTTATCAGAGGACTCCCTTCGGTTGTCCTCCCTCCTTACATTTCTATTACGAAGTGGCGTTTTATTCCTTTTATAAATTCCATTTTTGTATTTAGGTTTATTGTTTTATCTTTTATCATGTGCCCTCCCCTGCAGCTGCTGCTGCATGTCATTTGTTTATTGCCCCAGCCGCCCTTGGTTTTAGAATGCGTGCTGTGTCCCCTTAATTTAAGTGTGCGTTTCTGTGTTTTACTGTTTTTTTTCTAATCTTTTGCTTTTCCCCATTTTTATTGAGTCTCCCACGCCTCTTCTGGCTTTTTTTCGGGCGACCTCGTTTTAACAGTGCTGCCATTAAGAATCCATTAGGATTTGGTAGCTGCCACCTTGTTTTTCCTTAAACTAAATTTCGTCGAGCTAGGCCTAGCTTTCGGTATACTGTATTTTGAAGCACGTCTGCCGGTCTTCCTGGCAGGCATACGTTAAGACTGGGAGACCCATCTTGCAAATAGAATAGTCAAAAGGATTCGGGGCAAGTTCTCGTAGGACTCGCCCTCGTGTTTTTCAGGAGAACGGGACCGCAATCACCGACCCCGCCTCCCAGTCTTTCGCGAGCGCTTCTTCCACATTCACTAGCCGAGATGATGCTTCGCTAGCATTCTATGCACATCGTGGTGTCACTGAGGATCGCCGATTGGACTTTACCTCCAGAGGCAGAGAACACTTCAACGACAAGTTTACATGTTAGATTAGCCTTTTTCCTGGACAGCGGATACCATCTGCCTTCCGCAAGTTCCACTCCACGTCGGATGTTGTTCTCCGACCCTAAAATTTATCTGCTAGGTCTTCCTTCGTAGACAGCACTACGCGACAGTATTTTTCGATCTGGAGAAGGCCTATGATGCCTCATAGCGATAGGGTATCATGGAGACTCTCCACACGATGGGGGCTAGTGGATGCCTCGCAATTTTTATCTGTGAATTTCTGAGAGATCGTCGATTCCGCTTACAGGTGGCGGGACCTCTCTCCGGCAGGGAAGCCAGCCTGTGTCACTCTTTACCCTGAGAATCAACGGTATTACATTGGTGATACCGGAACATGTTCTCGCTACGCTCTATGTAGACAATCTTCCTATCTCTTTTGGTGCGGCCCAGATGCCAACTCTAGAGCATCGACTCCAGCAGGCATTGAACCGAATCTCTCGCTATACCGAAGCGCACAGGTTTTTGTTTCCTTGGCCTAGACTAAGGTGGTACCTTTCTGCCGTCATCCACAGCACCACGACACGGATTTGTTCCTAAACTGGGTTCGCCTGGAAGTGCTGGATTTGCACTCTTAAGTTCCATGAGCGGGTTGGAATAATGCGTCGTACCCTCTTCGGAGACGGGATTTTGATCTTTAGCGACTCGCAAAGCGCCCTAAGTGCTCAAGGAGCATTGGAATCTCGACACACCCTGGTTCTCGGTTTCCGTGATATCCCGTGCCGCAAGCCGGCATATATCGAAATTATCCTCTGCTGGGTTCTTGGACATGTGGGAATTGCAGCGAATGGTGGCGCCAAAGAGCCCGCGGAGTGGCCGACCAGACCAACGTTTCGCTCTTCCTCACCCCGGCTGGATGAACTTCACGCACCTTACCTTTCCGGGACGAGCCAGATCCCTACCGTTTGTCCCTTGTACTCGAGACGAGTTCGCACACACAGTTTTGTTTGTGTATTTGACTCTTGGACCAGGCAGGCCTCCATTTTATTTGTCAATCTTTGGGGATAGTCGAGTGATGTTGCGATTGGGGGAAACACTCGCCTTCCCCCGACGACGAGCGTGCTTCTTTCTTTTTGCCTTCCTTCTGTTTATTATTTTTTGTTTGCTTTAGTTTGGGGGAATTTTAAAGTAGCTTAGTACAAGTATGAAATTTTAATCGGCGACTTATGCCCTTGATGTCATTCGCCAGATAGGTACTGTAAAAAAAAAAAAATTGTCCCCAAAAGGTGGATTGTTCAGCATCAACGCTAATACCGGTCTGACTGTGCGTAGTCCACGACATCCCACCTTTTACCGCCATTGCTTATTGCCTTCGCAGGAACAAAACTTTCGGGTGCCCGTCTTTCTAGACGAGCAGCCCCTATCGGGGATTAGTCTCTTTTTTTACGACACGTGCTACAAGAGTTGTCATTCTTGCTGTCACGAAAACGCGCCCCTTATTATAAGTAAAGGATAAAACTTCTAATAAAATGTTATTTTCCCCTCAGGAGATGGCTATTCGGGAGTATAATCGTAAGAACAATATTCTAGAGCATCTTCAAGACATGTTTCAAATTGCCAATTCCAAGTACGAGAATTGGAAGGCGAGAAATGGTCGGTGAGATCTTGCCACCATTTAGGACTTTCCAATAAGCGTGATATTAGTTTTTTTTCTATACTCTCGTTGTGTAATTAGAAGTTCGGGGTTGGTGTTTGAACCATTCGTTTTGAAAATGAAAAGTTCCATGTTAAAGATAGAAAATTGCCCCCCACCTCATTTTTTTCGTTTAAGGAAAATTGGTTGGTGGAAAATAAAAAGGGGAAATGGGGAGACTAGCTCTAGTTTTGTTATTGTACGTGAGAATTATTGGTATTATAGCGTGAAGGCGGATTTTTTTTTGTGATAAGTTGCTTTAAATGTTAATAATGGAGGTAACTATTCATTATTTTTAATTAGTGATGCTGATATTTTAGATTATTTGCTTCAAATTAGAGGAAGTTCAGAACAAAGGGTAGAGTAAATACGCTTTTAAGCCATATTTTGTAATTTTTCTTAGTATCTTTTCAGTACAGCTTAGTATTATATGTACCATCGATAGAAAAATGCATTGGTTACTAGTCCTCCTTAAGTTAGACGGGTTTAAAGTTTCCTCAAAGGAGGGTCCCAACTATGCAACTCGAAAGGCGTATTCTGTAAGTCGTTATGGTGATTATCCATTATATTTTTTTTCCATTTACCTCCACCACATCAAATATTAGGGGACCGGATTTCGGGTGTCGGGTATGCAACCACCAGGGTTTTCGTGAGGATTCCCTGCCAGCTAAACTGCCTCATTTCACCCAGCAATATATATAGTTTGCTGGCCAAGAATCCTTAGCTCATTCACGGCGGTCACTTGCCAAATCAAAACCCGCCTTGGCTGAAACTTAATTTTTAGTCTTGTCTGCCCCGTTACATCCTGGTCCAAATAGTTGTACTTAAAGGTACTAGGTAAGATAGAAAGCAGAATATTTATCGCCCATGACAGCTGACCATACAAGGTCTACCTCGAGGATGATAAGAGAATTTTTCAATGGAAGAATTTCTCATATTTTTGATCATCGACGTCATATCAATCACTACATACTTTCTTATTTCCATGATTCCCTTTTCTAATATTTAGAATTTTTACGGTCTGAACTGTTCAAAATGGGCTTAAATTGTCTTTGTGTTACGTTAAAGTGCATCACGCGCAAGCCTCTAACTACAGAATACCTCTCGGCCTCTTTTGGCTAATCTTAATTTCTTTTGAACAAATTTCCATTATGATTACCCTTTCCATTTCCACAGCCATTCTGGTGACCCTTTTCTCTTCAAGCATTTATATGCTATTTTGTTCCTCCATATTCAAGAAACGTCTCGCTCAAATGCCCAGCCTCCCCCGTCTCGAGCGGACATGGAAAGCAACTATCCTTCCTATCTTACTTCTCGTATTTTCCCACAATATTAAACCGTGCAAAGTTTCGCTCATCACCACCCTGCTCACAAAACAATGGACTAACGTTGGGTCCTTGAGTCTTAGTGTCCAGTCTGCGTTTCGTTTACAATCCCAGCATCAGAACTAATAGTGTCCATTAGTGACTGAGGAGGGGATTATCACAACCTCCATTTTTTCTCGTTTACTTAATGGTTTCTATGATAAAGTTGGTAGAATGCGATTTCTTCAACATATCAAGTGCCTGAAACAAGCTTTCTATTAATTAGATCACGAATATTTCTTCTGTGTAATAACCAAGAGAAAAAAGGTCCATTGGCGATCCACTTCAAGCTATAAAATATGAAATTTTTGTTATTAGCAATAACAATTTTCAGGATCTCCTTTCTTAGTGCCATTGGAACTTGCACAATTGCAAGTTCCAATATGGTAAGGATTTTTAACTCTTAATTTATTTGCTACTGAGGACTTGTTAAGCCAAGAATGTAACAACCCTTACACGAATTAAGTAAGAATAGATTTTCACTTTCCTTGTAGGAACGTCCCTCGGATAACCGTCATGGGAAAGAAAAGTTACTTTTAAATGGATGTATGAAATGCTGGATATTAATCCTTATTTTGGGTAAATCCTTGTGTAATCCCCATGCTTCTTACACGATAGATGCAAGTTTGTATATCTTGTCAATCCAGATAGTGGTTCTACTGCCAATCAAATAAATTATAAAATTCTGTACTGATTCTGCTCCTTTTGGTTCGAAGTTAAATCTCTGCCAGGTTCCTTAGAATACATTATTTCCAAGGGATTAAATATGATCAAAAAGTTTACTCTAAAATAACTAACCACCATTATTCTTTGTACGATTTTTCACCTTTGTTGGATAACAGCCACTGCTCAAGGAAGGGTAATTGTGCTTGTGTAAGTTTATTCAAAACGCGCAAACTTTGGAGACTGGGTTTCGCAGATGTATAAAAAAAAATATAACCAAATCGATTATTCTTCATCCTGTTCAATATTTTCATATTTGTGCCTTGAAGTCCATTTTTAAAAATATTTTCGTTACGCCGAAAAAATAAAACTACTTCGTATTTTATTTTTATTTCATCCTTCTCCACCCCGAATACACCGTCCGGGTTAATTGTGGAAGAAAAAGAAGCGAGCCACAAGAACAAAAACGACTTTTGTCGAATAGAAAGTTAGGTCTGGTCCCGAGAGCTGGATTCTCCTATCGAATTGTCTCTTGGGTGAAAGGTGCTGCTCTTGTGACAGTGAGGCTTTATAAAAATAATTGGAAAGACAGTTACAAAACCAAGCACAATAAGGATGTTTGTTTTGTTTTTCTTATGAAGTGGATTATTTCTGCAGAATTTAGTCACGCTTAATCATCAACCGCTTTCATACAAAGAGGTCTGGTACGTATTAATCCATTAAAGCCTTTCCTTCCTCCCCTTCACGGGTATACCCTGTGTAGCCTGTTACACTTAGTACCTAGAGGAGCCACACGTCCTTCCAGCCTCACTGTAAATTAGGTACGCCGCGTCACTGGGTTTCGGAAAGTTGTTGATGCGCTTCCTCCTCGCTTCCTCTCAGCATTCCTTTTTCTCTACGACTATCCCCTCAATCCTCTCTCTCGGCTTAAGGACTTGACCAGCTAACTCATGACGTTCAGAAGAGGCTTTGAAATTTTCTAAATTCCCGCAGGTTGCAATAAAGCAGGCCTTGAGGAGACCTGGACTTTGGGGCGCCAATAATGGGAATATCGGATTTGCCCCAATAACCACTTCTATGCGGGCAATTGTCGGACCTCACTGTGTCCGTTCTCGGGTGCATAAAGCCGTATTGCATCTGGTGGGCGGGCTTCACTGTCTTGTTGGCTGCCAGCTCAACTAGAAGTCATGTAACCCGTACCTAAGTATGCCAAAACATCTTTAGATCTTTGCCGTCCTAGTAAGGATATCTGCCCAGTTAGGAGATGCGCCTTTTGGGGAAGAATTGGTCACTGGCTAACGTATGGTCTCTTTTTCCTGGTTGCGAACATCATTCCTTAACCCACCTAGGGCGGACCCCTGAAAAACCCGAGACAGGATATGCGGGAGCGGCTGGACGCGGGATATATAGCCCACCAACCACTCTTTTCTTTTTTTTTAGTAGTCACAAATGTAATTTTCGTTGATTGGTAGAGGAGGGTGCTTCCTTATTGTTTTATTGGCGGTTGGGCAATTTCGAAGTAGCTTAGCGCTAGGCGGGAATTTTAATTGCGGCGACTTGTGCCTTTGAAGGCAGTCGCCAGATGGGCTCATGAAATAAAATAAACAAACCCCGTCCAAGGTGTGTACTTGTTTTTTTCCTTCTTGATTTGCTTTTTTTTATTTATTTTCTATGCCTCTGGTTTTGTTTGTTTGTTTTTGTGTCCTTTGTTCGTTTTGTTTTCCTTTTAAATCTAGCCTAGCATTAGATGAGTATGGCAACTTATCCACTAGTTGTATGTCAAACAAAATTCCCTTAAAATATCGACGGTAGTAGACGTTCCAGTTTCTGTTGCACCTCATCCTAGGTTCAATTTTATCAAAGTTATCAACGCATGAAATGAGTCGGCGTGTAATTTAGCCTGCTGCCTCTACTCACATGCATCCATATTCCGGTACATCGTTATTTTAAATTTCCAAGAGGGTGTTTTAACCGTAATCACTTCTGCCCTATGGGATTTACGTATTGGCATACACGCACGTGCTAATTGTGCCTCAGACTACCATGATCCAGAGTGCAACAGACCGTGTAGCGTTAATTGTGACGATTCCTTATGAGTACCAGTGAAATTGTGATAATTCACATTCGAAAAGGAAGCCTTGTGGTGTTCAGACATCACTAATAAATAATTTAAATGCTGAATCCCTGTTCGTACCAGCGAGATTGACTCGCCAGTACGAGCATTGTATTATGAAATAAAAGACGACGAAATCTCAAAAATGAGCAATTTGATGTATTTTATATGAGTTTGTAGTGACCCATTGTAAGGTGGATTAGGATCGACAATGAAGCCTCATAAATGAGTGTCACTGCCACACGCATAGAAGGCTCTTCTCGCGCTATCTTCCCTGACCATTTCGGGCAGCGCCCAAAATTCTGGGAGACGCCGAGACAGCTGTGCAAACATATTTATCAGAGCACACCGAGCTGAGAAACAAGAAAGACGCTGTGCCTTTGTTTATTATCAGAGCCGTGAAACGCAAAATCTTATTTCCTAAAATTATCTAGCAGAGGCCTGAATCAAAACTCCCCGCTCACGTTTTCTCTATCCCCTTGTACACTCGAACAAATTTTCAATTCAAGGAAGATCCTCCCAAACCGCATGATTTACCAACAGTGGGCCACGCCTACATTTTCGACACATTAAATAACATCCAAAGTAGACCCCAAGGGCAGTAAGATCTGTAACATCAGAAAGGAAGTATACAAGACAGTAAGAAACGGTAATAATGATAAGCCTAGGCCATAGTAGACCCCGCCATTAGTTGGCCAGCCTCAAATACCCAACCACTACAATAGACGAATTCATTGCGCCCATGCCTACCGATTCTCCGTCCAATAAAGATTCCAAGAATCGGCTTTCCAGGATTTTCCTCCTTTGGGTAATCAACCGGTCCTCTTACCCAGCCTACAACGCAAAAGCAAATATCAACGAGAGGATAATCATCACAAATTGGAGTCAGCCCAAGGTTAGCGCTCAGTAACCAATTACCCCAAAACGCGCTACATTCCATTCGAGAAACTCGTACGTTATAAATGGACCTTCAATCACCTATAAGGGGTAATTGTGTACACCTATATATGGTAACCTCCAACCATACCTTCCCCATAAGTTCACGTCAACTCATAAGGATTTACGTATAAGTGCCCGAGTGGACAATGATAGTAAAATGTCCTAATGGACAATGTTTGGGGTTATTCACCTATTCTGGTGAGTTCGTGCAATTGTTGCAACCAGTGCCAGATTACCGCACATACCAAATAGGCCATGGTCTAAGGCCCCAGCTTCTATGGCAATACGTGTTACTGTGATTATTATCATTTAACCCTTTATCTGGAAGTGGTTAGTTTATTGACGACCTATTTAAAAAATAGGCTATAATATATACACTTAAAAGAAATTGATTTACAGGACTTCATTAATGACTTTGTATAAATGAACTCTAGGAAAAGTTAATATGATATCTCAAATGCTAATACAGACAGTAATCCTCATTGTGTTTATGCAAAATGGTAACTGTTATCATGCTTAATGATATGAGTATTTAATATCTAGTTTGCGAAATCATCAGCTTTTGTACTTTCTTGGATATATTTTCTTTTATATATCTGAAATAGTGATGGTTATGTCAAATGCCACCAAATCTGGAATGATAACTGATATGATTTATGATATAGTTTATATGATATCAGTATAAGAAATTATCAGTTTTTGTACTTTATTAAATATATTCATTTCTTTTATGGGCCTGAAATAGTAATACTTTCGCTCGCCTATACCGATTGTTGGGCCCTGCTAAAATGAATGGACAAGGGCCTCGAAACATTTTAATCCGTCCTTGTTGCATCTAAGGTTAATAGCATACAAATAATACAAAAGCAATACCGAGAGCCAATAATTACTGCCAGGTCCATTAAAAAACAACAATGCTTATGATCCAATCATACTATATTGAATATCTCGCAAATCCTATGATTGAAATGACAGGAAAGGTAAGAGGAGAGACAGAGAAAGATTGCTAGACCCATCCCCTTCCACTCCAGTCATCATGAGATGACCTGAGGGGGCAGAAGGAGACCCGGCCTCCCAGGCCTCCTCCCCACCCTTCCAGAGCTATGTTGGGGCTACCGGAGGAGCGAGAAGGAGGCCAGTAGATAGAGAGAGAGAGAGAGAGAGAGAAGAAGAGTAAAAGCTAGAGATAGCAATGGTTGAAATACAACAAGGACCGACAACTTTACATGGGCTCCAAACCACGGTGTGTAATATATCCTTTTAAAGTTAAAGTTTGCTGTTTTCAGTCCTATCAAGCTGTTGTGCTGCTGCTTATCAGGCGGACGTCAGCAAGGGCAAGCCCTAACTCCCCACCGTGATGCCCGGTCACGGCCGTAACTCCCTTAGTAAATAGTGTCAGCTTTAAAAGAATCCGGACGGAGATTCGAACTGCCGACCCAGCGATTGCTAGGCAAGCACGCTAACCCTTTAGGTGTGAAGGATAGAAGAAAATTGTAGGGAGAAGTAGAAAGAAATAGTAAGGTTGCAATTGGATGCTAGGGTTCATAGAGGTCATGCTAATCTCTTTCGTTTTAGTAATGTCTTAGTTTTGAAATTCGATAGTTTAAGTTTAAAATTGCCTGAGTTCCAGGCTTATCCTTCTTTGTTCTTTGGTGATTTGTTATATTGTTGTGAGTCGTTCGAACCGTTATTGTTGTGTTCTTTTATACTGTTGGTACAAGTTTTCTCTTATCTAATTTTAGTTGTTTTTACTTTATAAGTTTTCTGAGTCTGATAAAGAGTAATACTTTGTTACTTACTCTCTTTTAACATTCCAAGTTATCGTGTGAAGATTTCTTCCTTTTCTTGGGTCGATCCTTGTTGTATATGTGGGGAAGAGGCGATGTGCTCCTCCTCCTCTCTTTGGGTTATCAAATCCGTGATTTCTTCTCCTATTTCTTGATGCATTTTCTCAATTTTCTTGGTTCTTTTCTCTATTATCTTGTTAAGTGGTTTCATCTTCTCTGCTCAATTAAAGTCTCGTTGTCTTCTTCTGTTTCCTCTTCTTGTGTTAGTGATTATTAAAACTGCCTTGTTTTGAATTCGCTGCAGTTCAGTAATTCTACATAGTGATCACTAGATATAGCATTGCTGACTGGATGATCGCTTGGTAATTTTTTTTCTAATTTCTCCGGTTAAGGGATTTGAGTCTGTATAGTAGACCCAGTCCCCTCCTTCCTTTTCAACTCTTTCTTTAACGTGTTTGGTATATCCTGTCCTGGTAATCTTTATTCTCAGTACTTTATTCTCATTAGTGCAATCGTATCTCTCTTCTTCGATAAGTATGTCTCTGAGTTTCCTCCTGTAGATTGGCACAATTTTAAACTTATTTCTGTTTGTACTTATCTTCCATTGTTTTTCGTATACATTGATCCTTCTTATTTCTTCGGGTGTTAATCTTGCCTGCATGTCGGGGTTCCGCTTTGGGAATAAAGATCATATTTGCGACCTTTAGTTCATTCGGGAAGTAGCCGGTGTTAAGGCAAGCGTTTAATACAGATGTAATTCCCTGAAGTATTTTTTCGGGCGCTTCTTCGTAGTGCTTCTTGTTGAGTCCTGATCTGTCTGGTGCCTTCTATTTAAATTGCGATAATTTTGGTTTTGATTTCTTGCACGATGATTTTTGCCTCAGTACCTTCGAGGGTGTCTTTCTCTGCATCCACAGATAGGCGAGGGTCTGTTTTATCTGCTCCCTCGTTGAGTTCTTCAATGATGTTGCGTTCAAAATCGATGTCGAATTCTTCATTGTCTTCTTCGCCTATGTTAAATATCCCCTTTGAGTAGGCGCTGAATATCTGTCCTATATGTCATCGTCTTCTATGTTTTTTCATTGACTGTCTTTTATCACCGTTTTCCTTGCTCCTGCTTTGCCTTTCATTTGGTTTATCTTCTTCTAAAATTCCTTTACAGGTGCATCATTGTCAATTTTATGGATTGTTTCATTCCAGTGTTCCTTTTGTTTTTCTATTATCTCCGTATTCAGTTCTCTCTTTATCCTTCTCATTTCGGAGTGTAGCTCCCTCGTTGGTCCGTTCCTTCTTAGATTCTCTGAGATTTCCTTTAGTCTTCTGAGCTTCTGTACCATTTCAGGTGTTTATGTGAATGTCTTAATTGTAGTGTAGCGATTTTTAGGGATGTCTATTTCGTCTGTTGCTTGCATCGAGCTCCTTATATTTTCTATTTCAGCATTTATCTCTTCTAATGTTGCTCTTTCTAATGGTTCTGGTTCTTATGAATTTAGTTCCTTCTTTTACTTTTCCCAGTCTGTTCTATGGAAGGCTTTTCTTACCTTTCCTTTGATTTGTATCGGTCGTTGGTTAATGGTGAGAAGAGTTGCTGTGTGGTATGTGCAGGGTATACCTCCCGGTCTCATATAATAGTTATAAAGGAGATGATTGTTGCCTAGGCAGATATCCGGCTTTGTAACTGTGGTCCGACTCACAAAAGTTGGCTACTCGAGGCCTAGTCGTTGGCTGCTACCTCTTGCGAGCCGCTAGCGCTTCAAGGTGTCTTCCTATTCCGTTCCCGGATCTGTATCCCTACGCTTGACAGTGCGCGTTGAGGTCGTCTATGAATAGTACCGGATTTCTCCTATTGAAGATGTTGAAGTTGTTAATAGGCAAATGATCTCTTCTCAGCGGTTGATATCCTGTTGCGATTATGATGTTCGTTAGTTCTATTTTTACTTCAATTTCGATGTAAGATTCGTCCAGATCTTCACGAGATCTGAAATCGCTGCCTTTCTCAATTGCTATAGCAGCTCCGTCGTGTGCTTGCCTCGTAGGGTTTACGGCTATGACGTAATAGTTTATATTTTTATTTCTTTATTTTCTAGATTGATTCCGTGAGCCGATATTAAGATAATGTCTGGGTCTAATCTTCTAAAAAGGTTTTCATACATCTGTCTTTTGTTTCTCCATCTGTTGATGTTCATCTGTAATATGTTTAGATCCGTCTTATCCATCGTGAATGGGTGATTATTAAAGCCTTGCACGTCCATTTGATCATTTAATCCGTCCATAAAAATAAGTGGTTCTTATTTCCATATCTCTGATTGTTTCCTGGTCCCTTTGGTTTGTGTGTTTTTCTTATAGTAGTGGAAGCCGGGCTAGGCGAGATCTTTCGCGTGGGATGGCTCGAACTTCTTCCCGATTTGGATTTCTTCTTTCGTTGGGTTTTCTCGTTACCCACTTAGGTATCTCTTCTGCTGATTCGTAACTTCCTTCTTCGCTGTCGCTTTCCTCTTCAGATTCTCTCGCGCTCTCTTCTTCCTGAGTGTTCACTTTAGCGTAATTTTCTGACGCCTGCATATTTAATATTGCTTACGAACTCATGGGGAACGATTGTATTGGTTCCAATCCGTTAGCTTTTAACAACACTTTTAATGTCTTCTCATATGTTTCAGGCTGTAGTGCGTTCTGTACATGTGCGTGGATCACGCATGTATATATTTTCCCAAGCGTGCCTCTTGAGATGTTGGGTAGTGCTGCTGCTGTTTTTCCTTGGGTCTTTGCTGTTGCTGCATAAGAGGTGCTGCCTCCCATGAACTGCTTTTCTTGATATTCTCTCTTCTTTCTTTTGATTACCTATTTGTCAGTTAGGGCAGTGCATTGCCATTGTTGGGTGGCTTCCTCCGAAGTTAGCACATTTCTTCGTAGCGCTGTTGCAATTCCTAAAATCGTGTCCCTCTATGGCGCATTGAAGACCAAAGTATGGTCTTCAATGAGGTAGCAATTAAAGCACATTTGTACATTCACAAATGTGTCCCTTTGTATGTTAGCAGGGGCAATCAGCATACTGAAAGCTAACAGCCCCTTTTCTTGGACTTTTGCTGCCATCTAGGTAACCCACACCTATGCTTCCACTTTTCTACAGACGAAGCTCCTACCAAGATTAAAATTTAAAATCTAAAAAAAAAGAAGCATGGTTAATTTTTCATAATTTTTCTGAACTTCACCATTTGTAATTCTTTGGGTTTTAAAAAATTCACCAAACTTCGATACTTATATTTATTTCTGAACTTCACCATTTTTGGGGGGGATATTATATAAGAATTATTAGAAGTAACTTCGATAAAAAACATAAGTCATAACCAAACTAAGATGAAATTATTATTCAAATACTCAAAAAATCCCCTTTTTAAATTATAGTTAGTGATGATGAAAATGAAAAGCGAATATGTGTGCGTGCCCATCTCAAAAACGGCTCAACAGATTTAAATTTATTTTTTGCATGTAGATGGGGTTTGGGGCCAGAAGTACATACATATGCTCATTTGGTCCCACAAAAAGGGGGTTACGCATATGTAACCGAAAGTCTTTGATGACGTCATAAGCCTGAAAGAAATTTTATCATTATAAACAAGAGCAGCAGCTTCACCACTCCTCCTTAAAGAAGGAACTTGCGCTTAGCTGGCAGACTTTGGGTCTCTGACCTACGGCCTATCATGTTTCTTTTCTTTTTCCATCTAAATTTGCTCTAATAATTTCCATGCCAAAATTTTATTAAATATTCTGAACTTCACCATTTGTAATTCTTTTAGTTTTAAAAAATTCACAAAAATCTGATACTAACGTCCGTATGCTAAGAAAAGTGTGAAATGCACTTTTTATCAGATTTAGTGTAGATTCAAAATGTTATTTTTTTATATTATAAAGAAATTATTAGATACTAGCAGTTGTTTGCCCAAGGTTTGTTCTAATGAATGAGTTTACTTTAAAGTCAATTACTGTTTGTTCAGAAGCTTCCACTTTTTCTTGAGGCAGAGTCTAATATTGACCAATGTTGGCTTAGAGAAGTAAATTTTTGACATAATTGAAATTCAAGAGGATAAGAAATCTTTATACCCAAGAAAATGAGGCCAAGAAAATCAGAAAAAGTCTTGAAAACTTTTCCAAATTTAAAAAAAAGCACACTTCCAAAGGCGTAGATGATGTTTCTCCCAAAAAGTTAAAACCAGATTCAGGGATCAGTTCGATGTCGGTGAGTTACATTAAACCTTCTTCCGTCAGCCATGTGGGAATGGTTAATAATGCAGTTGCCCACACATACATTGTGCATAATTTAATTCTTTTTGCCACCCAGTTTGATTTGGTTTATGAACGCGCACCTGGGGATGGCAATTGTTTATTTCATAGCCTTGCCAAAGCCTTGCATCGACTTGATATTGAGGCAGATCATCTGTCGCTCAGCGCTCTTGCATCAGAACTGTAGAAATTGGAAAAAGAACGTTTCTCACTCTTTCTTGAGGTAATTGTTAAGACTAGCGGCCCCTGATTTTTTGGGCTACTTTTCTAGCTACTTTTTTGTTCTACCTAGAGGAGAATAAAAAGTATCCTTTTTTGAGGCACTTTCGAACTGTTATTATTCCTAATTCGAAAGCAAAACATGAGATTTGAATATAAAAGTCGAATACTAAATGTGGTTATGCCTATAGTTCTTAGATCTCTAGTTTCATTTCGGTTTTTTTTACGTCGAGAATAGAAATGAACATTTTTTTTAGTAGTTTCTAAATGGTGGGCTTTGCCCCCATCCCCCCCCATTTTTTTGTGGTGTGATTTCCCCCCCACCTCCCCCGCGAATTAAAAAAAATAGTGATATTCCTAATTCGAAAGCCAAACATGAGATTTCAAAACGTATAAATTATTTACCTCAACCCGGTGGATATAATTTTGCAGTGGTAACTAAAGAATGTGTGGAACCTTTTTTTTGTGCAAGGATATTTTTGAATGAAAAGAGAGGTAGCGAGATAACCGTCCATATGGGCCTCTCTCCGTCAGTAGAGGGGCACACGGTCTCTCGTATCCCTCCAGACTCGATATTTTGAGTGCTGGCCCCAGTCTCGGGATCTACGAAATTCTGACAGTGGTTGACAGTCAGATGAGTGTATCCTTCCGATGAGAGATTAGAATGAGCCGCCTATCCATCAGATAGCACCGTGGTTCACGGCAAAGTCCACTTTTAAATCGCCGCCATGAGAGTTCGTTATTGCGATTTTCGACTGGAACGAGGAAAACTCTCTTCGTTTGGTGTTCGAATCCCCCGAATACCCACTGACCCTTTACTACACAACCACGGCTGTATTTTCTCTTGCCAAACTTAGTTTCATCAATTTCCAGAGTTTTTCCTGGTCCACCGAGGGCTGCTAAGAGACTTTCAAAATAATGTAAGATAACCTGACAGTAGAAACTAAACCAATCGCGAGGCTTGTCCTGCTGACGTCAGTTTGCTGTGATATTTCGTCCATGGTGAACCGGTTTGCCACGAACCAAAAAATTACAATCACAATTTGTTCGATAGTAAGATACAAACAGGAAAAAAAGTCCTCTTTAGATCGGAGATTATGAATGAGCACCTTTCGTGCTTGCCCGCAGCGGTAACAAAATATTTACGGCAACGGAAAAAAATCTTCAGTAGCTATCACTTCAGATTTACAAGTAGGGCACTCGGTTTTGCTTTTTAGTAACTGATGACTAGCTTAAAAATCCTTTGTTTTCTCAGGATTAGTGAAAATCACACCTAGATGGTGGACCGATAGTGAACATACACCGCACGAGCTAGCCGTTTGGATAAAACTTACGCGTAACGCCTACCCGCGAGTATTTATATGAGACACAATTAATACTTTGCATAAAGCAAAAAAATAAAAAGCCCAATATATATATATATATATATATATATATATATATATATATATATATATATATATATATATATTTCTTATTTTTTTCAAATAGAGATATTTATAACAAACCACCCACGAAATTTATTTGAGGAACTTACTAGGAGAGAAAACTTTTAAATGCACATGCTATGCAACGAGCATAATTTTTACTTCATTTCACTCAAAATTTGCAAGTTTGCTCGACTATTTCGTTCATCAAATTATTTGTTTAGGTTAACTAACTATTTTTTAAATTCATTATATTCATGTTTACTCTTGGATTATTAAGAGAAAATTTGTGCACTCAATCCTCCATTTTTGTTCTTTATATGTACGTTCAAAACTTTAATGACACTCGCGCGTTCATGTGATCTGCAGTTGGACAAAAATTACCTTTTAACCACAGACTTTCAAAGTTTATCGCTTGAGTTTCAGAGTGTATCATTTGTATGGGCTTTATCGTGTAAATGCAGACTTAATTATTATCATTCACCTAGTACAAATTTAACCTAAATATTCTGTATAAGTACATTAATCATAATCCTACTTTAAAAATGTTTGACGTATCGAATTGAAATTTAGTTCTCAAGAACTAAAATAATTTATACTCGTATTATTTTAATCAACGATATAGAATGACCCCGGCATATACGTCACTTCTACCCAATATTGTGGACGCTCAAGGTCAAACGGACGACCTTGACTCAACTCTGGTTACGACAGAGATCGGGGATAGAATTGTGTGTGGGGGAAAGTGGGACGAGTGCGAAAGATTTAAATACAAAAGAATGAGTGCAGTTGGCCGATATTAACTAATGAAGGCTCCGGCTATGAGGTTTCTGAAAAATTATGTACAAAAATAAACATTAATATATACAATTATACACAATAAATAGATTAAATGCAATAATGGAAATATACAATATATATACAAGAACCGAACGTATCAAAGCTACTAAGAGCGGGCTCTACCAGGGCGGGGGGCGATCGAGAGGCGATACGAGTCTCTGTACAAACATACACAGATGATTGATCTCAGCCTGGCTTTGGTTCAAGGCTTTAAGAGATAAAAAAGAGGGGGGGGGGGTTATTCAAGAGCCTTTAACCACAAGGAATTTAACCCCTAGTAGTTTCACTAACTGGAGTGAGTATTCGTGCCAAACGAAATGTACCGAAACCAAGGATGGGCCACTTGACTGGGGCTCAGATCCTTCGGCTCGTCGAGAAAATGGAGCGCGATCGAGAACGACGTGTTTCGTTGTAAGAGGTAGGCTATACTGTCGATTTCCTATTGGGACCAACAATATATAGGGACCAGCGAGATATGTTGCTGCCTTCGCCAAGGGCGGGGGGGGGAGAATCTCTTTACGAACCAACATAGAGCTTGAGGCATGGGAAGTATGGTATTTGGTTATTAATAGGATTTATTTTAGTTATTAAATCAGCCTAAATAGCCATTCGTAACCCATTACTATAAATTTGTTGAGTTTGATGGAAATAGTCATCTGCTAGTTTTTAAGCCTAACGACTAAAGTGAAATGAATTTAGGATTTCTGAACTAGGTTTGTAAGAAAAACAGAAATAAACAAAATAAATATATTCACAAAATTAACGAATGCACAATGAGAGAATTGAATTAAGAATACAACGTAAGATGGGGTAAAGTAAATATAATAAAATAACTGCTCTAAAGTAACAAAATGTAAAGTAACTAATATATGAAATAAATATGTTGTAAAGTATAATGTGAAGTGAAAGTGAAAGCGAAGGAGAATATGATGGACTGTGAATTGGGGTCTGCAATGCGAGAAGTAACCAGAAATAGGACCTACTCTCGTATGGCAGTTTGCAGAAAATAAGTGCGAGAGGATTTATAACTGACCTTGATTGGAAGTAGAGTCGAGCACGAATGAGAGAGAATTTGCGTTATTTCACACTTGGTGAAATGCGTGTGTTTGTATGTGCATGAAATTCTAAGAGATGTTTTTTGAATCTGTGCGTTAAATGAAATCAGTTTTTCGTCATATGATATTTAAATTATTAAAGGTTACATAAAATAAATGAATTGCAAAAAGTTATGCATAAAATAATTGAATGATTGAATTGACAAAAAGTTAAGTAAAATAAATGAATGTATCATTAAGTTGTACATAATTTGCATGAATGATTTAATTTACAAAAGTTAAGTAAAATAATTGAATGATTTGAATTTTATACATAATAAATGATAATATATATATTTAATTTTCCCAGGAAAATTTTATCATAGGAATGCCCAGAGGGCATTGCTATAACACTCTACCCCTAAAGGTTACCCTCCTTTTCTATTTTGAGATTACAAGTCCGAGTACCGACGAGGCATTCTGAGGACGCAGCCGGAGCGTGTGATGACAGTACCATTGGTTTGGCTACGGGTACGGGGACACAGATTTGCTGTGCCAGTGCCAGTAGCGTTGGACGATGCACTAGCACGAGAGAAGGTTGATGGAACGAAGGTGATCCGCTTCTTGGTGACTTCCGAGATGGCGTCAAGCGTGATGTGGGAGTCTTGAGTCCCGTTGTCCGCTGACAGAGTGACCAGTTGTGGAGAGATTTGCTCCTGACTGACCGCCGACGAGGGTTCCTGCGACAAAGGTGGATAAGGCAGCAAAACGGAAGGTGGAGTTTGAATAGCAGGTGTATTTAAAAGGGTGGGGTTGAGGTTGTTTTGGGGCATTACTGTACCCTAAAGGGGTATATTAGGAGGAGAATGAAGTGATAGTAGTTCTAGATGAACATTTTCAGTATAAGCGGTTTGATGGCGTGTTGCCAGAGCACTATGTGAGTGCGGGAGAATTGATGGAGTGTTGCCAGAGCCTAATGTGAGTGCGAGAGAATTGATGGCTTGTTGCCAGAGCAATATTTGTGAGTGCTGAATGAATTGGTACGATATGAGTTGAGGATTGAGTGTGGGTCAAAATACAAAAGTGAGGACCTACCTGAATAAGTGAAGTGAGGTAGAGGTTGTAAACGTAGACCCGTTTATCGTTAATCCCCTGAGATGTTAGTTTAAAGTATGTGATTCAGAGGCTGGAGTGAGAGGAATACGAGAATTTAAAGGTTGGGAAATTGAAATTTGAGGATTTGGAGAAAGTGGTTGAGTTGGGTGAAGTGAGAAAACTGGATGGTTGAGGTTAGAAGGTTCTGGTTACAAATATGTGCACGGCTGCAAGCCAAGCATTTTAGAGCTTGTGCACTATATTTGTTGTGGTACCAGCACCACTGAATTGGATGAGAGGAAAAGGAAACGTTATGCTTCGGGAGACTACTTAGCGCAGTATGTGAAGGGGCATAACAGTGGCTACAAGGGTGTGGACAGTGAAAAGCATTGTGCCTGTACCTTTGATGATACCAACATAGGCCCTGATGGTGTGGAAGATGGTGAGAATAGTTGGAAGAATGAGGTTGAAAATTTTGCTGTTTCTCACCTCTTGCATCGGGATGCCCTCGTTGGTTTCTTTCGTAAACCAGAGCAGGACCTGCACCTTTGATTGCCAAACCCATGTCCGTGCTCGCTCTGTGACTCCCGCTGCAGCTTTAACCACTGGATGTCGGATTCCATTCTCCGTATTGAAGCTTCAAGGTCCCTCGATAGAGAAGATGGAACCCTTGGACGCTCGGCCCGGTCGTCAGAGGAGCTCGGCGTTCCTCGCACCTGAGAAATTGAAAGATTGTTAAATGGGCCGTAAGTTTGGCCGTTGCCCCCATTCACATAAGGACTCTTGTATAATTTGTCTGTGGCTGCAGCAACCTCTTCAATGCTCGTGAGGCTCGAGCTTAGGATTAGTGGCCTGATTCCCTCAGGGACTCCTCTCATAAAAATCTCAGTGAGGGCCGTTGCCCCAATTCACATAAGGACTCTTGTATAATTTGTCTGCGGCTGCATCAACCTCTTCAATGCTCGTGGGGCTCGAGCTTAGGATTAGTGGCCTGATTCCCTCGGGGACTCCTCTCATAAAAATCTCAGTGAGGAGAGGGCTAAAAAGTTCGATTTGAGCACCTTTCTCCCTGATAAGGTCCTAGAGATGAGTTAAGAAAGAAGTAAGACTCTTATCTCCCATTTCCTGAGTATTTAGAAGCTCTCTCAGGTCGTCTATTTGGGACCTACCGTAGTTGTTGAGGAAAGCCTCCTTCAGGCGGTCTAGAACGCCAGCCTGTTCCGCCTTAATTAGCACTTCCCTGAATTAAATAAAGATACTTATGGGCAAACGTTGAATTATTGCTGCAATTATCTCTTCTTCGGTGATGTTCTGAGGTTTAAGGAGGAGGGAAGAGACTTCCAACCATACAATTGGGTTTGCAGGATCATATACGGGAAGCGAGAGGTACGCATGTGGCTGCCTGTGCATGAACTGGGGGTTCGAGGAAGAAGGTTGGTCATGATGGTCGGGTTGTTCTCTAACAGATATCCTTATTTGTTGTGTTGGATCCATTATAGTCACTATGTTTTATATGTACTTGTGCGGGTTGAATGGATGTGTTGATGTGAGTCAAGTAGCTGTGACTACACGTGTGAGTGTAGAAACTATTCACGAGCACAGGAATGTGAAGAAATGAAAAATAATTATGAAAAATAAAGGAAAATGTCCACTCGTTGTATATAGGGGATAGTATTAAATTAAAATGATATGAATTATGACAATTGGAAGAAGGATGCTAAAGATAACGCGATATGAGAAAAATAAACACGTGAATCAAAAATGCTGTTCAAGCGAGGCTTTAAGAGAATGACGCGCGGAGTTCCCAAAAATATTTTAACGATTAAAGTTATTTATTGATTGACGGGAGATTATTAAACTTTGGGCGCCACTTTATGGTATTTGGTTATTAACAGGATTTATTTTAGTTATTAAATCAGCCTAAATAGCTATTTGTAAACCATTACCATAAATTTGTTGAGTTTGATGGAAATAGTCGTCTGCTAGTTTTTAGGCCTAACGACTAACGTGAAATGAATTTAGGATTTCTAAACTAGGTTTGTAAGAAAAACAGAAATCAACAAAATAAATATATTCACAAAATTAACGAATGCACAATGAGAGAATTGAATTAAGAATACAACGTAAGATGCGGTAAAGTAATTATAATAAAGTAACTGCTTTAAAGTAACAAGATGTAAAATAACTAATATATGAAATGAATATGTTGTAAAGTATGATGTGAAGTGAAAGTGAAAGCGAAGGAGACTATGATGGACTGTGAATTGGGGGCTGCAATGCGAGAAGTGACCACAATTAGGACCTACTCTCGTATGGCAGTTTGCAGAAAATAAGTGCGAGAGGATTTATAACTGACCTTGATTAGAAGTAGAGTCAAGCACGAATGAGAGAGAGTTCGCGTTATTTCACACTTGGTGAAATGTGTGTGTTTGTATGTGCGTGAAATTCTAAGAGATGTTGTTTGAACTAGTACGTTAAATGAAATCAGTTTTTTATCATAGGATATTTGAATTATTAAAGGCTACATAAAAAATAAATGAATTGCAAAAAGTTATGCATAAAATAATTGAATGATTGAATTGACAAAAAGTTAAGTAAAATAAATGAATGAATTATTAAGTTGTACATAATTTGCATGAACGATTTAATTTACAAAAGTTAAGTAAAATAATTGAATGGTTTGAATTTTATACATAATAAATGATAATATATATATATATATATATATATATATATATATATATATATATATATATATATATATATATATATATATATATATATATATATATTTAATTCTCTCAGGAGGATTTTATTGTAGGAATGCCCAGAGGGCATTGCTATAGAAGTACTCCAGCGGGGGCTTCTTGATTACACCCTGAGAAACGACAGAAGCGTGAGTTTGAGAGATTCCAATCCCTCGCTTATCGCAGAAAACAGTTCGATATTCTGAATGTTCTCACGGTCGTCACTAAGTTGGACTTGCCAGACCTCGTTGTTTCGACGGTCCACATGGCAGCGTGGAGCCTCTATTTCAACACTCCTCTATTCCTAAGATGTTACTTTAAAAAAAAATGACATCTGACAACAGCTGGATGGGTATTAAAAGTCTTAAATTTTCACGACCTCAATGGAGGATACCTGACTTTGAACGGGGCACGCTTTAGTGGTTCGGACATTTATGTACAAGGGGTATCCAGGAACACAAGGATTAAATGACTCGACAAGAACACAAGGGCTCCAAGAACTAACATTAGTTCAAAAGGGGGTCGATCACCTTAGGGCAATAACGACCTAGAGCTAGACACACACACACACACACACACACACAAATAAATAACACAGACAAAAGATTAAAAACAAAACAAAAACACAATACAAGAAGATACAAAGGTGAAATATAAACTACAGGGAATAATTGATCCGAACGATACAGGGGTTTACTGGATCGTTCTTGATTTGTGAACAGAGAGACTTATTGTCCGAATATATAAAGTTTAAACAAGAGGAACAAACTTAAACATAACAGTTACAAGCATAAAATTTATCCTAGATTAGTTTGCGTAGGCTATAATGGGTTCCTACTCAAGCCATCCGCCATAGAACTCTCGGATCCATTTATATAATTGATTTTAAATTGATACTCCTAGAGGTATAAACTCCAGCGCATAAGGCGACCATTGTTACTTTTTACATTTCGCAAATATGCGAGGGGCTTGTGATCCGTCTCTACAAGGAACTCTTTACCTAATAAATACATTTTAAACTTCTTTATGACACATATAATGTCCAAAGCCTCCTTTTCAATGACGGCATAATTTTTCTCTCGCGGGAGAAGCTTACGGCTAGCGTAGGCGACGGGGTAACTATCGCCATCATGGCTATACTGTAGCAAAACGCAACCTAACCCCTCACTGACGACATCGGTTCTGATACCAAAAGTCCTCTTAGAGTTAGGGAGCCGGAGGATAGGAGCGGAAGCTAATTTTCTCTTCAGTTGTTCGAAGTCAGAGAGAGCTAATGAGGACCAGACAATGTGTTCCGGGAACTTCTTTTAAATAAGTTACACAAAGGGGTCGCGAGAGAAGCGAAATGGGGTCGAAGCGGCGGTAGAAAGAAGCAGATCCCATGGAGGCTCTAAACTGCTTCTTATTGGACGGACGGGGCATTTGCACAATGGCACGGATTTTGTCCTCCTGAGGGGCCAAACGGTTGTTCCCAATGCGAAAGCCAAGGTAGTCGATTGTACTATAAGTAAAATGGCACTTGCTCGGGAAGATTTTGAGTCCATGCTCGCTCAGGCGACGCAGCAGGGCAGATGGGGGAGGGAAAGGGGGGGGGGGGCAATTACGTGATGGTCCCACTCGCGAGTTGCAACTTAAATGTTATCGAAATAAAAAGTCACGTTTAACAACCCGTCTAACATTCTTCACATCATGCGATTGTAATTACTACAGGCCGTCACTAAGCCGAAAAGGAGACGGCGGAACTGCAATAAGCCTTTTTCTGTAAGGAAAGCCGTGTATCTCTTTACACCTTCTTTAAGGTGAATTTGATAATAAGCCTTGCATAGGTAGAATTCGGTAATGTTATTGGCTTCTTAAAAGAAATATAGGTTTTGTCGATCAAGGGGATAGGCTCAGCATCGAACAAGGTCACCGAATTAAGTTTCCGAAAATCGACGCACAACCTATATGACCCGTCTGACTCCTTTACCAAAACAGTGGTGGAGCAGTAATTAGATTGGAGGGGTTCTATAATCTTTAAATTTAACAATTTAGTAACTTCTGCGTTGAAGACCTCTCTTAAATGGATGGGAAAGGGTACAGCTTAAAACGAATAGGCTCCAGGGTAGTTAGAATAGTATCATGCTCGAACTGAGTGGCACAGCCGGCAATCTCGAATATGACGTCACCAAAGTGACTAAATAACTGCTGCAGCTGACTCTTCGACTCGGGGGGAGCTGGGCGTTAACGTCTAAGTCAGATGACTATACTTCAGTAAGGCTGGTCACGGCGAGCAAGGGGTACTCCTTGTCCTGTTCAATGCAAGCCACTTACACCACATTTTGCGGATCTAGGGGTGAATGGGGCCGATCCGTTCAATTGCCACACGGGCGAAGGGTTGAGGTGTGATGGGTCCCTTCTGCAGCGGGGTGTGTCTGACGATTCCTTTTGTGGCTGTCCTTTGACAGACATCACACGAACGGCAATACTTAATGAAGTCATCTGCCGCACCGGGCCTATAAAAATACTTAAAAATTCTCTGAGCCGTATTAGTATGGCTGAAATGGTCGGTGAAAATACTATCGTGAGCCGTCTTTAATATGAGGGGTACCTGCGAAGCGGGGATGCACAATGCATGGGCCTCGGAACTATTGCTTTCCAAGCAGGTGCGGTAAAGGAGGTCGGTCTTCACGGCATAGAAAACGACTTTATTTGCGCGGGTGGACTCCTGAATCTTATCATACCCTGTATTCCAAAGGGGACGGAGGGAATCGCAGTCCGTTTTGCTTTTTAGCGAATTCATTGTTCAGAATGCCGCTAAACTCGGAGTCACAGGGGTTTCAAGGGAAGTGGGTGCCTCTGCTTCCTTTTTAGTCTGGGGACGCGGGAGGATGGGTTGAACCACAGGGATAGAAGTAACCTCTGGGCACTATCATACCAGAACAGTGCAGCTTCATTGGGGCCGCTCCTACTTCAGCCCTGCCGGTATAATACGGGCATTCAATAAAGCAATGCACGATGGGGAATCGATTTACACGCCCATGATAATCATATACTACCGCAAACTTATCATGGTTCGGAGAGATCGGGGAGAGCAGCTCGTTCGAAACCACAATACATGTACACCGAACAAGGGTGGAGGCCTGGCAGCCGTTTATTGATCCGGTCTCAAACTTCAAGCTTCCTGGGGGGCTCTTCTCGAACAAGAAATTCACTTGAGTGCCAGCGGCAGGAGGAGCAGACGGAGATGGAGGCAGTTCAACTTGCGACGGTGGTGGCGCGGGGGAAGCACAAATTTGGTGCACTTGATTGAAAGAACTAGGGAAGAATCGGGAGTTCTGAAGGCAGTTTATCCTCAAATGTCCTTCAATACCGCAGGGGAAACACACGATGGGCCTCCTGGGGAAGTGTGAAGAAGGGGGAATTGACGAGAATGACTTGACATCACGGAGTTCTGATGAAGAAAGATTTCTGGGCTTGGAGGGGCCAGTTATTTTGACAAACTTACTAAGGTCACGGGGTGTAAATTTTTGTTTGCCACTTTTACCTTTAGGAGAGGATGGATCAGACTTTCTTCCTTCCTTAGGGTAGCAATTGTGGCTCGCGGCGAATACATCGGCTTCTTCGATGCATTCCTTGAAGGTGGAACACCTCCGGTCCTTCACAAAAGATCGAATCTCCGAAGAAAGCGGAGCCATAAGCTAGTCCTTCAGAATGAAGTCGACTAATGCAGTTTGTCCTCAAATGTCCTTCAATACCGCAGGAGAAACACACTATGGGCCTCCTGGGGAAGTATGACGAAGGGGGATTTGACGAGAATGACTTGACATCACGGAGTTCTGATGAAGAAAGATTTCTGCGCTTGGAGGGGCCAGTTATTTTGACAAACTTACTAAAGTCACGGGGTGTCAAATTTTGAATACTGTTTCTTGGTTTCTTACCTGGTGAGACTCTCCTTCATCTACTCATAGGTTTTAAGGAACCTCCTCCCAGCTCGGACCTACCTATTTCTGCCTCTAAGGCATAAGCTAGCTAAACTGGAACCAAAAACTGAAATTATCGATTATCGCTAGTTTGGAACCAAAAGTATCGGCGATACCGATGAATGGATAACGCGGAAAAATATCGGATAACCGATAACCCGATATCGTTATGGCGATAAATTACCGCGATAATTTATCGCTATAAAGCTCACCTATGGAAATCGGGCGTCATGTTATACGCGGCTAAAAATTTCGATTTCAACGAAATCGGAAGGGATATGAAAATATTTCGGACTTTAGAACATAACAACAGGAGTTTAGGATACCATCCACTTCAAAGTTGATGTAGAGTGTTTTAATCATCGCTCTATTAATATCCAGTTCATATTATCAGATGCGTTCTCGTTCTTCTAATTCTTCTCTTTCCTTTCCGCCCCCTCGTTCTTCACTTTCTTTTTCTCGTTCTTTTCCCTCCCTTCTTTTCGCTCTCTCGACTCTCTCTCCTTCTTGCATATAGGAAAGAAGGTCCTTTTCGGATAAACCAAGAGATTCACCTTGTAATTTAAATTGGTCGAATGAAGACATGATGGGCTTGAATTTGAACTAAGCTTTTCTTAAATAAAAACGTAACGAGATTTTCGACCCAAATTACCTCGGTATACACACGGCGCAATTAATAATTTACGTCTGAGCACTCGAAAAATACTCGAATTAAGGCGAGAGCCTTTAACTTTGCTCACAAAATCGAGAACAAAACTAGACTGAGCCTAGTATTATGTCGTAGAATGACCCCGACATATACGTCACTTCTACCCAATATTGTGGACGCTCAAGGTCAAAAGAGTGACCTTGACTCAACTCTGGTCACGATAGAGATGGCAGATAGAAGTGTGTGTGTGGGGGGGGGGGGCGAGTAGGAAAGATTTAAATTCAAAATAGTGAGTGCAGTTGGCCGATATTAACTAATGAAGGATCCGTCTACTAGGCTTATGAAAAAAGTAGCTACAAAAATAAACTTAAATATCCACACAGTTATACATAATAAATATATTAAATGAACTAATGGCAATATATACTCTATGTATACAAGAACTGAACGTATCAGACCTATTCAGTGCTGGCTCTACGCAGGGGGGTGGGGGATGGGTCGAGAGGCGATATGAGACTCTGTGCAAACCCACACAGGGATAACTGGCTGGACTAGCCACAGATGATTGGTCTTATCCTGGCTTGGGTTCGAGGCTTTAAGAGATGAAACGGGGGAACGGATGGTTATTCAAGGGGCTTAACCACGAGTAGTTTAACCTCTAGTAGTTACACTGACTGGAGGGAGTATTCGTGCCAAACGAAATGTACCGAAACCAAGGATGGTCCAATTGACGGGGGCTCAGATCCTTCGGTATAATTCTAGACTTCGGCTCGTCGAGAAAAGGGAGCGCGATCGAGAATGACGTGTTTCGTTGTAAGAGGTAGGCATATATTGTCGATGCCATATTGCGGCTTATAATATATAGGGACCAGCCAGATCCGTTACTACTTCCGCCAATGGGGTAAGGGGAAGGGTTAATCTCTTCATGAACCAACACGGCGTTTGAGGGATGGGAAGTACTCCCTCGGGCCTTTCTTGATAACACCCTGGGAGACGATAGAAGCGCGTGTTTCAGATTCTAATCACTCGCTTATCACGGAAAGCAGTTCGATATTCTGACTGTTCTCACGGTCTTCGCTCATGTGGACTGACCTCTAGCCTTACCTCGTGCTTATGACGGGTCACATGGAAGCAAGGAGCCTCTATTCTCAACAAACGAATTAGTTTTATCATGTAAATACTGACTTAATTATTATTATGCACTCTGTAACTCTGTAACAATTTGACAGAAATATTATCTATAAATATTTTAATCATCATTTTACTTTAATGATATTGGATGTTTTGAATTAGCATTTTGTTCACAAACACTAAGATAATTTGTACTCGTGTATCATTTTAACCAGCGAATTATTGTACATCTTACCTTATACTTTTATTATTTGGTCCAACCTTTTGGCTATTTGAATTGTATCTACCTAAAGCTTGACACTAAATCTAACTAGCTTACCTCTAATAAACTTCTTATCACCTTGTCGCCCCTAATACGGTACCATTATATCATTAACACATTGACTGCCACGTATCCATATAATGGATACGTGACATAGTTCAAATCTGTCATGGATCTGTATTGTGGATACACAGTTTCTACTCAGTTTTGCTCTCTATTCATACTGTGGATACAAGCAATGGACTTTATCATATAGTATAGCATCTGTGACCTGCTGGGAATATATTATTTTTGTTTGTAAAATAATGATCTTCAGCTTTCTGGAAAAAAAAATCTTGAAAAATGATTTCCTTTTCTGGTTTCCTTGGTAATAAATTTAAACACATCTTTTTCATCGTTTATATAACTAAATATAAATTACAAAATACATATATATATATATATATATATATATATATATATATATATATATATATATATATATATATATATATATATATATATATATATATATATATATATATATATATATATATATATATATATATATATATATATATATATATATATATATACCTAATCGGTTCATTTAAGTTTTTTGTGAATTCTTGCAAAAATATATCCTTTTGATATTTCTTTTTGGCTGAATTTCTTCCCTCATCTGAGCTCATTTTTGCATAGCAGGTTTTGCATGAAGGCATCTTTGGCTTGTTAGTATTTTCATGAATTTTAGTCTTAATCAGTGATATTACTTATGAATAGGATTTATAAGATTTTTTCACACCTGATAAGACATATTGCTACGCTCTTTTGGAACACTTATGCATATTCATCTTAAAGCCTGTTGCTTTTTTGTAAATAACAAGGGGCATTTAACAGTGACAATCCTAATATCAGCTCAATTCCTAGTTTTCGGAAATATTTGACCCCTTTTTCCATAATGTTGTTTCATACAAGGCCATTTGGTCTTGACACATCAATTTTGGCTTTGCCTCTTTAGTAATCAATTTTTGCCTTAGGTTTCTTACAATTTCCACAACTTGTTTTTCTCTGAAGCTCTTCTTGAGACTTCATGAGGTTTGTGAGAAGACCTATTTGGGGTTTCTACCATATTTGGTGTGTGTATGTTTTGTTGAGACCATCCTTACATCCCTCTTGTCTTTCAATTTCAATACAAGTATTCCATTTTGATCTTTCTGTGTGATTATCTCTCCCCTTGTCAATTTTTTCTAAGACATCTTTTGAAAATATCTTTCTTTTTGCCCTAACAGTCCCAACCACACGTGTTTTTGTTTCAAGAAAGGTTGCAGCTAAACTATAGTTTGTATAGAAATTATTTATGAGTAGGGTCCTCTTAGACTTCTCCTCTGCTTTCGACACCATCGACCACACTGATCTTCTTGATCGCCTTAACACTTTATTTGTTCTCTCGGGCACTGCCCTTCCTTGGTTCCGCTCATACCTCTCCTCCCGCACTCAATCGGTCGCGCTCCGAGTCCGAGCCAGCGCCCATTCATTTTAGGGTGCCTCAGGGCTTAGTCCTTGGTCCATTCATCTTTCGCATCTACTTAATTTCTCTTGACTCCCTTTTTCGCGATTTGGGCCTGTCCTTCCACCTCTATGCTGATGACACTCAGATATATCTTTCTTCATCCCCTGTGTCCTTTTCTCAATCAATTACCAACCTCCTTTCAGCCTACACCTCCATAAACGAATGACTTCCTGCCAACTTTCTCAAACTTAAACACGATAAAACTGTAGTTCTCCTTGTTGGTACCGCTTCGATGGTAGAGAAATCTAAAGCTCTCTTTCCCTCCCTTAACCTTGGGGAAACAAATGTCGCGTTCTCTGTTACCGCCAGTAATCTTGGTGTTATTTTCGACGAGCAACTCTAGTATAAACCGCACATCCATCGTATCTAGATGTAAGTCTTCCCTCGGTTTCCTTCGCAACTTTTCACGTGTTCGATCCCATTTTGATCGACGAAGCCTTGAGACTCCTATTCATGCCCTCATCACCTCACGTTTAGACTACTGCAATTCTCTTATAGTGAATCTCACTTCGCCCCCTACAACTTGTTCAAAACTATGCTGCCCGGCTCCTCCTTCACTGCCCCCGGTTCTCTACTTCGATGCCTCTGTTACAAGAGCTACACTGGTTACCTATTCACTTCCGTACGCACTATAATTTTTTTCTTATCACCTACAAGGCCTTAAAACTCTAGGCTACATCTTATGTCTCGTCTGCCCTCTCCTGTTGTCAAACTCCTCGGGCACTCCGGTCTAACCTTGCTTCCATCCTGAACACTCCTCGTTCTGTCCTCTGCTTAATGGGTGACCGTTCCTTCTCAGTTTGTGCTCCTAGACTCTGGAATGCTCTTCCTGCCGAAGTCCGATCCTCTCCCTCCCTTCCTACTTTTAAACGTCTCCTGAAAACTCCTCTTCAGAATTGCCTTCTCTTCCCTGTAAACTTCTCTACACTCGCTATACAATCTGCGCTCTAGGGAGGCTAACAGCCCTGAAGGGTACATTATAAATACGTATTATTATTATTATTATTATTATTATTATTATTATTATTATTATTATTATTATTATTATTATTATTATTATTATTATTATTATTATTATTCTATTTTCCATGCCATTGAATCTTCATTATTGTATTTTTACCTAGGGGATTTTTTCCGATTGAATTATACCATTGTTTTGATTCGAATCTTCCTAATTATTGCTATTTTCAACTTATTTCATAATTCTATATTTTGGATGTACCACACAAATGTAACTACATTTGCAAAATCAGGAGGCTGGGTGTTCTTGTAGTGATCATGTACACAAAAGTTGTGCACAGTCATTTATATACACCTTTCTTACACTTAGTATCGCCTAACGACTATGTGAGCTTCATTCATCTCCTCTTAAACACTGTTGGCACAAGACCCTATAACCAGTATTTATTGGCCCTTGACCTGTAACACCAATAAATCTTTTTTCAATTCCCCTCGAGTCTGTGTTAGGTTTACATAACCTCTCTCTCTCTCTCTCTCTCTCTCTCTCTCTCTCTCTCTCTCTCTCTCTATATATATATATATATATATATATATATATATATATATATATATATATATATATATATATATATATATATACATACATACAAGAGACATTATGCTCAGGAAACCAGATCTGCCTTAGAAACAATCGAGGGCACTTCTTCATCTTTGTGATCCGTTCTACTTCGGTGGATGGATTCACTAAGCTCCAGCCCTTCATTATAAAAACCTCAAATTCCGAAATGAAGTTACATTTTCCTCAATTTGTTTATAGAAATCCAAGTACGAATTTATTTGGTTGGGCATCCACAAGAAATAACAGACCTCCCTCGCTACATATATATATATATATATATATATATATATATATATATATATATATATATATATATATATATATATATATATACATATATTAGGGTGGTTCTTATTTGTATGTTGATTTTTTTTTAGGAATCAACTTCTCACCCTCTCATTTATGTGTCTATTGGTTGCAATTGATATATGCAAAATATCACCCTGATATATTATTATTTAGGGTATGCCGCGGGTGAAAAAAAGCTGTCCGCTTGTTTTAGCAATGCTGTTTTCTATGTAAAATAGGCTATATTTAGCTTAATTTTTGATGAAATCAGAGCTGCTTTTTCAGTGAGAGGGGGAAAGGGGCGTCCCGCAATATCAGAGGAGCACAGGTGCTCTTAAATACATTGGAAATTTCAGCCGTGCCGTATGTCCGCGGGTTTTGGCCAGTTTTTCAAATATTTGGCAACCCTGAGCTCCAGAGAGGCGATTTGAAAGTTATAAGGTAAGGCTTTTACTCACTTTTACACTGTATACTACTCATACAGTTTTGAAAAAATATTTTATTTATGACATTACTGCAGATGGCCAGTTTGGCACATGAGTGCCACATTTTATATCACTTAGACATACTCGTAAGAAAACTTCCACTAATCCAAAATGCTTCAACATAGAGCTCTAATGCATACACACAATTAGTTAGCCTTTTGGGCAATTAATGTAGTGGATGGGAAGTATCTGCTGTGAAGAATGTATATCTTCAGGAAGGCCATGTTTATTCAGCTGTAACATTTGGTATAAAAAAGGTAATATTTTTATGGATTTATGATATAGAAAACATCAGAATGTCCTCCTTGATGTAACCAGAAACTGTTTTAACTCTTTCCAAAGCTGTATTAGACAAAGAGCTTAAAATTAAAATTTTGCCAGGAGAAAGTGGATCAAAATAGATGGTCCCTGAGTTAAAATCATAATCACTTGTCTCTTTCAGATATAAGATGACTACTTTGCGGAAACAGGACAACGTATATCTGCTGGGAAAGAAGAAGGAGACTTTGTTGGGCTGCAAGCTTCCATCCAAAGGCGACTTACTTCGAGTATATCTGCATCGCATGGGCAACAAAGTAATGGTGAAGCATGAATCAGCAGTGCAGACTATGAAGGAGGTCGAAAGCTTTGATGGGAAAGGCCCGCATTTCCATTCGACCTTTTAACCATGCTGTGAAGAAGCTCGAAGGCCTTGTGTCAGAATGAGAAGTCTTGAAGAATAATAAGAGGCGAAGGAGTGAAACACAGGAGAAAAACGAAGAGAAATTTTGCGTAGCCTTGAATGATCTTTTCGATATAGCCCACCAAGATGCACCAAAGATGATAAAACATTTCTGAAAGGACAGTGGCAAAATGGGAAGCAAGGGAGCATGGTATGAGTTGACATTAAGCTGGCAATGAAAGAAAAGAAGAAATAAAAACAAGAAGAGAGGAAGATACGGAGGATTTCGAAGTAGCAGGACGAAGCTTGTTAGTATGAGAGAAGTGTCACCCTTGAGAGTCTCTTTCTGTAGCTCCTCAGCTGAAGAGAGTGAGACAAAAGGAGCCACTTCAGAAGCAGGGCCGAGCACAGCGGGGAAGTGTAAAAGGGAAAAGAAGAGCCCTGGATCGAACCAAACCCAGTGATAATCACGTGGTACACACTCTCTCTGCTGTGCTCCATGATTCTGGTCAACTGCTTGGCGAGTTCAAAGTCAACCAATCTTCCATCCTCCGTGCTTGTAAGCAACACCGTAGGGATCGCTTTGCAGATCTCAAGCCGGGGTTTTCTTGCGAAGAGCCCTTAACACTTCAGTGGGATGGAATACTAATGGCTGAACTGACAGGAGACGAGAAAGCGGACAGGCTTTCCATGATTGTGTCTAGAAAAGGCATTGAATAGTTGCTTTGCGTACCCAAATTTCAGGCTGGAACTGGTCAAGCAATGGAGAACTGAATTCCATTTGCTTCAAAACAACTTCGAGTAACACAGGCAGAAAGAATGTCGCCTGCGTTTTGTTTTAACGAATGATGGGGAAGAACCTGCTGCACTTGGCATTTCGCCACCATATTCACAAGATACTGCTGAAAGAAGTTTTTCTCGTCACCATGGGCCCATCATCCGGTTAGACAATGGTATCTTCAGGAGATTAAAGAGTCAGTGGCACCAAATGTTCTTGGGTAAATACAAGCCAGGAATCAATGTAGTTGATGTTGCCAGTGCTTTGACAAATATGACAGGCAACACCATTGAGTTCTGCTCACAACAACTTGAGGAAGTTAATCCTAGGGAGGATTACCGGGAGCTGTTGGAACTGACCATCATTTCTCTTGGGGGAATTCCAACTAGAGGAGTTCACTTTGCCAAACCAGGGGTAATGCATCGCGCCTGCTTTATTGCACGACTAATTTATGTACGGAAGATTTTTGTCTTCCGGGATGTATTCAGTCTAACTAACCGCAGACTGAAAGGCATGAAGGAACTCTGTGTCGTTGGAGTGAAGTACTATGTGAAATCTTGGTTTTGCTGCCGTTTACAAACAGCTACACCTAAAAGCGATCAGGAACACCTGAAGTCGTTGGCTGCTGCTGATTACAGACCTGAAAAGGGTGCCCTCAGGAAGCTGTCCAACCACCTCTGGTACTTGAGTGAAGAGCTAGTGGCACTAGTCTTCTTTGATACAACTGTCACTGTGGCTGAGAAGAAGGCGATAGTCGCTGCTATGGATAACGGAGGAGCTCAGGAGACACTGAAGAATGGAATGAAGCATTTGAGCGATTTCGTCACAAAGAACACTCTGAAGCTCTTCAATATTCTAGATCTCAGTCAGGAGTTCTTAACTGAAGATCCTAGTACCTGGGCCCGCAACAGACCATACATCGCCGCATAGGAGATTGCGTTGAGCCTGACTGTGACTAATAACGCAGCAGAGAGAGAGAGAGAGAGAAAGAGAGAGAGAGACAGAGAGAGAGAGAGAGAAAGAGAGAGAAAGAGAGAGAGAGAGAGAGAGAGAGAGAGAGAGAGAGAGAGAGAGAGAAGGAGAGAGAGAGAAGGAGAGAGAGAGAGGGAGAGAGATTGAGAGAGAGATTGAGAGAGAAAGATATTGAGAGAGAAAGAGAGTAACAAGGAGTAACAAGGAAAAGAGGTACCCTAGTAGACCTTACGATCCATTTAAAGGCGGTACCTTTAAGTGAATATTAAAGCAGGTGCAGTCCCCTAAAGGGTCAGATTGACGCTCTAGGAGAGCACTCACGCCACGCTTCAAGGCTCCAAATGGCTATTTTTCAAGACTTTGTCTAGTCTCGACTTGAACTGTTCAGCAGAGTTTCTGTTGACAATTTCCACTGGAAGGGCGTTCCAATGGCCGCAGATGCTATATGTGAAAGATTTTCCACACAGATCACGCTATTAACGCTTCAGTTCAAGTTTGTAACCGTGATTTCTTGTTCTGCTCTGGCTAAGCCGAAAAATATCTCTGTAGTCCACAATTTTGTATTCCTAAAGCTCTAAATTTAGACATTAATCTCCTGTGTGCCACCTTGTCGAAGGCCCTTTGAAAGTCCAGATACAGAATGTCGACAGATCTCTCACTATCATGAATTGTGTTAATGTAATGGAAGAACTCTAATAAATTTGTAAGACAAGATCTGTGTTTCCTAAATCCGTGTTGCGTGTCTCTTAGCAATTCGTTGGTTTCTAAATGGCTTACTATTTTTTCTGCAATAATACTCTCGAGCATTTTGCCAATTATTTATGTTAGACTTATAGGTCGATAATTGCATGCCAGATCTTTACGTCCTCTTTTAAATATTGGCGTTACATTGACTAATTTACAATCTTGAGGGACAGTACTAGTTTCAAGTGATAAGTTAAAAATGTATGTTATTTGGTCCACTACTGCATCTTTTACTTTTTTGACTACTCTTGGCACTATCTTATCGGGTCCTGGGAGGGAGAGAGAGAGAGAATGAGAGAGAGATTGAGAGAGATTGAAAGAGAGAGATTGAAAGAAAGAGAAAGAGAGGGCGAGAGAAAGAGCGAGAGAGAGAGAGGGAGAGAGCTACAAGGAGCTACAATGACAAGAAGTACACTAGGAGACCTTACGGTCCATTCAAAGAGGGTACCTTTGGGCTAACAGTCGACCAAGCACAGTTTTGCACAACGAGTTAAGTTCCAAAACAGCCACTTTTCAAGACTTTGTCCAGTTTTGACTTGAACTGATGAACAGAATTGCTGTTGACAACTTCCACTGGAAGTGTTTTTCAGCTACCGCAGATGCTGTATGTGAAAAATTTACCACACATATCACGGTTGTAACGCTTTAATTCAAGGTTGTAGCCGTGATTTCTCGTTATGCCCTCACTAAGTTGGAAAATATCCGTGTTATCTACATTATCGAAGCCTCGAAGTATTTTAAACACTTCGAAAAGCTGACCACGCAGTATCCGGGTTTCCAACGAGAACAGATCTAATTTCCTTAATCTATCATCGTAACTTTTGTGTCTGATAAAGGGAATCAGTTTGGTTGCCCTGGCTTGCACACGTTCCAATCTCGCAATATCCTTTCGAAACGAAGGACTCCAAAATTGTACGGCATACTCCAGGTGCGGTCAGACAAGTGAGTTGTACAAACACAGTACAATCTCCGTGTTCCGATACCCAAACTGGCACTTTATTTAACCTAGCATCCTTTGGGTTTTTTCTCTACCTCAATGCACTGTTTCGAAAACTTGAGGTCACTAGTAATTGTTACAACCAAGTCCTTCTCAGTGTCGGTGGATCCACGAGCAGTGCCTTTAAGGATATAATGAGATTGGGGGTTTCGGTGGCCAATATGCACCACTTTGCATTTGTTCACGTTAAATAGTTTTGCCACGTGTCCGACCACTCTCTAATTTTTCGAAGATCATCTTAATGGCGGGCAGTATTTCCTTCTTTTGCGACGTTCATACCAAGCTTGGTACCATCGGCAAATTTATAAATCTTGGCAACCATGTCACCGTCCATGTCGTTGATGTAGATGATGAATAGTAGTGGTCCCAGGACAGAACCTTGAGGAACACCGCTAGTAACGGGCACCCACTCAGAAGCCTGTCCATTCAACACCACCCGTTGTCATCTGCCGTTTAGCCAGTTCTCTATCCAACTTGCTACATTTCCGTCTACGCCCAGCGCACGCACTTTCCGAAGGAGGCAGCCGTGTGGTACCTTATCGAAGGCATTTTGAAAGTCAAAGTAGATAATATCCACCGCCTAATCCCGGTCTTGCTCACTAAAAACAAAGTGAAAGAATTCCACAAGATTCGTTACGCATGACCGAGGCATTCTAAACCCATGCTGAGAACTCCTCAATCGCAAGGCTGACTCTAAATATGACGTCATTTTGTCCACCAAGTTGCTTTCCATGATTTTAATGACTATTGAGGTTAAGCTAATCTGTCGGTAGTTCGACGGCTGCCTAGGGTCTCCCTTTTTGAAGATATGAGTCACTTCCGCTTCACATCAGTCTCTAGGAACGCATCCGGTCCGGATTGACATGTTGAAGATTGGGCTTAAATGTCGTGATACTTCGTCGCGCACTTCTTTCAACACTTTAGGTAGAAACCTGTCCGGGCCAGAGGACTTATTCGTCTTTAGATCAGTGATCTTTTTTTCTATTTCTCCTTGAGTGAGGTCCAGTTCTTCCAGTTTTTTACTCAAGTAGGAATCTGTGGGATGGGGGATGGGACCACACTCTTCAGTAAACACTGAAGAGAAGTAGTCGTTCAGGAGGTTAGCCTTTTCTGCATCTGAGTCCTTTAATTCCCCCTGCCAGGTGGCATTTGGAGTAACATACCTCCGGGAAGTCCACGCACTACTTGTCTTTTTATCACACTGAACATGTTTATTTAAGTGCAGCTGGTCCTTTCTTTCCACTCATGCTGAACACTTTATATCTCTGAATAATTTGTGACCACTCAATAAAAAAGAAGGGGGTGGTGAATTCGCCCCGCGTGAGTCGCTCCCGCCTATCCATCGGAGACGTTTCGATTCTTTCAGAAGGCACGCTCCTTTTACTGCTGTTCGTCCGACCGAGTCGTTCAAGCCCGGCGTGCCGTGGCTCCCAACCAAGCAGCACTGACAGCCTCTGAAGGGGGCTATCGATTTCGCATTAGGTGAACAGCGGAACATTCTCCGTACTAAACTCTTACTACTTCCCTTTAGGGCGGCCAGGATCTCAGCATAGTGTTCAATGGATATCCCGCCGCACCAAGAGACTCGACCTAAGGCTTTGTGTTAGCCTGGCAACGAACCTGGAAACAAGGCCCGTCACCTCAGACAATTGCTACCAGAGGCACCCGTCAACGGTCACTGGAAATAGTCAGTAATTACGCGCCAGGAAAGGGGTTAACGGGGCACGTACCCTCATCCCATTCATCACGCCCCAGCGCCTAGGGCCCCTCTATTCCTAGTCTCTCGCAACAAGTGAACGCCATTTGGCTTTAATTTTAGAGGTTCTACATCCTCTCTTCTGACGCATGAGGTATCTGTCAGGTGCTTAAATTTACATAGATGAAGAATAAAGCTGAAAGAATAGTAGTAGAGTTGTTTTTTGTGTTTTTTTTTAATCAGTCGAAGGGATAGAGAAAACAGTAATAGAATACAGGATAAAAGATCAGAAAACGGAAGCACTTTGTCTGGAACCTTATTCCCCACCAATTCGACAAGGGTAGCCCTACCAGGGGTACCATAAAGGTAACCCCCGACGACACAGCTCTAAAAATCTATGGTACACGCAAGCTTTCCCCCCACGACAATGGGACGTCGAGAGAGAGAGAGAGAGAGAGAGAGAGAGAGAGAGAGAGAGAGAGAGAGAGAGAGAGAGAGAAGAGAGAGAGAGAGAGAGAGAGAGAGAGAGAGAGAGAGAGAGAGAGAGAGAGAGAGAGAGAGAGCGCTTATCCAGGATTATAATAGACTCCTGTCAAAGACTGAAAAACAGAGCATCGAAAGCTGTTTCCAAACAGCCGCAAGATTACTGTTGTTGAAGGACTCGTCGGACTGTAGAGAAGATCTGCCACATCATACCTTATTTTGTTGTTACAATTTCACATTTGATGTAAGTATGTGTATATGAAAAAGGGGGATAAAGGGTGTGTGGAGGAATTCCACGTGGAATTTTACTTCCAGCACGGAAGTTCCATGTGCTGGAGAAGATTCTGCTAGGCTTAAATTGGTAAGCCTAACCCCCCTCACCCTTCCACAAGCGGTAGCCTCGAACCGTGTCCACCACGGTCCATCTTTACACGGGTTAGAATAGCCTCGGCAAGAAGATTCAAGGCCATTCGAGAGTAGAGCTGTTTCCCACTACCCCCCTCGGGGAGAGCCTCAGACGTATATAGTGCTCGTTTCCCATGAGAGAGACACAGAGTTGAGAAGTCTCGCCCGGACCCAACAAGATTCCCCCTAGTTCCAAGTCAGGTGCTAACAACTAAGAAAAGTGACAGCTGAACTATTTTTGTATTGGAATTAGCCCCATCCAGTGAGGTAATTCCATTTAACGATCGCTACCGAGCGATTTTTCCGACTTCACCCATCAACTCCTATCGAAGCCCTCCTCGTTCGCCCCTCGTTTTCGGGTGGCTGAAAAGCTCTCCCCTGGACCCGACATTACCGCCCCCATCCCTTTTTGGAGAATCGTCATCACTTTAAATTCCCGCTCAAAAGCTCCGAGCGGCCTCACCTCACGTGCAGAAGACATCCGTGAAGCCTTACCCCGACGTCTCACCCGGAATCCTCCATGAGCCAACCCCTCTCGCTCTTCAGTACCTGATTTGAGTTAATTCCGCCCAATTTGAATAGTCTCCCCCTGTAATATCATAAATTTTAACTTCATAGTCTGATTCATAGCTACACCTCTTCCCCTCTTGTTCATCTTATGTAATTTTGCCCATGAATTCTCTCATTATTTTTATGTAAATAAAATTATATTTTTTTGTATATGCCTCTTATACATATTATATAATTTTGGTGTCAAGTGTGTTTGGGGTTTTTACGAGCCCGTGTCATTTTAATTCCGACATTAGAAGTTCCCTTGTTATTCAGGTCTACCCCTTTTATTTTAATTTTTGCATTGTACTGGCAGAAAACAAGTTCAAGTTAATTGAAGAGCAGTGGAACGTAATCTATTTAGATTTGGTGTTGGACCCCAGGTAATTAATTTTTTTATAATGTTTGAATTTTGGAGACTCTCATGGTTATTAATCCAAAAGAGTTAAGGTCTTTGGTGTCCTAATTCCGGTAGGACCATTTTATTTTTTTTCCGCTTAGAAACAACAGAGGTAGGTAGCTGTATCTTAATTTTTTTGTGATCAAGGCCTTCACGAATATTCAAGTATTCGTTTCGCGTGGGTAGTGTCCTAGATCGTTCGCGTATCAGTGTTCCCTCAGTTAACTGCGTAACAATGTCATCCTTCGAAAAATTCAAGAGTCAGGGTGAAATGTTAGGTCTTTCGGGCAAACACCTGCTAAATTGCGTACAGGAAGAAGAGAAGAACGAACGGGCAGAGCAAAGGGAAGAGGAACTAAGAAAAACGGAGATGGAGAACAATCTGAAGATGGAGACGGAGTAGAACAAAATGGAGAACAAACTGAAGATGGAGATGGAGGAGAATAAACTGAAGATGTAGATGGAAGAACGTGAACGAATTAGGCTGTAGGGGTGCGAAGATGTATTAGAGAGAAAACTTCCTTCCAAAGCGAGAATATAAATAGCCCATTAAATTAGCAAGTCAAGACGGACTTTCCCGTAGCGTAATGGTAGAGTGCTAGCCTCGGGATTCAAAAGATCCGCGATCAAAGAAAAATTCTCGAAGAAAACGGAGACCACGAAAAACGCTTTAAGGACAACTCAAGAAATCAACTCAAGAGAAAACCGCTGTCAAGGAAAACGGAGAGAAAACGACTTCAAGGGCTAACTCGTCTCAACTCATCTCATCCCATCAAAATCGTCAAGAAGCATCAAGAAGTCATCAGGTCATCAACGCATCAAGAATTCAAAAAAGCATCAGGAAGGAATCATCACATCGAGATAATTGGAAGTAATATGATGATACATCAAGAAATAATTACGATGATCAAGAATTAACCCAGCCAAATTAAAGAAGAAAGAATCTCAGCCAATAAGATACCATGAGTCAGATAAATGGAGTCAATGTTTGAAGTGGCGTATTCAGTTCAAGTTTATAATAGGAAATATAAATACCCTTCCCCCCTCCATAGGGCAGCAAGAGCTGGAAATGAGCCGAAATCAAATGGATTCTCAGTCCATCGGTTCCCGGGCTGAAATTTCCCAAACTCCTTCACTCCACCTTCCCGCTTTTAATGATGGAGAGGACTTTGGGTCATTTTTTAGCCATTTTGAGACAATCTTTCAGATTAATAGATGGGATCTCGAAAATGATGGCGTCGTTCGCTTACTTTCCCTCCTTAATGCCAAGTTAAGGTATATCTTCGTATCCCTTCCCCCGGAAGCAGCTTTGGACTATTCCACGTTAAATTCCAAATTCTACCACTCCCGATTCTGCCAGGAAAGAATCCGTCCTGGTCAAACATTTCAGCAACACGAGTACATCCTACAAAGACACCTTCAGTGTTGGCTAGATGCATGCAAGATTCCCCAGGTCTACGAGTCCCTTCTGGACTTCTTCCTTAAGGATCAGCTTTTAGCTGCCATGGCTCCCGAAATTTGCGCCTTCATTAAGGATAAACGTTTTGCCACTTTCGAGGAGTGCTTGGAAGAGGCCGATGTTTACGCGGGTAGTCACGATTTATACCCTAAGGATGTTAAAAAGGCTCTCCAATCGCCCCCCCCAAACTAAATTTTATTGCCCTAATACCCCCCTCAATTAGTTCCAAGATTTACCAAAGTTCCTACTCCCTCGAAGCCAAGAAACTTCCATTCATCTGAACACCGAGACGTTAAGCCCCTAGTTTCTTCTCCCCCGGTTGTGCCGTACCGAAAGAACCTGATCATCTGCTACACCTGCGGAGTTCCCGGCCATTACCGCACGAACTCTCCTCAAAACTCCCGATTTGCAAACTCTCAGTCCCACCAAGTGCACCAAATCTGCCCCCCTCCATGATCCTCCTCCGTCGCCTCAGGAGACTCCCGATCCTCCCTCGCCCGCCAAAGACCCGGTCCATCAGGTAAACTTTCTCTTTAATGAGAACAACCTTGGTGGATTGAAGTTCAAGAACGGAACTGTGAACGGTCGCCGAGTATCCACCCTCTTTCGTGACACCGGGTGCACCTGTATTATAGTGTCTGAGGACCTACCCTTCCCTGTTGGGCCCGACCACAAGAAATTTGTGATGGTCCACGACTACCTTGGCCGGGCCAGTCGTTTTTCAGTAATTCGTTGTCACATCGAGTGGTAGTATATGTCCAGTTGGGCCGAAGTGGTAGCGGCCCCAAACCAGTTCTGGTCCGTTTTGTTCGGTCAGAACCCCGTAATTCACGACCATCCCGTGGCCCAGCTCGTGATTACCGGTACACAGGCAGCCGTGGAATCCCGTGCACTTGTTCCCCTGGAAATATCTATCGGCCCGGAGTTCCAAGCCCTCCGGAGCGACAAGTTTTCACGCGCCCAGAAAGAGTGCGCAACTCTCCCCTTTGAGAGAAAACTAAAGCCCTCAAGCGTGAGTCCACTCGAGGTAACAAACGAGTGTCTTATCTTGTGAAGGACTTATTGAGAGGTATAAGACCTACTTTGACCTTAAGTCACGAGAACGAAAATTCAAGCCTTGCGCGGAGGTGCTGGTGCTACTTCCCATGGGAAGCAACAAAATCCTTAGCCAGTGAAAGGGACCCTACCCCGTCCTCGAGGCTAGAGGACCCGTGGATTACCTCCTCCATACTCCGGGGGGAGCGAAGGTTTTCCACGTGAATTGTATATATTATCTTATTAATGTTCTTAATTATGATTTTTTTTTCCCACTAAGTTGTTTAGTCTTTAGTCCCATATTTATGCCTCCATTTAATTGTATCTTTTTTTTTGGTTCCACTGAAATGTCGCCAATGCTCTCCTATGATTTTTTTCTGTTTAAAATTGTACTAGTTAAATTCTCTAGAATTACCTGTTTAAGGCTTATGTCCGTAAATTCCCCGCTGAACTCAAATTAGCGTTTTTTTTTTTTGTTTGTACACCTTGCATAGCAGGTCAGAATTTCCCTAGACCCTTGACAATTTTAGTTTGACGAGTGGGATGATCCTTTCCTACGCAACTGCTCTGTAAAGCATCATCTTTCGGTTGGGAGATGTGTGGAGGAATTCCACGTGGAATTTGATTTTCAGCACGGAAGTTCCATGTGCTAGAGAAGATTATGTTAGGTTTAAATTGATAAGCCTAACCCCCCCCCCTTCCCTTCCACAAGCGCTAGCCTCGAACCGCGTCCACCGCGGTCGATCTTTACACGGGTTAGTATAGCTTCGGCAAGAAGATTCGAGGCCATTCGAGAGTAGAGCTGTTTTCCACTACGCCCCCGCGGGAAGAGCCTCAGACGTATATAGTGCTCGTTTCCCATGAGAAAGACACAGAGTTGAGAAGTTTTGCCCGGACCCAAGAAGATTCCCCCTAGTTACAAGTCAGGTGCTAACAACCAAGCAAAGTGACAGCTGAACTATTTTTGTATTGGAATTAGCCCCATCCAGTGAGGTAATTCCATTTAACGATCGCTACCGAGTGATTTTTCCGACTTCACCCATCAACTCTTATCGAAGCCCTCCTCGTTCGCCCCTCGTTTTCGGGTGGCTAAAATATTCTCCCCTGGACCTGACATTACCGCCCTTCCCCCCTTTTGGAGAACCGTCATCACTTTAAATTCCCGCTCAAAAGTTCCGAGCGGCCTCGCCTCACGTGCAGAAGACATCCGTGAAGCCTTACCCCGACGTCTCACCCGGAATCCTCCGTAAGCCAACCCCTCTCGCCCTTCAGTAACTCATTTAAGTTAATTTTCCCACAATTTGAATAGTCTTCCCCTGCAATACCATAAATTTCAACTTCATAGTCTGATTCATAGCTACAATATCCCCCCCCCCCTCCCTCGTTCATCTTATGTAATTTTGCCCATCATTTCTCTCATTATTTTTATGTAAATAAAATTATATTTTTTTGTACATGCCTCTTTAAGTAACCTTGAGCGTTGTCATTGCCCATATTATACCTGACCTCGTTGCACTCTTATCTCGCCCTCCGTCTGTCTAAACTCGTGGTGTTCCGCCCCTTTGTCGGCTCGCCTTCAAGTTATTGGTCCCTCCCCCATAGATATAATATGGTATTGATTTAATATATTGTCATACCACGAGAGGGTGCAAAGAGATGCTTGGCGCCTGGTGATCAGGCCTGTCACTTTCATAACTGTTATTGTCATGTGTTTCTTTTGTTGTTTTCGTTATGGTTTTTATTTTATGTCATTCAAGCCATTTGTCTTAATAATTTTTAATGTTTTGGGGAGTGTAATGTGCATTTAATGTTGCTTTATAATACATTACTTTAAATATGTACTTAGTGTTTATTCTATTTTTTTGTTCTCTGTGTATATCAGTGTTTTCAGTTTCTTCTTGTCTTCTTTCTTCGCGTCACGTTTGGTTTGCTAGTCTTGTTCGATGTTTATTGGTCAAAATCGGTGATTTTTCTGGAATCGAGTTTATTGTCTCGATGAGTTTGTTGTCCCATTTTGGATGTTTTTTTGTTTTTTACATTATCCTCATTATTATTATTATTATTATTAAAGTTCCAAGCCACAACCCCAACTGGAAGAGCAAATAGCTATAAGCCCAAGGGCCCCAGCGGGGAAAGAAACCTGGTATGGAAAAAACGAAACAAAGATTAAGAAAAACATAATAAATAAATAGAAAATTAAAAAAAAAAAAAAAAAAAAAAAAAATTAAATGCTATAATGTTAAAAATATTATAATATTATATATGTGTGGATAATGAATAAAATATTAAAGTTATAAGTTTCTGTTAATTAAAAATGTATTAGCACCCACTTTAAATTTCTGAAGTTCCAAGGACTCAACAACAACAGTAGGAAGTTCATTCCACATTTTAGTTGTGTTAGGAATGAAACTTCTTGAAAACTGTGTTGTGTTGAATCTCATAGGCGTAAAGGCCCTACTATTGGCATTTAGTACACCTCTGGTAACTCGTTGAGGGGCATATAAATTGGGCAGATCGTGATGCAGTGGATGATCTGCATTGTTAAAAATTTTATATAAGATGCATAAGGAGCTTATTGCTCGCCTGTGCCACAGATCAACTTTGAGGTCAGGAATTAAAAATTTTATTGCTCTCAAATTTTTATCTAATAAATTAAGATAAGAGTTGGCTGCCGAACTCCAAACAGGGGCGCAATATTCAAAACACGGAAGAATAAAAGCATTAAAACAATTTTTAAGAACAGTCTGCTCTCCAAATACTTTGTAAGATTTCCTCAAAATGCCAATTTTTTTAGCAATAGAGGAGGAAATAGATCGAATGTGATTCTCAAAAGTAAACCTAGAGTCAAGCATAACTCCAAGCAACTTAAAAGAATCACATATGGAGATGGGAATGTTATTTATTAAAAGATCTGGATGGGGAGGATCTAGTGTTCTGGATCTGCTAACAATCATACTCTGGGTTTTCTTTGCATTTAACTTCATGCCCCATGAAGTGCACCAAACATTTATCTTAGCCAGATCTCTATTTAAAGACTCTGCAACCGATGCTCTCAACTCAGGAGATGGGACTGGGGCTATTAGAGTAGCATCATCAGCATAGGCTATAAGTCTATTTTCCAGTCCAAACCACATATCATGGGTATATAAAATAAACAGTAGAGGACCAAGAACACTGCCTTGTGGTACACCAGATAGCACCTCTCTCTCATCACTAAAATTATTGTCAACATAAACCTTTTGATGTCGATTTGTTAAAAATTGTTCAATAATATTTAAAAATACACCACCTACTCCCAACTGCTTCAACTTAAATATCAGGGCCTTATGATTGACACGGTCAAATGCGGCACTGAAATCCAGGCCAACTAAGCGAACTTCTTGACCAGAGTCTAATGATTTTTGGACAATGGTGGAGACTGTGAGAAGTGCATCACAAGTGCTCAGACCCTTACGAAATCCAAACTGTAAAAAGGGAAACAGACGATTAAGCTCGGCAAATGTACTTAAACGTTTAGCTAGTAAACGTTCAAAAATCTTAGATAGAACAGGAGTTATAGAAATGGGCCTATATTCAGTAGGGTTAAAACTACCACTTGCACTTTTACATAGTGGAGTGATGTTACCAATTCTCCAACATTCGCAAAAACTACCACTCCTCGCCAGCTTCCGAAGAATAACGGAAAGCTTGGGAGCCAAATACTCTGCAGTTTTCTTAAAGAATAAAGGGAATATACCATTTGGGTCAGTACCACCATAAGCATCCAGATCAAGAAGTAACTGTTTTACTTCACTTGAACGGAAAGCAATCTTGTTTAACCTTGGTTCAGGGAAACAAGTGTCAGGTAGAGTTAGATTCTCATTACTTTGTTTATTATCAAAAACATCAGCCAACAGTGTTGCCTTTTCTTCAGGACTAAGGGTAATGGAACCATCAGGTTTAAGAAGGGGTGGCATAGATGAATCATTCCCAAAAAGAGCAGACTTGAGAGTGGTCCAGAATTTGTGGGAATTTGCTGTGCGCTGAAGAGTTCCCTTTGTGGTAGTATTGAATTCAACTTCAGCATTATTATATACCCTCTGAGCTGCTGTTCTGTAGTGCACATAATTATCCCATAGAAAGGCAGATCTACTCCCCTTCCACAGGTTGTAGGCTTCTTGTTTCTGCATATGAGCCCTCTTACAGTCATCATTAAACCAGGCTTTGTCCTTAGTGCGATATCTGATCATACGGAATGGAACATGTCTATCAATAATTGAAACAATTTTATCATTCAAAATACGAACTGCTTCAACCTCCTTATATATTAGTGGCCAGTTGATCCGGGAGATATCATTTAATATATTGCACCAGTCTACTTGAGATTTGATGAATACTTTACTTGTATGAGCTATATTAGGAATAGATTGCTCAATACAGATAGTTATAGAAATTGCACAGTGGTCAGAAGTTCCCACAGGAGGATCAACAGCACTTGTAACGACTCCAGGGGAATCAGTGAAAACCAAGTCAAGGCAGTTCCCAGATGAATGGGTAGGCTCCCTAATGACTTGCTCACAACCCGACTCACACGCAAAATCATAAGCCCTGATACCATGACAGTCAGTAGGGGAGACAGAAGACAGCCATTGCCTATGATGAGCATTGAGGTCTCCCATAAATACAAAGCAGGCTTTCCGGTCATTTTCCTGTACCTTGGCCATGGCAAGGAGCAGACAATCAAAAATAGTATCATCTAAGTCTGGATTGCGATAGACAGAAAAAAGATAAAAATTATTTTGCTTACCACATACTTTCATAACTTGCATCTCATGGCAAGAACAAGCATAGGAGGTCTTTGAAGCAGAGTAACCATTCCTAATGTAAACTGCCAATCCTCTAGCCCTAGGAATGGCATCACGCCTAAGTAAAATTGGTTTTTTGAAGCCTGGTATAAGTAGTTCAGAGACATGCCTCATATTTGAAACCAGGGTCTCTGAACAGAGTAAAATGTCATGAGACTTGGATGAAGCAGTCAAGTCTTTAATATTGGCATGTAGGCCCCTAATATTAATATAGAGTAGACGACATTTTATCTGACGAGGATGACCAGGTCCAGGGTTGAGCTCAATATCTCCTGATAAAATTAAAATCGATATTAAAAAAATAATATTAGCAACAAGATCTTCAACAAAAATAACAATTTGTACAACAACAACAACAACAATTTGTACAAAATTATTCAATAGCAAAACTTTCATTAACTGAATATTATATGTCGGAAAAAAACTGGTCAACATGATGGAGCCGACACATCATGCAAGGCAAAATTCCCTTCAGGACGCCACAACAACTGAGGGAGGACAGTAATGATGACTTTGGAATGAAAAAGAATAAAGAAAAGAGAAAAGAAAAGAATAGACCAAGGCAACCTCTTGAAAAGCCATCAGAGCCTCTTTGCTCATCTATTAAGCCTGCCCTACACACCATTTGAGTAAAACAAGAGGAGGAATGAAAAATAGGAAAGTATGCCTAAATGTACCCTTAGGCAGGGATCTCAAACACAAGAGAGTGGAAGACCATGGTACAGAGGCTATGGCACAATCCAATGCATGAGAACACCTTTCTGTCAGGGAGGTCCCTTAGCCTTTGACTGAAGTGTCTATCCACAAGACAGTGGAGGGTTTGGATTCAGAGTTATCCCTCTCCTAGGCGGATTGTCAACCAAGACTTCGAGCTCCACCTGCCCGGGTTTGAGTTCGGAGTTGTCCCTCTCCTAGGTGGATTGTCACACAAGACTATGAGCTCCACCTGCCCATACCGTAACCCTGGTATAGGGTGGCTACCGAGCGCTACGCCTTGCCAAAGGGCGACTCGTGATTTTGTCCGGGGCTGCTTATTCAGTTTATTCGCAACTAACCTCTATATCTAGAGGCCTTCCCCCGATCCGCCACTAGGCTAGCGAACTTGGGAATCTGACGCGAAATATAGCTCTTCTGTTCTAGTTAATCATATGGGTGATATCATTATCGAGTTCCAGATTAACCAGTTCTTGCATTTTCCGAGTCAGTTCTTCTATGACTTTGTTAATCGGTATTAACCCCGTCTCCCTTTACAGATCTTCTTGGCGTCTTCTTTCCCGCCTACGTGTACCCGTAATTAGGTACACGCATTTATTTTGCATTGTTTGTAGTCTCCTCTTTTCTGGTTTTGAAACACAAGAGAGGGGGGAAGCCGGGTATAGCAACATATATCTAACTATGTAGAGCGTTGTAGATCATTTTCTTTTTGCTTTCAGTAGAGTTCCAAACATATTCAGTTTCATTAAGCCCACACGAAGCGTAATACAATCTCAATCAAATTTGGCCTACTTCATTTTTTCATGAAAAGGAATAAATTAAAGAGGTGAGAGGTAAAGGTTTCGTAAGTCAAATAAATAATAAGAACCAACCTAATATATATATATATATATATATATATATATATATATATATATATATATATATATATATATATATATATATAAACAGGATAAATTTTTCTTCGGAAATGTTATTTCCTAATTCACAAAAAATCCGTACAGGGGTGGAATTCGAACTATGCACACTGAGGCAGCGAGCAACCGATTTGATCTCAATAAAACCGCCCCTTAGACCACTAGGCTACGCGGAAGACAAAAATCTTGCAATAAACAAGCTTTTAAGGTACACTTCGCAAGGTCGATCGGGACTATGAAAGGGAGAGAGAAATTAATAGGGAATTCAAAGAATAAAGGAGAGTTGAGGTAAACACGCGGCGAATATACAATGTATAAATCTTTCATGAACGTGAAAGAATGATGAAATGAATCCGGCAAACCACAATAAACAGAAACAGGATAATTTTCTTCAGAAATGTTTTGAAAACAAAAGGGATATCAAACGACGGGTGCACCAAAAGGATTTAAACGTAGGGAGAGTAAAAGGATAACAAACAAGAGGAGAACAAAAAGGATATCAGACGATGGGTGAGCAAAAATAGTATCTAACAATCATAGAGCAAAAAAGAATATCTAACTATGAAAGGACAAAACGGATATTAAAAGATGGAGAGCAAAAAAGGATATCAAATAGTGGAAGAGCAAAAAGGATATTAGACGATAGGAGAGCACAAAGGATATCAAACTGTGGGAAAGCAAAAAGTATTTAACGATGGGAGAGCAAAAGGATATCAAAAGGTGGAAGAGTAGAAATGATAACAAACGATGGGAAAGCAAAAAAATATTCGAGCAAAAACTATATCAAACGAGGGAAGAACAAAAGGCCTATCAAGCGTTCGGAGAATAAAAAGGCTATCGAATATTGATAGAGCAAAAAGAATATCAAACAATGGGAGAGTACAAAGTATATGAAACGATAAGAGAGCAAAACGGATAACAAACAGTGTGAGAGCAAAAGGGATATAAAACGACGGAAGAGCAAAATGATAGCAAACATGTAATTGATCAATGGGTGAGCACAAGGGATGTCAAACAGTGTGGGAGCACAAAAGATATCAAACAATGGAAGAGTACAAAGGATATCGATCAATTATAGAGCAAAAAGGATAGCAAACCATATGAGAGAAAAAAGGATGTCAAACAGTTGGAAAGCAGAGGTTGCCAAACTATGAGAAAGCAAAAAAGAATATCAAACGATGAGAGAGCAAGAAGGATATTAAACAATACGAGAGAAAAAGTAGATATAAAACAACCAGGCAATGGCTTCACCACTCCCCCCCTACTGTGGGAGCTTGCGCTTCGCTACTAAGCTTAAAATTTAAAATCTAAAAAATGCAGCCATGGTTAAATTTTGAAAAATTTTCTGAACTTCGCCAATTATAATAATTTTAAAAAGGAACTCTAAACTAAATTTCCACCCTTTCAAAATATCACATTTCTAAATTATAGAGTTATAGAAGATAAAATAAAAAAGCAGCCTTACTTAAATTTTAATAAATTTTCTGAACTTTACCAATTGAAATTCATTTTCTCTTAAAACATTATAAAACATTGGATAATCATATTTATAATTCTCTGAACTGAAGAAGTATTTTGTTTTTTCAAACTCTAAAGAAATTCTTAGAAATTTCCTTGATGAAAATTTAAAATATACTTAAGTCATAACCAAACTAAGATGAAATTATTATTCAAATACTCCCCAAAATCCCGTTCTTAAATTATAGAGTTAGTGATGATGATGATAATGATGATGACGAGAGAGTAAAGAGGATAACAAACTGTAGTAGAGTAAAAAAGGATATCAAACTATCTGAAAAGATAATGATATATATATATATATATATATATATATATATATATATATATATATATATATATATATATATATATATATATATATATGTCAAGGTATGCATGTGAAGACTCGCTCGGCGTAAGGGCGCATACACAAGCATGGGTAGATAGACGACCCGAGGCCTCCTGTGATATACATTGGGGCAATTAATACAGAGTGCGATTTACGCTTGACCGGGACATAATTTTAATATATATAATAAATGGGGCAATATATATATATATATATATATATATATATATGAATGCAATGTCCCGCAGGAAAAAATGAAAAGGTGTTTCCAAGTACCTACGAACTTTATTAAGTTCCTTATCATGAATAACTACAAGAAATAATATTCTATTAGAGGTATATACGAAAGAAAAGTATGAAAGACCGCCTTAAAACAAGAAATCACCAATGAGGAAGACGGAAGGGAAAAGGTAAAGAAACACATTAAGAATTACAAAAAGCAGATAGTAAGGTCAAACTTAGCCGACGGAAAGGGTAACAGATTCAAAGAAATGAAGATAGCCTAACGAGGGAAATTATAAGACACGATTGGCAAAAGGGGGGAAAATACAATGTACAAAACAGAACAGTGACAATTAAAAAAATAAAAAAATAATAATAAAAAATAGAAATAAAATAGGGGCCACATAACTAAAGAATGTATATAAAAACTAAGAACGAAGGACAGAACTAATTTCTTTAAGTATTAATCTTTGAATTATAGTATCTATTCTATATAAGCTAGGGGAAAGGTTAAAATTATCACATTGGCTTCTAAAAACACATTCAATTATATTGCTTTTTATAGGGTCATTGGAACGATAAATATATTTTGCCGAGTTCCAGTTAATTAGATGGTCCTTATCTGACATATGGACAAAGAAAGCACTGTTATCTTCCCCTCTTCGGATATTATATTTATGTTGATTTATGCGAACAGAAAGTTGTTTACCTGTTTGTCCATAATATTTACTTAGACAACCAGAACACTGAACTGAATAAACTCCCCAACCCCCCAAACTATTACAATTATTACGTACGAATAAATTCTTAATGTTCGTCTCATATTTAAAAGCAACAGAAATGTTAAAGTTATTCAAAAGACGGAGAAGATCACTGAAACAAAGAGAAAAAGGTAGAACTAAATTGTTATTACTATTAAAAGGGAGAGTAGGGATAGTTTGATAAAATGTCTTTTTAGCAGAAGAAAAACAGTTTTGAAGAAACGGGTAAGGGTAACAAAGTTTATGGCCAATTTCAAAGATATTGGAAAATTCCAAATCCATCTATTCCGGGCTCACAACTCGTAATGCCCGTAGAAACATAGAAGAAAAAACAGAACGTTTAACTTTAGGGCTGTGAGAAGAGTAAAAATGAATATAAGAATTTAAATTAGTAGGCTTACTAAAGAAAGAGTATTTAAAACATGTATGAGTTCTATGAATAAGAAGATCAAGAAAGGGAAGGGTTCTATTATTTTCCAACTCGTGGGTAAATTTAATTGAAGGGACGAGACAATTGAGTCTGGTTAGAAAAACATTAACATCTTTGGAATTAGGCCACAAGCAAATGACATCATTAATATACTTGTACAAACGATCAGAGCGTCAAGGATAGTAGGGAGAAGTTTTGTTTCAAAAAACTCTATATATAAGTTAGCAAGGACAGGTGAAAGACAATTACCCATGGCTAATCAGAATTTTTTGAGGAAATATTTGCTTTTGAACGAAAACTTACAGTTTTTGGTACAAAGGGAAATGAGGTTCAAGAAAGTAGTAACGGGTACCGGCAAGTCATAATTTCGCAAATGATCATTAAGGAAATTGAAAAGGTCTTCAACGGATACTTTGGTAAATAATGAACAAACATCAAAACTAACAAGAGTAAAATCATTAGAATAATGAATAGCATTAAGTTTAGAAATAAGGTCGAAACTATTAGTGACATGAGAATGAGAAATGGAACCAACTAGTGGAGTAAGAAATAAAGTAAGCCATTTAGACAGGGAATATGAAACAGGCCCAACAGAACTTATAATAGGGCGTAATGGAAAATTTGGTTTGTGAGTTTTAACTAAGCCGTACAGATAAGGGAGGGTAGCGTTACTAGACTTGAATTTTGAAATTAAATCAGGAAAGTTTTTAAGTAATCGCCGTGCATTTTTATGGAAGTCACTGTTAACTTGAAGAGTGGGGTCTTTTAATACAGGTAGGTAAGTATCTTGGTCATTAAGCATTACATTCATTTTATTAAGATAGGAATTTTTATCCATGATTACGATATTACCAGATTTATCGGCCTTAGTAATATGCAGGGAAGAATTTTTTCGAGGGGAGGGGAGGGGCTAGGAGAGTTCGAAAGCAAAGACAGCTGGGTCGGGTGACCCAGCGTGAGACTGCTTCCTTCTCGAAGATTCTAAACTTCCCACGTCAAGGAGCACGTGGTTTAGAGCGAAGGGGCTGAAAGGGATATTCCGAGGGGGGATTCCTTTCACGCTCGTCCTTTGATTGCATCTCCCTCACAGAGAGCCAAAAATATATCAAACAGCAGGAAAGCAAAAGTGATATAAATCGACGGGATAGCAAAAATGATAGCAAACGATGGGAGGGCAAAAAGGATATGAAACAGTGGGAGAGAAAAAAGGCTATCAAACAATGAGTGAATTCAAAAAGATATGAAACGATGGGAAAGAAAAATGGCTATCGATAATGATCGAGCAAAAAATATCTAACCATGGACGAGCAAGAAGATATCAAACAGTGGTAGAGCAAAACGAATATTAAACGAAGTGAGATTAAAAAGAAGCTCAAATGATGGGGGAACAAAAAGGACATCAAATGAAAGGAGATAAACTTTGTTATCAAACGATGGGAGAGCAAATAGGATATTAAACAGGAGGGGAGCAAATAGGATATTAAACAGGAGGAGAGCTGTTCAATAATGATGGAAACTTCGATGAGTAAATTTACTTTTTCCTAATAAATACGAGGCAATGGCTTCGCCACTCCCCCCCCCCCCTACGGGGGTAGTTTGCACTTCCCTACTAAGATTAAAACTTAAAATCTAAAAAAAAAAGCAGCCATGGTTAAATTTTTATAAATTTTCTGAACTTCGCCAATTATAATAATTTTTAAAGGGAACTCCAAACTAAATTTATCCCCTTTCAAAATATCACGTTGCAAAAATATAGTTATAGAAGAAGAAGAAGATATATTTATAAAAATAAATTTTCTGAACTTCACCATTTGTAATTCTTTGGGTTTTAAATAATTCACAACATTTTGATACTTATATTTATTTCTGAACTTCACCATTTTGTTTTTTGATATTATGAATGAATTTTTAGAAATAACTTTGATAAAAAAAACATAAGTCATAACCAAACTAAGATGAAATTATTTTTCAAATACTCATAAAAATCATCTTCTTAGATTATAGAATTAGTGATGATGATGATGATGATGATAATTTTACTTTCATTTTAAATACATTAATTACACGAGAGCCTAATATATAGTTGCCAATCCTTCTGCGGACATTGAACCCGGCGTCGGCAGGGCACGTAATCTTACATATGTCAGCTGCAGCTTGCTCGCCCGACCTAATTTCACACTCAACCTGTTGGCTTTTCACTGCGATTTCAAGTCCTGGTCAAACCTCTTTTTGGGAAAAAACAGGGTGCACTGATAGCGATTGGCGGGTAGAGAAGGGCGTAGTGCCTTAAAAGTTTGGTTTGAATCGAGCCTTTGTTATCTCGATTCTAAATTTATATTATTTTGTCCACTTGAATATCTAGGATGAGTTGGTTAGTTACTGTTGCAGTTGTTATCGCCCTTTTGATTTTTTTTATACAATTCCCTTTGTTTCTATGAATTTTATTTTGCCACCGATTTTCCCTTTACTTCAATGCTCTAATGATAGAGTTTGGTTGAATACCACCAGAGTTCTATTCCGAATTCCTGGGATTTTCACTAGCTGGTTAGATCACTGATAGCAATGGAACTACCAGGTCGTAATGGATGTACAGAAACACTGAATCCCCAGATCCCAATACTATTGACATCCTTAATTGGGAATAAGCATAGGACAAACAAACCAAAACCATCGTTAGAGTTCCACGTGCCATCCTCCAAACAAGCAGAGTGGTCAACAAGACAAGCAAACGCGACTTTTGTTTAAATTCACTTTTCTCCTAGCACTAAAAAAAAAAGCCCCATACTTTTGTTTTTAGTTTGATTAAAAAAGAAGTTTTGGATGCATATTTTGGTACCGAAACGTGAAACTGACATAACTGTGATACATGCTGGCTTCCATTTTCATTTCAGGACGTGATGGTTGAGGAAGTTGCCACGACGCTCCCTTATCTGAGTCTCGTTCACACCGAGGTGTAATGGTTTAAATTCTGGCCTCTCTGCAACTACATAAAAAAAATCATTCTACTGCTGAATTTCGACCACTCTGATGAGTATGTTTATTTTCTTTTTTCTCGCTTATGAGGCTGAACATTGGAGCAGTTGGTTATACAAACACATTCACAGTTTATATTCTTTATTTCGAAAATCAGGTTAGAATTCTTCTTGGTTGCGTCAAGTCAGGTGGCTTGCAACTCAGGTCGATGGAGAGTTTTTGGAGGTTTCGTGAAAGCTGGCACTTGGTGTGCAGCGAGGAAGGCAATGGTGGCGTTGTATGTATGGCAACTTATAATTCATTTTGCTCCCCTCGCCTGTCAGCTAAATAGACCTCGCTTTGTACCAAGGCGAAAATCAGGAATAAAATAGAATGTGGAACCTCTCGTGCTCTGATCGACTCCTATATCTGCGAATTTTTATAGAAGCAACTAAATAAAGGAAAAGACTTAGTTACTCATTTTTACCAAAAACATTGTAAAGTTTTATAAATAATGGTTAGCTTTTACTTTTTTTACTTTAACTTGTTTTTTTTTACTAAATAATGTTTAGCTTTTACTTTATTTCACTTTCCTTCTATTCGCCCCACCATACCACCCAAATAAATATAACAAAAATAATCCCATTCCTCGATTTCCGTACATGAGAAAGGCAGTTCAGAATAAACCTCATTTATTCTTTGGATTCCCAATTAATTTTCTATTTCTTTCATAGTCTCCGTGTGATGAAAGCGGTGCTCGCTGCCTCACTGTGCCGTGCCTGGTTCGAATCGCTTCCCTACACGGATTTTTTCGAAAAAAGGTAATAAAAACTTTACAGCAAGGAACATTATTCCGTTTTCTCTTTCAATGTTGTTTAATGGATTCATTTTCATCATTCTCTCGCGCTACTTTGAGATATATATATATATATATATATATATATATATATATATATATATATATATATATATATATATATATATATATTTATATATATATATTTTTATATATATATATATATATATATATATATATATATATATATATATATATATATATATATATATATATATATATATATATTTGTGTGTGCAAAATATGGTAGCAGTGTATTTCATTGCCTTCTGGTAATGCGCAATTTTTCTATGTTGCAATGATTGGCTCTCCTTAGTGATAAGAAACTCATCTGAAAGCGTAGTGGAGTGCCAAAGACCATTTACACATGACACAAACCTATTTCATTTCTAGGGACATTTCTCATTCTATGTAATATCGAAGATTATGTAACTATCGGCTAGGAGGTGCTTATGAGCTGAGAGAGGCCTTGATTTTACGACAAGATCTTTCCAGAACAGCGTTTTTAGTAAAGTACCTAGGAGAAGTACAGATGTATTCAGTGACAGTTGTTTTTAATAACTCTTGAAATAGAGGTAACCCTAACTCTCGTTCATTATTAGATACGATCTTAACTGGCGATTCAAAGCGTCAGACAAAATTGGCCTAAAAAGCTTTACTCGTAGTCTCGTATATAATATCCTTAACCCTTACGATACCAAGAGCCTCAAAAGAGGCTGGGCGTCAAAATACCCAGCGACTCAATTGAATCTGGAATGTTTTTTAGGCCTAAGAATCTTCCATTTGTTCGGGTAAGGGTAAATTTACTTTCTCTTTTGAAGTAAATATGAAGTATTTCTTTTAGTTTAGTAGATATCACACGCATTTTTAAATTGTGGTAATTAGTTTTTTCATATTAATTAAAAAATGACTAACCCTTCTGAAATTTTGGATATCTACTATGAACTTGATTCTGATTTGGAACTAACAGACAGTGATACTAACAGGTCAAACTCATCCAATGACGAATTAGAGCCAATTATTCCTGAAAATCAACAAATAGATGAAACGTGGCAACGCTGTCTTAACCTCTCCCCCCCAAATATCATATTTCATGACTCTCATTCGGGAATTCAAGCGCACATGGGTATTAAATGGGAAAGTAAACTTCACACATATTTTGAAGCATTTTTTAATCATGAAATCGTAGCAGATATATGCATGGAAACAAATCGCTATTATGAACAAAGTTCAGAAAACCCTTCTCCCCTTCATCTAACGCTCATAGATGAAGGAATTTAACTGTAAGCGAGCTTAACGTTTTTATTGGCCTTACCCTACTAATGGCTTATGTGAAAAAAAACATAAATTAGCTGACTACTGGTCAACTGATGCCTCTATTGAAACTTCTATTTTCAGGAAATTTATGTCAAGGAATAGATATCAGTTAATCTTCAGGTTTCTTTACTTTGCTGACAACTCGGTTGGAGGAATAAGAGGGACAATGTAGAAAATAGGATGTTTTTTCATTCATTGAAAGACAAATTCCAAAGGGCATTTGTCCTCTTCCAAAAAACTAGTGATAGACGAATCCCTCGTTTTATTCAAGGGTCGTCTGTCATTCATACAATACATCCCTTCGAAAAGACATCACTTGGCCCCAAGCTTTTTGTTTTGTGCGATTGTGAGACTGGAATAATATTAGATATGTTACTTTACACAGGAAAAACCACAGATATTGTTCATAATGATCCATTAGGAATATCGGGGGCAATTGTGAAAAGACTGATTGAACCATATTTAAGATTAGGGCATATTTTATATACAGACAATTGGTACACAAGCCATTCTTTGTGCTCTTACCTTCTTGATCAGAATACGGGGCTTTGTGGGACAGTTAAAAGCAACCGCAAAAATATGCCTAAGTTAGACAAGGCAGTAACTAAAGGTACCGTTGAACTACACAAAAAAATGGAAAGTTAGCAATTCGATGGGTCGATAAGAGTGATGTTTTGATTATTACCTCCGTACACAAAGGCAAGTCAGTAAACTCGAGGAAAAAAAATCATAGAACAGGAGAAGAAATAAAAAAACCCGGATGCAATAATGGATTATAATATAAATATGCGTTTAATTGACAAATCAGATATGATGATCAGTTCTGTTGAATGTCTTAGAAAATCCATCAAGTGGTACAAAAAGCTTTTCTACCGACTTGTTGATGTGTCCATGCTCAATGCATATAACATGCATGTGATGAATCTAGATTGTACACAAAAAAGGCTTTCTTTCAGAGAATTTTCAATGGAAGTAATAAAAAAATTACTTGACAGACATTATTCTGGTGCTTCAAACCAAATGTGTACTCGGCCCTCGGTAAATTCCTTTGTTAGACTACAAGGAATCGTTTTTTCAGAAAAACATTATATCGCTTAATGCCAAATGTAGGCAAACTGAAATCGGCTCACAGACAATGTTATTTATGTTTGTGCTAAAAAACATAGTCGAAAAGGAACAACATTATGGTGCAAGCATTGTCAAATGCCACTGTGTATGGAGCCCTGCTTTTCTGAATAACATACAATCCAAGAGATGTGAAAACAAAACATTTATTAGCAGTGTGTGTATATTTGTGTATATCCATAAATACATACTGAATTTTATACTTTAACCCTAAAAAAACTAAAAAGTAGAACGGCTATTATATTTTCGTTCAATTATGTGTGAACTTATTGAAAAAATTCTTTATTTATAAAAGACTTGTTTTATGTACATTACTGCGTTCAAATTCTAAAGGAATGTCTGCGGTGAGTGAGATCTCGTTCAGTGTAACCCACGTGATGGGAGATTGGGGGAGCGGAGACGAAAAACAATGCGTTGTTGTCAAATGTTACACCGAACAAAAACGAGGCCATTTAAATGAGGATTTAAGGCTCATCTTGTAATTCAATTTCCGGAAGAGAGGTAAGATAAATATTTACATATTTTATATATTCTTTATAAATAAAAAGTTTTCTTTTCAGAAAAGCTAATTTTAAATGAGTTTTAAAAATCAAAAAACTTGGGTAATGAACGATGTTCGAGTTTTAAAGGCGTGGTATTTGAAGGGTTAAGTAAGTATGCCCATATCCACTTGGTGTATCGACAAATGACAGTCACAAGGTATCTATTTTCTACTCCTGTGGTAGGGAAACCACTTAATGTGTACAGTCATGGCCAAAGATTTTGGGACTACTCTATTTTTCCATATAAGAAAATTAATAGAACCAAACGATGCAGTTTGTTTTAGTATGTTTGCCTTATAATTTGAAGGTGAAATATAAAAATAATTAGATAACAAATCCATTTTATTAAAAAATACAATTGATTGATGTGCGCAGTCAATATTTATAATGATACCAATGCTGGGAAATCGAATCAAATTCGAATCGATAAACCTTTAAAATCTATATATTTTCAAACTCGAATCGAAAAAAATTCGAACCGAAATATTTTGGAAAACTCAAATTGAAATTTAAACTCGAACGGAAAAGAATTAATAAACTCGATTTTGAACTTGAATCGATTATAAATATAAGTTTGAAGCGAAATGTTGAGTATCAATAATAAAATAATTTAGGAATTCCAAAAAATAACAGTGGTTTAACTTGTGAATAGTAGATAAATGTATATTTTAATCTTTCGTTCTAATCTTGTTTTGCTAATCACAGAAGGACCCAAAGCTAAACCTTTCTTCTGTTCCAAGTTTGAAAATCCATAAGAGATTTCTTAATGATCCAACCTGACCTTACCTTCGCATCTAAATGATAGGCTCGAGCTCTTGCTTCGCTAATCACAGAATGACCCAAAGCTGAACCTTTCTTCTCACCTACCATAGATAAGAGCTCCCCTTTGTTTCGCCAACGCGGGGTAGAATCTTCCTTTCTATTAGAATTTAGTAGAATAATAAAGTACATAAATTGTTAAAATAATTTAGAGAAGTTTGTCAAGTTTGTTTTTATAAGAGCTTAAATTGTTCTTAGAAGATATTATTTGTATTCTGTATGTTTATTGCATAATATTTCAATATAATAATGAAAATTTGTAATATATGATTTACCGTTTTTTTTCACAATGTTTGAATGTACAATGATTAAAAATGCTTCGTGGGTTCTGTATTTTTATTGCATAATATTTCAATAGAGAAAAAAATGTAGTATCCCATTAAAAACTTCCATTTGACTGCGTTTTTTTTCATCCTTACTTACGGTTCCCGTGCATTGGGACTTTGCGAGTATTTTACCCATTACTTTCAATAGAAAAGTGCACAATGAATTTAGGCATCTGGTACAAATGGATAACTATTGTAAACAAGATATAACACAGTAAATAACGAATTTACCTTAACTCAAGGAGAATGTGTAATAAGGGGGGGGGGGAGGAGGTCTTATGAGTTACTTTGTTATAAATTATATTTTGCGAGAAAAAATCATATAGAACTCTGAAATAATAGATTTAGGCATTTGAAATGCAGGCTGAACTCGAACTCGAATCGAATTCATATTAAAAAATCGAAAAGCTGAAAAATTTGAATAGAAAAAAAATATAGAGAACTTGATTCGAAATCCGAATTGATATTTTTAAAAATGCTAAACAAATCGAAACTCGAATCGATATTCTTTTCACTTCCCAGCCCTGAATGATACCAATTGTTTTCCAGGACTACTTCAATTCTTCTTAGTATGCTGGAGACCGAATTTGCAATTGTATCTTAAAGGTTATTGCTCCATCTTCGGTTATTAAGAATCCGCATCTGCTTACAATTAGATGACTTTTGTCTATCAATCGACAGTTTGATTATCGCCCACAAATTCCTATTGGATTAAAATCTGGCAAATTCACGAGTCAAGGTCACAAATGTTTGATGCTCTTTTCAGCCAAGAACTTTGTTATTACTTTTGCTTTGTGATAAGGTGCTCGATCACGGAAAAGAACAGTTTTAGCCACAAACTGGTCGTGAACTGTTAGAAAAAGGTGCTGATGACGCACATTTTGCTACTATTTTGAGTTCATGGCAGTGTTCTTGGGCAAAATGGTTAATGTTCAAGTTTTCTTACATAAGAAACAGCTCCAGACATGGGGAGTATCCGGATTCTTCCCCATGAGCACGACACAGGGCTTGTGAAAGCTCTCCCCTTTTGCCTTCCTAACGAGGGATCTTCCAGAAGTTCTAAACAAGCCGAAGGGAGTTTTCTCAGAGAATATCACTGCTTCAGTCTTTACCCCTCCATTCTTTATAATTCATAGAAAAGTGCCGCCTCTTCGTAACGATCTTCTTAGCGAGAGGAATTGAGATATTTGCCGAAACTGGCCCGCCTCACTCTTCGAACTAAAGAGGTCATACCAGCTTCTTTTCAATCGTAGACAAGCTTGGCACTGGAGGCAACCTGATCCGTGAGATAGAACCTTACCAGGAGGCGATCTTGGCGTTCTGTTGAAGCCCTAGGACGTCCAGAAGACGTCTTCACACAAATGTAAGCAGTCTTTTTAAGGAACTAATCGTGTTCCTTGATGTAATACCCTAAGCAACTATCTCTTTGCATTTAAGAGCACTTTGCAGCAGAGCAACAGCGGTTGTACGCTTTTGTTTTTGAAAGAAGCATTTCTGGAATTGAAAAAGATATAAAGTTTTTTTTTTACCAAAGAATATTACAAAATAGATTATAATTACTCCAAGTCATTCATTTCATCCATATTTGTCACTATTTTACCCTTTTGATTGAATAGAAAAGCTCCACGGACAGAAACTCACGTTAAACAGAAACAGGACCCGAGTGCGATTTTGAATTCAATGATGGAAGGCGCTGCTTTTTAAAATATTAAGAAGGGGATTTTTTGAGTATTTGAATAATACTTTCATTTTATTTTGGTTATGACTTATGTTTTTTTAACAAAGTTATTTCTAATAATTCTTTTATAATATCATAAACTAAAATAGTGAAGTTCAGAAATAAATATAAGTATAAAAATTTTGTGAATTTTTTAAAACCCAAAGAATCACAAATGGGAAAGTTCAGAAAAATTTATTTTGATATATTCTATAACTCGATATTTTAGCAACGTGATATTTTGAAAGGAGAGAAATTTAGTTTAGAGTTCCTTTTTAAAATTATTATAATTAGCGAAGTTCAGAAAATTTATAAAAATTAAACCATGGCTGCTTTTTAGGATTTTAAATTTTAACCTTAGAGCAGAGCGCAAGCTTTCCCTATAGGAGGATGGGGGGGGGGGGGGAGTGACGAAGCCATTGCCTGGTCCTCAAATAATTTAATTCTTAGAATCACAAAAGGAACGGCTTCGCCACTCATCCCCACAGGAAGAGCTAACGCTTCGGTCTGTGGCAACGGCTTATTGGTCTAAATATTTTTAAAAAGTTGCCAATACAGATCTAATAATTTACTTTAAATTTTTTTATTTTTTTTTATTGGCCTAAAGGGCAAAAAAGTTTTATCGGATCATTTTAAATACGGAAAAATCTATCTCAGGATTCTTTTTTCATTTAAATTTGCTCTAATAATTTCATTTTGCTTTATTCGTTTATAAGGAGCCAGTAGCTATTGCCTCCTGATAAAGATTAAAATTGAAAATCTTTTTTAAAAATAACTTCGATAAAACTTTCAAATATAAAATAAAAATGTCGAAATTTTAATAAACATTCTGAACTTCAACATTTGTAATTCTTTTTGTTTTAAAAATTTCAAACCATTTGATATTCATTTATTTCTGACAATCACTATTTAGTATTTTTCAAACTTTAAATGAACTCTTAGAATGAACTTAATTAAAACTTAAAGTACGCCTAGCTTAAAATCGATCTAAGAATAAAAATAGATCTATTATTATTCAACCACTCAAAATAATATCGTTCTTCAAATAGTGCTACGGATTATTCCTATCACATAAATGTTAAAAATGGATGAAAAACCCCCCAAAACTGTATTAGTCACAAAACCTTTGATCATAACTGTCTGGGAATAGCGTGAATTCTCGCTTTCAAGAAGCGAAGTTTATGGAGAGTGGCTTTGTATGTCATTGTACCTTGGATTTCTGGCACTTGACGCAACTCATAACCCATTTACGAATGACCTTTTTCGTAAGTTTCCACACAAACCTGTACGAGATAGATTTGAGAGTTTAGTGAGATTCCAGATGTCCTATGTATAATAAAAAAACAGGAAAGTTTGCTGAAATCAGAAGTTAAATAGAGTTGGACAAAGCCTTTGGATAAATCGCAAATGTTGAGTGATACGATGAAAGCGAAGCAACCTTAGGAAGCTAAACTGAGGTATAAGAATCCTCTTACAAAAAGTTCAATTATGAATTGGACAGTTGAGAATTAGCCAGAATTATAATTAGTATTAGCAAATGAAGGAATGGTGGAATTGATTGACTCTAACGACAGGGGTGGAATGCCATTTTGTGAGTGATAATTCATGGTGGACGGATTGTGTGTTGCATGTGTTGTAAGAAAAATGGACCATGCATTGGCTGGGCTCTCCCACGCTCACACGTGTGCTAACCTTGTTGCCCACACCTCCCTCGTTTGGTTATCTGAGCACCCCAAAACTCCTTAGGACGCGGAGGAATGAAGTTTCCCTTCCCCCAATGTGGGTTTTTCCCTGCTTTCAAGATTATCCCAGTCACAATTCTCTTTGATCTCGACGCGTAAACACCCCCTCTCAAGACTCCCGACTCGTTCCGTCTTCTCTCCTTCAAACTACGGTCCAGTGGTTTTCAATGGTAAGGTCGCAATTCCAAAGCTATTATAGGTAAGTCCACAATTTATCATTCCCGTGAGAACCGACCTTGTCCTTGAAATTTTCCTTCTTTTCATCTCTTCCCCGTTACATGTACCTTGCTAAATTGTTAACTAACGAGGAATCTCTGAGCTGACATCGCCTAGAGAATCTTCCCTGAAAAGACCACCTGTATCTTTTCAAAAAGCTTCCTTTTATTTATCAGTTCTCCCTTTTCTTGGCATTCAGCCACTCCCAATTTTGTTAACAAACTAATACGTTGGTTTCCGCGCCTTTCAAATTTGGAATTGCGACTAACAGTGTCAATGAATACTATTGTTTGCCGTTGCATAATTACGTGTTGCAATCATTGATGGGTGTTCCTGAAAGAGCATCACTAAGATCATTTTGTTTCGGCTATGTACCTATAGTCATTAGTGTACTGACTCAGGAGTTGGAAAGCATGGGCTTTTCTTTAGAGAATTCCTGGTTGTAAGTGATTTAGCAGCTCAAATCTTTGCCTTGCAATCGGTAGAAATGGACGGCAGTGATTTCTAAGAGGTCGTGAAAATGATTAATTTCAATATCTAGAGGTTAATTCTTTATTAGGTGTTGTATATTTTAATTCGACACCTTTAAATGCTTACAAATAATTGCAGTGTTTCTCATTGGACTTTAGAAAGCTGTTGCAAAACCTTCTAGAACTTCACGGAATACCTGACCGTTAAGTAGACTAGGAAAAAGCTAGAAAGAAGAGATATGTCTTCAAATTACTATTGAAGGCGCCAAGTGAGGATCAGGAACGAATTGAAGTGGAGGACAGGGTGTTCTACACTTTCGGAAAACAGACGAAGAAGGCGTGGTCCCCATGGAGAGGAACTGGCTAGAATTAGCTTGCAGGAAAGGGGTAGCGCCGTATCGCAGTCCTCGCGCGGAGTGTGCAAAAAGAGAGCAAGGAAGAGGTAAGAGGAAGCGTCAGCATTCAGGGTTTGAACAACCTTGAAGGTGATGCGGGAACTGATGAGGAACCAATGCAAACTCTTAAACATAAGTGTTGCCTGAGACATGCGACCCTGATGGAGAAGAGCGCAAGCTGCAAAGTTTTGCATGAATTGAAGAAAGCGAAGCGTAAAATCATGGGCACCGGCAAGGAAGGCGTGTTTCAATGGGCGAGTTGCGATGCAACAAATGAATGAAGGGTTATCTCACAACTAATATTATCAAAAAGGGAACGAATCCGTTTGAGATTACGAAGGAATTTGATAGCAGAAAGGAAGTCGTCTCTCTTGGTTTGATTGCATGTAGGCGACTAGGAAGATGGTCTCAGAACCAGCAAACGTTTAGTTGGGAAAAAATCACTCCTGGCATGATAGAAGGAGGCCGAAGGCCCCCTACTATACTCTATTCTTTCACAGGTTTTAGGATATATTTGAACTCTTCCTTCTCTCACAACATGTTTCCTCTCCAACCAATATTCAAAGCAATATCCTCGATCACTCCTTACTAATCCTTAAACTCACTATAACTGATCACTTAACGGCTGTCACCAAAATTCGCCTAACTGCCTAGAGTCTAGATTTATTGCTAGCCCAATAAGTAAGAAAGACATTAGTATAGGCCTATAGTACGATTTTTCATACGATCTGTTACTTGTTAGGCCGCATATACATACTTTAGGGCCTCTATGTGCTAAAGGTAAGCTGTCGGCTGCATGTATTATAGGTTAGTGGCAAGCTCCATATGGTAGGTTTGGGACACCCTTGAGTTAAATCCGGCCATGATAGTGACGGACACCGTCTGGTTTCATTCTTAGGTACCATGCTATGTCTTTCCTATATCTATTTGAGAATTCTCTTCACGTATTTATTCTATTGTCCATAGTTTGAAAGTTCGATTAGAAAAATCTTTCAAAACTTTTTTATAATTCCGGTGAACTAATCTGTCGAAGTGGTACAAGGACCAATATTCACCACCCCTAAAAAAACAATAGTTTCAAGAAGACAACTGACAATAGAAACTTAAAAGCGAAATGAATTTGTTGGAACTGTAAGGCGAAATAAAATCAGAACGAGCCTACTTGTATGACTTTCGTATAGGGGAAATTTGGCTCCCAAGGGAGCCATGGCGAGCTGTTAAAATTATACATTCTAAATAATGTTATGAATCTGAATTAAAAAAAAACTTACAACACTGTTCTAGGAGAAGAAAACTTTTCTTTTTTAATTGCCTACATTGCCAATAAAATTTTAATAGTTAGATATATAATTAATGGTATAATATAAGAAACAAGAATGAATGGTTGATTACAAAATTCAACTATCAAATGGCTTTATATGTTTATTGTTGGTTTTACAATTATTATGCTGTATTTTTTGTATAATGATTGTAAAGAATATGTAAATTATAAAATTGCATTAAATATTGTTGTTTTTATTATATACAATTACTGAAAAGCTTAATTGCATTTTGTGCAATAAATTTAATACTTATATGTTCCATGGTTAACCCTTGGATGGACTAAATATTTTTATCACAACTTGGGACTAAAGGGATCACAATGGACCCTACTCAATCTGTGGGTACAACATTTATTTTATGAAGAAATTTAATATAAACCCATTTTAATGTAAAAAAAAACACTTTAGAAATATTAAAATTGCATTTAATTAACAAAAATATTATATGTGTTAAGAAAATTAAGTATACGATAGACTATCAAAGTCACCGTAGTTTAAGATAAATTTAGCTGACATGTCAAAATTGTATATGTCTGAAATCTCCACACAACTTTATTAAAATAAATAAATAAGTTATAATAAGTTTAGTTGTATTAATCATTACTATAACGTATTAATTAGTGCCATATTAATTATTTTTTGATTACACTTGATTTTTCTTTCTTAGTTATTTAAAATTATTATGATACAATAATTATTGTATTTAAAAAGAATGAAGGTCATTTTCCGGGATTTTTATTAATCGTGCTTTTAGTGATAACATATGTATGACTCATTATTCTTCTCAATATTGTAATTGAGGAAATGCTTTTCAAATGTGAAATGTTTTTGTTACAGAAGTTTTATCACTTGTCATATTTCCCTATCTATCATTATCATTCTTTTGTCTTTAACACTTTTATCACTTGACTTGACTTGTCTTTATTTTACAGAGATTAGCGATGGCTACTAGTGATACTAAGAAGCGGGAGTACAGTGAATGATACATTCACTACGGATTTTCATCGTTCCTCGCTGATAGCATCGACAAACCTTAATGTGCACTGTGCTTCAAAGTTCCGGGTAACGATTATATGCGTTCTAGTAAGTTGAAGTATTATTTGAAGGCCATCCATCCACAGAAAGCGCCATAAAAGGAGTTTGAGATAACAGAAACTAGACGAGAGTAGTGCTTTCAGACATGTCGTTGGAGAGGTAAGTATACGAAAGAAATACAACAACTTTCCTTGACAAACGAGACAATGAAACGGAAAATTAATGAAATTTGAGATGAAATAAAGGAAAAAGTGATACAGGAGACCAATCGTGTCAAAATGGTATGTTTGCAATACAGCTAGATGAGTCAATGTATGTGAATTCTTGTGTACAACTATTTGTATTTGTTAGGTATGTTATCTTTTGTCATATCAAAGAAGAATATCTGTTCTGTACACAACTTTAAATCACTACAACATCTGAAGATGTGATGTAGCTGTTAGCTTTCTTCAAAGCTAACAAGATTCCATTGGAAAATTGTTTTAGAGTCTGTACAGATTGGGCTCCAGCGATGTTAGGCTTAAAATCAGGATTCCAGAAGCAAGTAGAGAAAGTAGCTCCGAATGTCAAGGGGGTTCACTGTAGCTATGATCCATAGTTTTGCACTTGCGTCACCCTTCCCTCTGATGAACTTTGCAAAATCATGGAGCTAGTGGGCAAATCTATCAATTCTGTGAAAGCTGAAGATCTGAAGTCTCGAATTTTCCAGAAGCTTTGTGGAGAGATGGACTCGGAACATAGAGTTCTTTTCTTTTACTCCAAAGTGTGCTGGCTTTCAAAGGGCAATGTTATGAATCATCTGCTTGAACTTCGGAGGGAGGTTAATTTGTTCCTTCAAATGCAAGGAAAGGATTGCTTCTTGAATCAATTCAATGAGGTTTTGTGGGAGCTACAGCATGCATACTTAGCATATATATTTAAGCAACTGAATAGGTTGAATCTCAAGCTACAGGGCAAGGAAAGAAATATGTTTTATCTGGTGGATTGTCTTCGTGCATTACTTGCCAAGCTCTAGAATTGGCCAAGGAAATTCACTGCCAGCAATTTTGCTATGTATAAAGACCGTTTAACTTTTCCTGATGAGAATGAAGAAAAAGGTCTGCTTGACCCGTTTCTTAAAACTGAAGTTACTCAGAACATCTGAGATCCTTGGAAAGTGAATTTAAAATTTACTTCTCAGAATTTGAGGACGAAGAAAAGAAGTTCGTGAAGAGTCCATCTTACTGGCACGCTTGATATTACTACCATTCTTAATGATGTTCAGGACGATTTTTTTATTTAAAAATTTATTCTAATGCTAAAAATCTCTATGAAGAAAGATATCTGAATGTATTCTGGTGTTCAATGTATCAGTCATATCTAAGAGTTAGTGAGATTGCACCTCGACTACTCTTGCCTTTTCCAAATACTAATTTATGTGAGACTGGTTTATCCACCTTTCTACAAATCAAAAATAAGAGCCAGAACCAACTGGACGTGGACCACTCAGCTTCGTCAACTAACTGGAAGGAAACAATGACATCCTTCTCATTGAGGTCTGATAAAAGTTTTGTGAGGTCAAATACAAATACTTTCGATTTCGATATGAAAAGTCCATTAATTGATTGATATCCAAAAATACAATTACAGATACAAATGCTTTCGATTTTGATATCAAAACTACATTAATTGAAATTTTAAGAAGTATTTCACAAAAATATATCAAAATGTAATAAAATTATGATTGTCAACTTTGTAATAAACAATCAAGCCAAGTTGTTCTCTCCATATACATTTTACCTCTTTTGGCGGGATGGTTTTGGGAGAAAAATGAAGGGGAGACATAATGATGTTGAAAAGTCATGAAAGGGGGAATAGAGTAAAAAAGGTCAAGAATTACTGTCTTGAGTATTCGCTTAAATCTAGTGGCATAATCTTTTACTGCACCCCTCTTTGCCAAGCATTGTCGAAAGCCTTTGACATGTCTTTACATAATCCCGGGTGAAAGCCAAAAATGTCCCATTTTTTATAATGCTGTAATTTGTTAGTCATTAATGCTTAAGGTATAAATAAGTATCGTTACAAACAATACTATTTCAAATTTTATTAACTAGCCTAGGTAGCCAAGGCTTGAGGTGGATAGCCTATCCCAGCCTAGGATAGCTTATCTACGTAGATATTAAACAGTTCTGTTTTAGGCTCTCAAAATGGCACAATTACCTCTTGAACAGCGCAGGTTTGTCGTGGATTAATGATTCGACATGGCTCCATAATCAAATCAATTCGTCATTTTCAAGCAAGATACTCGTATGCTATAAAATTGGACAAAAAACAATATATAGAAATTACTCCAAGTTGAATGTACACAACACAATTTGTAATTCAAATAAAGGAAATTTCTGTCGTAAGAAATGTGTAAGGACGGAAACGAAGAGTGACAATGTAAGGACTCTAATTGATGCTGATGAAACAAAGTCAGTGAGTGCATGTGCTTGTGAGACATATTTGAATAGGGAAACTGTGCAAACTATTCTAAAAAAAAATCTTAATTTAAAGCCATACAAAAGTCAATGTTATCAAGAAATCTCAATGAAGGATAAGCAATGGAGGTTAGCATTTTGCCTGAGGATTAAAGAAATGTGCGATGATAAACAAATAATATTGAATAACATAATTTTCAGTAATGAATGTCACATCTACCTGAAAGGAATGCCAAATAAACAGAATTCTAAAAAGTGGTCATTAAGTAAGCAAAATAATCACTTTCAAAAATCTTTTCACTCCCCAAAGATAACAGGATGGTAAGATCTAGGTGGAAATAAGATTTACGAGCCCTATTTCTTTGAGCACCATGAAACAACACAAACTCAGTAAATTAACATTGCTCTTGACATGCTCAAAAGCATTTTCACCAATAGCACATATAACCTGACGAATGGTTTCAGCAAGATGGCGTTACAGCCCATATTGCATGTGCCACCCTGACATGGTTGAAAGCACGATTTCCTCAATGATTAATGTCGCATAAAGACAAATTTTCCCTGGCCGGTCAGGTCATCTGACCTCTCCACTTTACACTACTTCCTATGAAGTTTTGTAAAATAAAGAATATTTCGAGCTGCATAATCTAATATCGCAGAACTGAAGAATGAGTTTGGAGAAATCTTTTCATCCATCATTGTCAATATTTTGCAGAATGCCATAAGAAATTTTGCTAATCGTATTGCATAGAATCCAGTGGGGATTATTTCGAATGTTAATAGCTACCTAATAAAATTTCGAATACTGTCTTTTGTAATGATACATATTTCTACCTTCAAGCTTTAATGGTTAACAAAAATTACAGCATTATATTAATGGGGACATTTTTGGCTGTCCCCTGGTATATCTATATAAATATTCTTCTTCTTTGCCTGTGCTATCTTTTCTGTGATACAATCTCTTACCATTTCTATACTCTGAATTTTCCGAAACCCGTATTATTAATCGTTATATAGGTTTTCTTCAATATATTTAATCGGTCTTCTATTTAGTAATTTTTATAATAACTTCCCACCGAATTCTAAAAGTGAAATCGGTCGAAAGTTTTCTTTTACATCCAGTGGTTTTCTTGGTTTCGGGATGAAGATAAGTTTTCCTAATTTAAATGGTTAGGGTGGTAACCTGTATTCAACCATGCGTTAAATATGTTTTTTATGCCCTGGATCCCATTGCCTGACGCTTTTGTAAAGTTAATTTGTGTGAGACTTGGATCGTGTAAAGATAGTCCCTCCTAAAACAAAAAGGAGGGATTAACTTTACTCGTTTAATTGGGGGAGAGATGACCTTTACTTGGTAAAATGGGAGGTATACGAGGTTATGACATCATCATTTCAAAGCTACTGGAACAACATAAACTAAGAATTAAACGCATGCGAAGATGTAAGAGAAAAATGCTAAACTCTTATCTACAGGAATTTAGGTGGCTTGAAAGATTACCAGCCATTACCGTTTTAATGAAGTTATTAAAATTTAATTTCTAGAGTTCTACAAAGTTTACAATTTTAAATCGTTTTAAAATAAACTTTCTAACAAATATGTTTCTAAATAGATTTTTTTACAGTTATTTTTTTTATTTTAGCCTTGGGAGGGATTAGCTTTACTAGTGTAACTTTGAGAGGGATGATCTTTACTTGGTAAAATGAGAGGGACTATCTTTACTTGATCCGACTTGAGTAACCGGGCGCTTTCTGCTGGAATAATTTAGGTGCGCTTTCTAATTCTTCTGCGGTAATGGTTGCTCATTTCTGTGTTCCTCCTCTTGATGGGCGGGGTGAGTTCTTTCCAGGCTTCCATTTATTTCGTTATCAATGGGTTCTTCAAAGTCGATATCGAAGTTGACATTTTGCTCTTCGCTGATGTTAAATATATTCCTCCAGAGTTTTCTAAGGATCTCTTTAACTTCTTGTTCCTCTTCTCCGATGATTCCTTGATCGTTTCTTAATTTCATTTTCAACCTAAGCGGGAAGCCTTTCATTGATTTAACCCTTCTCCAGAATTCTTTGGGTTAGGCTTGATTATCAAGCCTTATCGAAACAAATACAGAGTAACCATAAAACAAAACATAATAAAAACACAGGTAAATTGCTGAGCCAAAAGCTATAAAAGGCTTTAAAGCTCAAACATTTAACTAAAAAATAAGTAAAATAACAATAGAAACACGAATAATAAGAACAACATGCCAGCTATATGGAAATAAACCAATAAATAGTAGACACTACATACAATGAATAAGTAAAGGAAATTTCAAAAAGTAAAAAGACTCCGATGCCCTCCTACTATGGCAAACCCCCCTGCCCACTTTAAAATTTTCACCCACTTTTATCTACTACTATCCCAATTTTTCTAAGAGTGAATATACTATCGAGGGGAGGAACCGTTCAAGTCCGTACGGAGAGGACCCTTGCTTTATCTCCTGCCAGTTTGACGCTGACCTGCTGTACGAGTGTCACTCATCTTGGACGTTGACAGTTCTCCATTTGGGAAGTCTGAAAACCGTGGGCTCGTTTTGGCTCTCCCCCCCTCACCTACTTTTGTGTCGCTCAAGATTATCCCCGTGTGGTACGCCGGTCCCTCGGCCGTACCAACTTCGGAATCCCTCGTCACCGGGCCCTTTCACCACCTCCGCCGTCTCCATCCGTGGATTCGTCCTGCGTTGGATTACCCTCATCCGAGGTGTCCAACCACTGCTCCAGTATCAGGTACTTTGGAATAGTTCTTTCATGTTGCACCCTTACTAGGCCTGCGAGTAAGTCTCGAGTATCCCTCCGCATCGTAGGCAAGGGGGTAAGACGGGGGGGGGGGTCGTTATTCCGTGTGTACCTCGTACTCGAAGAGTGAAGCCTATTGTTTCCCCCACAATTAATATAGCGTGAATTCTCCGTTTGTGGCCAAGGTGACTTTAAAGTTATTATAAATCTTATTTTTGTGTCTACCAAATATAGATATTGTATTTAGGGTCAAGAAGTTCTTCTCATTGAATTGTCAGATTAGAACTTTGCTTGTTTTTCTCTTTCCTTCGCTGATACTCCAGGCTCCACTTGGTAACCAACTCTAACCTATCTCGTGTAGCCTGGTGGCGCGACCTTTTGGCCTCCTCGAAGCGAACTTGGTTTTCCTTCTGAATAAATATTCTGGCGACCTTGTCAGTTTACTGAAGTTATAAAGGGCCGCGTGACTGAGTTCCACGTTTGCCTTTACAGGTGGCGACCTTGCCAGGATTCGAGGCTTTGCCAGGATATTAGATTTTGCCAAGTTTAGGTTTTGCTAGGTTCTAGGTTGCCAGGTTAGGTTTGAGTGAAGTATCAGCTTGGGTGTTTAAGACTCCTCGAGCGGGCATTCGCTGTCTGTGTCCCGGAAGCGAATCCCTTTTTTGCGTTAGGGTTATTGTTGTTCTGTGGTCCCGAGGTCTATTTTTGCCTCATTTTTTGTTGGCCGGTTTTGCTATAACCGTTGTAATTAATTTGTTCATAGTAACATTTGCAGGAGTGTCTCACTTGAGGTTGGCCGGTTACCTCTTTTTGCACGCGAGTGTTTGTCCTCGGTGGTTTCGTTCATTTAATTTTAATTTTTTTTTTGTGCGTGTATTATTGTTACTTTTTGGGGGGTTGTGTATTGCCTATTATATGGGATTTGTATTATTTCCTCTCATAACTTTTAGTTAACTCTGAGGCACCGTTTGATTTTTTTGCACGTTAATATTGACTTTTCTTTTTGTATTTATTTTTCTTTTGCAGAGTTAACTTATTTAGATACATTTTTTTGCTCATATTAACTATTTAATTAGTCTTACCATATTGTTGCGTGCGTCTCTTGTCTCCTTTTCTTTTTGATGTCCCAAATTAAAGAACTCAGAGATCAGGCAGTGGAACTAGGCTTCACTGGGAGTGAAATTGCCCAGTACGTCCTTCAGCAACAAGCCTATGAACGGGAAAGGGATCGGAAAGTCAAGAGGGAAGAGCGCCAAGCCCAGAGGGAGGAAGCTGATCGTCAATTCAAGAGGGAAGAGCGCCAAGCCCAGAAGCAGGGAGCTGATCGTAAAGTTAAGAGGGAAGAGCGCCAAGCCTAGAGGGAGGAAGCTAATCGTCAAGCCCAGAGGCAGGAAGCTGATCGTAAAGTCAAGAGGGAAGAGCGCCAAGCCTAGAGGGAGGAAGCTAATCGTCAAGCCCAGAGGCAGGAAGCTGATCGTAAAGTCAAGAGGGAAGAGCGCCAAGCCTAGAGGGAGGAAGCTAATCGTCAAGCCCAGAGGGAGGAAGCTGATCGTAAAGTCAAGAGGGAAGAGCGCCAAGCCTAGAGGGAGGAAGCTAATCGTCAAGCCCAGAGGGAGGAAGCTGATCGTAAAGTCAAGAGGGAAGAGCGCCAAGCCTAGAGGGAGGAAGCTAATCGTCAAGCCCAGAGGCAGGAAGCTGATCGTAAAGTCAAGAGGAAAGAGCGCCAAGCCTAAAGGGAGGAAGCTAATCGTCAAGCCCAGAGGGAGGAAGCTGATCGTAAAGTCAAGAGGGAAGAGCGCCAAGCCTAGAGGGAGGAAGATAATCGTCAAGCCCAGAGGCAGGAAGCTGATCGTAAAGTCAAGAGGGAAGAGCGCCAAGCCTAGAGGGAGGAAGCTAATCGTCAAGCCCAGAGGGAGGAAGCTGATCGTAAAGTCAAGAGGGAAGAGCGCCAAGCCTAGAGGGAGGAAGCTAATCGTCAAGCCCAGAGGGAGGAAGCTGATCGTAAAGTCAAGAGAAAAGAGCGCCAAGCCTAGAGGAAGGAAGCTAATCGTCAAGCCCAGAGGCAGGAAGCTGATCGTAAAGTCAAGAGGGAAGAGCGCCAAGCCAAGAGGGAGGAAGCTAATCGTCAAGCCCAGAGGGAGGAAGCTGATCGTCAATTCAAGAGGGAAGAGCGCCAAGCCCAGAAGCAGGAAGCTGATCGTAAAGTTAAGAGGGAAGAGCGCCAAGCCTAGAGGGAGGAAGCTAATCGTCAAGCCCAGAGGGAGGAAGCTGATCGTAAAGTCAAGAGGGAAGAGCGCCAAGCCTAGAGGGAGGAAGCTAATCGTCAAGCCCAGAGGCAGGAAGCTGATCGTAAAGTCAAGAGGGAAGAGCGCCAAGCCTAGAGGGAGGAAGCTAATCATCAAGCCCAGAGGGAGGAAGCTGATCGTAAAGTCAAGAGGGAAGAGCGCAAAGCCTAGAGGGAGAAAGCTAATCGTCAAGCCCAGAGGGAGGAAGCTGATCGTAAAGTCAAGAGGGAAGAGCGCCAAGCCTAGAGGGAGGAAGCTAATCGTCAAGCCCAGAGGCAGGAAGCTGATCGTAAAGTCAAGAGGGAAGAGCGCCAAGCCTAGAGGGAGGAAGCTAATCGTCAAGCCCAGAGGCAGGAAGCTGATCGTAAAGTCAAGAGGAAAGAGCGCCAAGCCTAGAGGGAGGAAGCTAATCGTCAAGCCCAGAGGCAGGAAGCTGATCGTAAAGTTAAGAGGGAAGAGCGCCAAGCCTAGAGGGAGGAAGCTAATCGTCAAGCCCAGAGGGAGGAAGCTGATCGTAAAGTCAAGAGGGAAGAGCGCCAAGCCTAGAGGGAGGAAGCTAATCGTCAAGCCCAGAGGCAAGAAGCTGATCGTAAAGTCAAGAGGGAAGAGCGCCAAGCCTAGAGGGAGGAAGCTAATCGTCAAGCCCAGAGGCAGGAAGCTGATCGTAAAGTCAAGAGGGAAGAGCGCCAAGCCTAGAGGGAGGAAGCTAATCGTCAAGCCCAGAGGGAGGAAGCTGATCGTCAAGTCAAGAGGGAAGAGCGCTAAGCCTAGAGGGAGGAAGCTAATCGTCAAGCCCAGAGGGAGGAAGCTGATCGTCAAGTCAAGAGGGAAGAGTGCCAAGCTCAGAGGGAGGAAGCTGATCGTCAAGTCAAGAGGGAAGAGCGCCAAGCCCAGAGGGAGGAAGCTAATCGTCAAGCCCAGAGGGAGGAAGCTGATCGTAAAGTCAAGAGGGAAGAGAACCAAGCCTAGAGGGAGGAAGCTAATCGTCAAGCCCAGAGGGAGGAAGCTGATCGTAAAGTCAAGAGGGAAGAGCGCCAAGCTTAGAGGGAGGAAGCTAATCGTCAAGTTCAGAGGGAGGAAGCTGATCGTAAAGTCAAGAGGAAAGAGCGCCAAGTCTAGAGGGAGGAAGCTAATCGTCAAGCCCAGAGGCAGGAAGCTGATCGTAAAGTCAAGAGGGAAGAGCGCCAAGCCTAGAGGGAGGAAGCTAATCGTCAAGCCCAGAGGGAGGAAGCTGATCGTCAAGTCAAGAGGGAAGAGCGCCAAGCCTAGAGGGAGGAAGCTAATCGTCAAGCCCAGAGGGAGGAAGCTGATCGTCAAGTCAAGAGGGAAGAGTGCCAAGCTCAGAGGGAGGAAGCTGATCGTCAAGTCAAGAGGGAAGAGCGCCAAGCCCAGAGGGAGGAAGCTAATCGTCAAGCCCATAGGGAGGAAGCTGATCGTAAAGTCAAGATGGAAGAGCGCCAAGCCTAGAGGGAGGAAGCTAATCGTCAAGCCCAGAGGGAGGAAGCTGATCGTAAAGTCAAGAGGGAAGAGCGCCAAGCCTAGAGGGAGGAAGCTAATCGTCAAGCCCAGAGGCAGGAACCTGATCGTAAAGTCAAGAAGGAAGAGCGCCAAGCCTAGAGGGAGGAAGCTAATCGTCAAGCCCAGAGGCAGGAAGCTGATCGTAATGTCAAGAGGGAAGAGCGCCAAGCCTAGAGGGAGGAAGCTAATCGTCAAGCCCAGAGGCAGGAAGCTGATCGTAAAGTCAAGAGGGAAGAGCGCCAAGCCTAGAGGGAGGAAGATAATCGTCAAGCCCAGAGGCAGGAAGCTGATCGTAAAGTCAAGAGGGAAGAGCGCCAAGCCTAGAGGGAGGAAGCTAATCGTCAAGCCCAGAGGCAGGAAGCTGATCGTAAAGTCAAGAGAAAAGAGCGCCAAGCCTAGAGGGAGGAAGCTAATCGTCAAGCCCAGAGGGAGGAAGCTGATCGTAAAGTCAAGAGGGAAGAGCGCCAAGCCTAGAGGGAGGAAGCTAATCGTCAAGCCCAGAGGGAGGAAGCTGATCGTAAAGTCAAGAGAAAAGAGCGCCAAGCCTAGAGGGAGGAAGCTAATCGTCAAGCCCAGAGGCAGGAAGCTGATCGTAAAGTCAAGAGGGAAGAGCGCCAAGCCAAGAGGGAGGAAGCTAATCGTCAAGCCCAGAGGGAGGAAGCTGATCGTCAATTCAAGAGGGAAGAGCGCCAAGCCCAGAAGCAGGAAGCTGATCGTAAAGTTAAGAGGGAAGAGCGCCAAGCCTAGAGGGAGGAAGCTAATCGTCAAGCCCAGAGGGAGGAAGCTGATCGTAAAGTCAAGAGGGAAGAGCGCCAAGCCTAGAGGGAGGAAGCTAATCGTCAAGCCCAGAGGCAGGAAGCTGATCGTAAAGTCAAGAGGGAAGAGCGCCAAGCCTAGAGGGAGGAAGCTAATCATCAAGCCCAGAGGGAGGAAGCTGATCGTAAAGTCAAGAGGGAAGAGCGCAAAGCCTAGAGGGAGGAAGCTAATCGTCAAGCCCAGAGGGAGGAAGCTGATCGTAAAGTCAAGAGGGAAGAGCGCCAAGCCTAGAGGGAGGAAGCTAATCGTCAAGCCCAGAGGCAGGAAGCTGATCGTAAAGTCAAGAGGGAAGAGCGCCAAGCCTAGAGGGAGGAAGCTAATCGTCAAGCCCAGAGGGAGGAAGCTGATCGTAAAGTCAAGAGGGAAGAGCGCCAAGCCTAGAGGGAGGAAGCTAATCGTCAAGCCCAGAGGGAGGAAGCTGATCGTAAAGTCAAGAGGGAAGAGCGCCAAGCCTAGAGGGAGGAAGCTAATCGTCAAGCCCAGAGGGAGGAAGCTGATCGTAAAGTCAAGAGGGAAGAGCGCCAAGCCTAGAGGGAGGAAGCTAATCGTTAAAGCCCAGAGGGAGGAAGCTGATCGTAAAGTCAAGAGGAAAGAGCGCCAAGCCTAGAGGGAGGAAGCTAATCGTCAAGCCCAGAGGCAGGAAGCTGATTGTAAAGTCAAGAGGGAAGAGCGCCAAGCCTAGAGGGAGGAAGCTAATCGTCAAGCCCAGAGGCAGGAAGCTGATCGTAAAGTCAAGAGGGAAGAGCGCCAAGCCTAGAGGGAGGAAGCTAATCGTCAAGCCCAGAGGGAGGAAGCTGAGCGTAAAGTCAAGAGGGAAGAGCGCCAAGCCTAGAGGGAGGAAGCTAATCGTCAAGCCCAGAGGCAGGAAGCTGATCGTAAAGTCAAGAGGGAAGAGCGCCAAGCCTAGAGAAAGGAAGCTAATCGTCAAGCCCAGAGGCAGGAAGCTGATCGTAAAGTCAAGAGCGAAGAGCGCCAAGCCTAGAGGGAGGAAGCTAATCGTCAAGCCCAGAGGCAGGAAGCTGATCGTAAAGTCAAGAGGGAAGAGCGCCAAGCCTAGAGGGAGGAAGCTAATCGTCAAGCCCAGAGGGAGGAAGCTGATCGTAAAGTCAAGAGGGAAGAGCGCCAAGCCTAGAGGGAGGAAGCTAATCGTCAAGCCCAGAGGGAGGAAGCTGATCGTAAAGTCAAGAGGGAAGAGCGCCAAGCCTAGAGGGAGGAAGCTAATCGTCAAGCCCAGAGGGAGGAAGCTGATCGTAAAGTCAAGAGGGGGGAGCGCCAAGCCTAGAGGGAGGAAGCTAATCGTTAAAGCCCAGAGGGAGGAAGCTGATCGTAAAGTCAAGAGGAAAGAGCGCCAAGCCTAGAGGGAGGAAGCTAATCGTCAAGCCCAGAGGCAGGAAGCTGATCGTAAAGTCAAGAGGGAAGAGCGCCAAGCCTAGAGGGAGGAAGCTAATCGTCAAGCCCAGAGGCAGGAAGCTGATCGTAAAGTCAAGAGGGAAGAGCGCCAAGCCTAGAGGGAGGAAGCTAATCGTCAAGCCCCGAGGCAGGAAGCTGATCGTAAAGTCAAGAGGGAAGAGCGCCAAGCCTAGAGGGAGGAAGCTAATCGTCAAGCCCAGAGGCAGGAAGCTGATCGTAAAGTCAAGAGGGAAGAGCGCCAAGCCTAGAGGGAGGAAGCTAATCGTCAAGCCCAGAGGGAGGAAGCTGATCGTAAAGTCAAGAGGGAAGAGCGCCAAGCCTAGAGGGAGGAAGCTAATCGTCAAGCCCAGAGGCAGGAAGCTGATCGTAAAGTCAAGAGGGAAGAGCGCCAAGCCTAGAGGGAGGAAGCTAATCGTCAAGCCCAGAGGCAGGAAGCTGATCGTAAAGTCAAGAGGGAAGAGCGCCAAGCCTAGAGGGAGGAAGCTAATCGTCAAGCCCAGAGGGAGCAAGCTGATCGTAAAGTCAAGAGGGAAGAGCGCCAAGCCTAGAGGGAGGAAGCTAATCGTCAAGCCCAGAGGCAGGAACCTGATCGTAAAGTCAAGAGGGAAGAGCGCCAAGCCTAGAGGGAGGAAGCTAATCGTCAAGCCCAGAGGGAGGAAGCTGATCGTAAAGTCAAGAGGGAAGAGCGCCAAGCCTAGAGGGAGGAAGCTAATCGTCAAGCCCAGAGGCAGGAAGCTGATCGTAAAGTCAAGAGGGAAGAGCGCCAAGCCTAGAGGGAGGAAGCTAATCGTCAAGCCCAGAGGGAGGAAGCTGATCGTAAAGTCAAGAGGGAAGAGCGCCAAGCCTAGAGGGAGGAAGCTAATCGTCAAGCCCAGAGGCAGGAAGCTGATCGTAAAGTCAAGAGGGAAGAGCGCCAAGCCTAGAGAAAGGAAGCTAATCGTCAAGCCCAGAGGCAGGAAGCTGATCGTAAAGTCAAGAGGGAAGAGCGCCAAGCCTAGAGGGAGGAAGCTAATCGTCAACCCCAGAGGCAGGAAGCTGATCGTAAAGTCAAGAGGGAAGAGCGCCAAGCCTAGAGGGAGGAAGCTAATCGTCAAGCCCAGAGGGAGGAAGCTGATCGTAAAGTCAAGAGGGAAGAGCGCCAAGCCTAGAGGGAGGAAGCTAATCGTCAAGCCCAGAGGCAGGAAGCTGATCGTAAAGTCAAGAGGGAAGAGCGCCAAGCCTAGAGAAAGGAAGCTAATCGTCAAGCCCAGAGGCAGGAAGCTGATCGTAAAGTCAAGAGGGAAGAGCGCCAAGCCTAGAGGGAGGAAGCTAATCGTCAAGCCCAGAGGCAGGAAGCTGATCGTAAAGTCAAGAGGGAAGAGCGCCAAGCCTAGAGGGAGGAAGCTAATCGTCAAGCCCAGAGGCAGGAAGCTGATCGTAAAGTCAAGAGGGAAGAGCGCCAAGCCTAGAGGGAGGAAGCTAATCGTCAAGCCCAGAGGGAGGAAGCTGATCGTCAAGTCAAGAGGGAAGAGCGCTAAGCCTAGAGGGAGGAAGCTAATCGTCAAGTTCAGAGGGAGGAAGCTGATCGTAAAGTCAAGAGGGAAGAGTGCCAAGCTCAGAGGGAGGAAGCTGATCGTCAAGTCAAGAGGGAAGAGCGCCAAGCCCAGAGGGAGGAAGCTAATCGTCAAGCCCGGAGGGAGGAAGCTGATCGTAAAGTCAAGAGGGAAGAGAACCAAGCCTAGAGGGAGGAAGCTAATCGTCAAGCCCAGAGGGAGGAAGCTGATCGTAAAGTCAAGAGGGAAGAGCGCCAAGCCTAGAGGGAGGAAGCTAATCGTCAAGTTCAGAGGGAGGAAGCTGATCGTAAAGTCAAGAGGAAAGAGCGCCAAGCCTAGAGGGAGGAAGCTAATCGTCAAGCCCAGAGGCAGGAAGCTGATCGTAAAGTCAAGAGGGAAGAGCGCCAAGCCTAGAGGGAGGAAGCTAATCGTCAAGCCCAGAGAGAGGAAGCTGATCGTCAAGTCAAGAGGGAAGAGCGCCAAGCCTAGAGGGAGGAAGCTAATCGTCAAGCCCAGAGGGAGGAAGCTGATCGTCAAGTCAAGAGGGAAGAGTGCCAAGCTCAGAGGGAGGAAGCTGATCGTCAAGTCAAGAGGGAAGAGCGCCAAGCCCAGAGGGAGGAAGCTAATCGTCAAGCCCAGAGGGAGGAAGCTGATCGTAAAGTCAAGATGGAAGAGCGCCAAGCCTAGAGGGAGGAAGCTAATCGTCAAGCCCAGAGGGAGGAAGCTGATCGTAAAGTCAAGAGGGAAGAGCGCCAAGCCTAGAGGGAGGAAGCTAATCGTCAAGCCCAGAGGCAGGAACCTGATCGTAAAGTCAAGAGGGAAGAGCGCCAAGCCTAGAGGGAGGAAGCTAATCGTCAAGCCCAGAGGCAGGAAGCTGATCGTAATGTCAAGAGGGAAGAGCGCCAAGCCTAGAGGGAGGAAGCTAATCGTCAAGCCCAGAGGCAGGAAGCTTATCGTAAAGTCAAGAGGGAAGAGCGCCAAGCCTAGAGGAAAGAAGCTAATCGTCAAGCCCAGAGGCAGGAAGCTGATCGTAAAGTCAAGAGGGAAGAGCGCCAAGCCTAGAGGGAGGAAGCTAATCGTCAAGCCCAGAGGCAGGAAGCTGATCGTAAAGTCAAGAGGGAAGAGCGCCAAGCCTAGAGGGAGGAAGCTAATCGTCAAGCCCAGAGGGAGGAAGCTGATCGTAAAGTCAAGAGGAAAGAGCGCCAAGCCTAGAGGGAGGAAGCTAATCGTCAAGCCCAGAGGCAGGAAGCTGATTGTAAAGTCAAGAGGGAAGAGCGCCAAGCCTAGAGGGAGGAAGCTAATCGTCAAGCCCAGAGGGAGGAAGCTGATCGTAAAGTCAAGAGGGAAGAGCGCCAAGCCTAGAGGGAGGAAGCTAATCGTCAAGTTCAGAGGGAGGAAGCTGATCGTAAAGTCAAGAGGAAAGAGCGCCAAGCCTAGAGGGAGGAAGCTAATCGTCAAGCCCAGAGGCAGGAAGCTGATCGTAAAGTCAAGAGGGAAGAGCGCCAAGCCTAGAGGGAGGAAGCTAATCGTCAAGCCCAGAGAGAGGAAGCTGATCGTCAAGTCAAGAGGGAAGAGCGCCAAGCCTAGAGGGAGGAAGCTAATCGTCAAGCCCAGAGGGAGGAAGCTGATCGTCAAGTCAAGAGGGAAGAGTGCCAAGCTCAGAGGGAGGAAGCTGATCGTCAAGTCAAGAGGGAAGAGCGCCAAGCCCAGAGGGAGGAAGCTAATCGTCAAGCCCAGAGGGAGGAAGCTGATCGTAAAGTCAAGATGGAAGAGCGCCAAGCCTAGAGGGAGGAAGCTAATCGTCAAGCCCAGAGGGAGGAAGCTGATCGTAAAGTCAAGAGGGAAGAGCGCCAAGCCTAGAGGGAGGAAGCTAATCGTCAAGCCCAGAGGCAGGAACCTGATCGTAAAGTCAAGAGGGAAGAGCGCCAAGCCTAGAGGGAGGAAGCTAATCGTCAAGCCCAGAGGCAGGAAGCTGATCGTAATGTCAAGAGGGAAGAGCGCCAAGCCTAGAGGGAGGAAGCTAATCGTCAAGCCCAGAGGCAGGAAGCTTATCGTAAAGTCAAGAGGGAAGAGCGCCAAGCCTAGAGGAAAGAAGCTAATCGTCAAGCCCAGAGGCAGGAAGCTGATCGTAAAGTCAAGAGGGAAGAGCGCCAAGCCTAGAGGGAGGAAGCTAATCGTCAAGCCCAGAGGCAGGAAGCTGATCGTAAAGTCAAGAGGGAAGAGCGCCAAGCCTAGAGGGAGGAAGCTAATCGTCAAGCCCAGAGGGAGGAAGCTGATCGTAAAGTCAAGAGGAAAGAGCGCCAAGCCTAGAGGGAGGAAGCTAATCGTCAAGCCCAGAGGCAGGAAGCTGATTGTAAAGTCAAGAGGGAAGAGCGCCAAGCCTAGAGGGAGGAAGCTAATCGTCAAGCCTAGAGGCAGGAAGCTGATCGTAAAGTCAAGAGGAAAGAGCGCCAAGCCTAGAGGGAGGAAGCTAATTGTCAAGCCCAGAGGCAGGAAGCTGATCGTCAAGTCAAGAGGGAAGAGCGCCAAGCCTAGAGGGAGGAAGCTAATCGTCAAGCCCAGAGGCAGGAAGCTGATCGTAAAGTCAAGAGGGAAGAGCGCCAAGCCTCGAGGGAGGAAGCTTATCGTCAAGCCCAGAGGGAGGAAGCTGATCGTAAAGTCAAGAGGAAAGAGCGCCAAGCCTAGAGGGAGGAAGCTAATCGTCAAGCCCAGAGGCAGGAAGCTGATCGTAAAGTCAAGAGGGAAGAGCGCCAAGCCTAGAGGGAGGAAGCTAATCGTCAAGCCCAGAGGCAGGAAGCTGATCGTAAAGTCAAGAGGGAAGAGCGCCAAGCCTCGAGGGAGGAAGCTTATCGTCAAGCCCAGAGGGAGGAAGCTGATCGTAAAGTCAAGAGGGAAGAGCGCCAAGCCTAGAGGGAGGAAGCTAATCGTCAAGCCCAGAGGCAGGAAGCTGATCGTAAAGTCAAGAGGGAAGAGCGCCAAGCCTAGAGGGAGGAAGCTAATCGTCAAGCCCAGAGGCAGGAAGCTGATCGTAAAGTCAAGAGGGAAGAGCGCCAAGCCTAGAGGGAGGAAGCTAATCGTCAATCCCAGAGGCAGGAAGCTGATCGTAAAGTCAAGAGGGAAGAGCGCCAAGCCTAGAGGGAGGAAGCTAATCGTCAAGCCCAGAGGCAGGAACCTGATCGTAAAGTCAAGAGGGAAGAGCGCCAAGCCTCGAGGGAGGAAGCTAATCGTCAAGCCCAGAGGGAGGAAGCTGATCGTAAAGTCAAGAGGGAAGAGCGCCAAGCCTAGAGGGAGGAAGCTAATCGTCCAGCCCAGAGGCAGGAAGCTGATCGTAAAGTCAAGAGGGAAGAGCGCCAAGCCTAGAGGGAGGAAGCTAATCGTCAAGCCCAGAGGGAGGAAGCTGATCGTAAAGTCAAGAGGGAAGAGCGCCAAGCCTAGAGGGAGGAAGCTAATCGTCAAGCCCAGAGGGAGGAAGCTGATCGTAAAGTCAAGAGGGAAGAGCGCCAAGCCTAGAGGGAGGAAGCTAATCGTCAAGCCCAGAGGGAGGAAGCTGATCGTCAAGTCAAGAGGGAAGAGTGCCAAGCTCAGAGGGAGGAAGCTGATCGTCAAGTCAAGAGGGAAGAGCGCCAAGCCCAGAGGGAGGAAGCTGATCGTCAATTCAAGAGGGAAGAGCGCCAAGCCCAGAGGAAGGAAGCTGATCGTCAAGTAAAGAGGGAAGAGCGCCAGACTCAGAGGGAGGAAGCTGATCGTCAAGCTCAGAGGGAGGAAGCTGATCGTCAAGTCCAGAAGGAGGCATCTGAACAGCAACTGCAGCTTGCTCAGCTCAAGGCAAATAAGGAGATCGAATTGGCTCGAGTCTCCGCGTCACAGCAGCCTGCCCCGGTTGCATTTTATGATCCGGTGAGTAATCATACCCTTTCTCAGTTGCAGGAGGGGAAGTACATCACTTCCTATCTCAACCGCTTTCAACGGGTGGCTGAGTTGCTAGAAGTTGAACCCGAAAGCTACGCCGTGAGGTTGGAAAGCTTACTCACCGGAAAGGCAGCTTAACTCTACACCTCTTTGCCCCTGAATATCACCAGGGATTACGATCTTCTGAAGCGAACCCTTCTCACCGGGTTCAATAAGACCGCCGACGGCTACCGATCTGAATTCCGGAGTGCCAAGGTTTCGTCCGGAGAAACCTTTCAGCAATTTTCTTTCCACCTAGCCCGTTTGTTTTAAGCGTGGTTAGAGACCTCTGGAATAGGTGAGTCCTTCCAAGAACCAAAAGATTTCATGCTTTTGGATCAGTTTCTCCTTTCTATCCATACAGATCTGCGCGCGTTCGTCAAAAAACGACGGCCCTCTACGCTCTCAGAAGCTATCCAACTAGCAGACAATTGGACTTACGCTCATCCCATACTTCCCCGGTCTTCCAACCTTGGTTCCAAGAAGTTATCTCGTCATCTCGAACCGCCCCAAAAGGGGACGACCACTACATCCAGTTTAAGCAGCAACAAGCAAGGCGTCTCTTCTACCGTTACCTGTCATGGTTGCGGCGAGGTTGGTCATACTAAACCTCCTCGGTGTCCAAAGAATCCTCGTGCCTTCAAGGAAGTTCCATCTCCCGCACAGCCCTTCAAGGTGGGATTTTGCTTGTCCGACCGTAGTGTCCCTCACTACCAAGTCCCCAGTACCATTAACGGGGCTTGGGTTTCTAGTATCATCAGAGACACTGGATGCTCTTGTGTGGTCGTTTCTGAGGACGCCTTGCCCGACATCGTCGTGACCAACAGTCGGAAACTCCTCGTTGCCGACTACCTGGGACGGGTGGATTTCTTTCCTCTCGTCTTCTGTTACATTCGGAGCCCCTATTTCTAAGGTTGGACCGAGGTCATCCGAGTGCCAATTAAGTTTGCCAGCGTTTTGGTTGGTAATGTACCCGGAGTTAAGGAACTTACTAGCGCTAAACCTTCCTCTTCCCCAGCTTCTTCATCGTGTGACCACCCGACTTCCGTTGTTGGAGCAGTAACGTCAGCCCAACAGAAGCAACGTCATGTCCAGGCCGTCCAGACAAGGGCTGGAAAGATGCAGCGGTTACCTCCCTTAGCCCTCCTTGCTCTTCAGCCCCTCTCTGTGACGTCCAACCGTAGTGTGATTTCACTACCAAGTCCCTAGTACCATTAACGGGGCTTGGGTTTCTAATATCATCAGAGACACCGGATGCTCTTGTGTGGTTGTTTCTCAGGACGCCTTGCCAGACATCGACGTGACCAACAGTCGGAAACTCCTCGTTGCCGACTACCTGGGACGGGTGGATTTCTTTCCTCTCGTCTTCTGTCACCTTCGGAGCCCCTATTTCTAAGGTTGAACCGAGGTCATCCGAGTGCCAATTAAGTTTGCCAGCGTTTTGGTTGGTAATGTACCCGGAGTTAAGGAACTTACTAGCGCTAAATCTTCCTCTTCCCCAGCTTCTTCATCGTGTGACCACCCGACTTCCGTTGTTGGAGCAGTAACGTCAGCCCAACAGAAGCTACGTCATGTCCGGGCCGTCCAGACAAGGGCAGGAAAGATGCAGCGGTTACCTCCCTTAGCCCTGCCTGCTCTTCAGCCCCTCTCTGTGACGCCCGACGACTTCGGCCGCCTCCACTCCCCCTGCGAGATTCTATCCGCTGCTCGAGCAAAGGCTGCTTCCAGAGAGATCGAGCGAACCAGAAACGGATCAAGCTACCAATTTGTTATGATTGATGGCCTCCTTTACCGAAAGTGTCTGACATCTGACTGTCCACAGAAGGTCGGCAATTATTATTTCCATTGTTCACGAGAACCCATTGGCTGGTCACCTTTCACACCATGAGACGAAAGCAAAGGTCACCGAACAGTTTTATCAGCCAGATATTGGAATGGACGTCCGAAATTTCTGCCGTTCTTGTGACAAGTGCCGGCGTTTCTCCTCCAAGGGCCGCGTCCGGCCTGGTCCTTTTGAGCTCTTGCCCATTGTCACAGAGCCCTTTGCACGCAGAACTATCGATCTAGTGGGACCCCTCTCGCCATTATCCTTCGGACGAAACTTCTACACTCGAAGCACTTTCAGCTCCCGGAATTGACAAACTTAGCATCATAAAGGAAGGAGACACGGCATGCCTCCTGCTGACACCTGATAGTATGGTTGATTCTCCTGCATCCGACCTTCCATCATTTGGAGCTCTGGACCCAGATCAGTACACTCAGCTTCAATTACTATTGGATGGGTACCGAGACGTCCTTTCTGAAAAACCCGCCTGCACTTCTACTCTTGTCCATGATATTCACCTCATGACCACCGAACGGGTTAAGGCAGACTAAAAGCTACCCCGTGCCTATACCCCTTAAGCCTGTGTTTGAGAAAGAGCTGTAGACACTCTTCGAACAAGGACCTCGAATCAATTATTTTTCTTTCTTTTTTTCTTCTTTTTTAGATCCATGCAACCTATTTAATTCATTGTTATTGAATGTAACTTTTTTATTATCAATCTACTCTCCTCAGTAGATTCTTGTTCCGGAGGTGGTGTAAGGGCAACAAAGTTTGGCGCTCATTTTGAAGTTATTTTCCAGTCTCTAGCCTTGCCCGTTGATCAACACCCCACACGCGCGCTCGATAATTATTCCAGAAAAGTGGCGCGCACATGAGGCTATTACGTCACAGCACCTGTATAAAAGGACTCTTCCTTCTCCTGAGAGGGCAGGAACCGTTCAAGTCCGTACGGAGAGGACCCTTGCTTTATCTCCGGCCAGTTTGACGCTGCCTGCTGTACGAGTGCTACTCATCTTGAACGTTGACAGTTCTCCATTTGGGAAGTCTGAAAACCGTGGGCTCGTTTTGGCCCTCAGCCCCCTCACCTACTTTTGTATCACTTAAGATTATCCCCGTGTGGTACGCCGGTCCCTCGGCCGTACCAACTTCGGAATCCCTCGTCACCGGGCCCTTTCACCACCTCCGCATTCTCCATCCGTGGATTCGTCCTGCGTTGGATTACCGTCATCCGAGGTGTCCATCCACTGCTCCAGTATCGGGTACTTTGGAATAGTTCTTTCATCTTGCGCCCTTACTAGGCCTGCGAGTAAGTCTCGAGTCTCCCTCCGCATCGTAGGAAAGGGGGTAAGACGAGGGGGGGGTCGTTATTCCGTGTGTACCTCGTACTCGAAGAGTGAAGCCTATTTTTTCCCCTACAATTAATATAGCATGAATTCTCCGTTTGTGGCCAAGGTGACTTTAAAGTTATTATAAATCTTATTTTTGTGTCTACCAAATATAGATTTTGTATTTAGGGTCAAGAAGTTCTTCTCATTGAATTGTCAGATTAGAACTTTGCTTGTTTTTCTCTTTCCTTCGCTGATACCGTAGGCTCCACTTGGTAACCAACTCTAACCTATCTCGTGTAGCCTGGTGGCGCGACCTTTTGGCCTCCTCGAAGCGAACTTGGTTTTCCTTCTGAATAAATATTCTGGCGACCTTGTCAGTTTACTAAAGTTATAAAGGGCCGCGTGACTGAGTTTCGCGTTTTCATATACATTCGGAAAATTTTAAGAAAGGAAACTGATGTAAAGTGCCGAAGATTAGCACCGGCATTCATTGGTAAGTAGCAGTTGAAGAAAGACGCTTGCTTTGAGTATTGCCAAAGGTCAAAGAAGTTACTCAAGGTATTTGATAGCAAATATTTAACCTTCATTCAGGTGGATTTTTTTAGAGGACTATTTTTGAGCGAGATGAGGTGATTGGCAAGTGAATTTTGGATCAATGTTATGTTGTCAGATAAGACTAAAATATATATTTTCAGCCTAATGATGCTCGTCACGTTCGGAGGGCAGAATAAACTGCCTATGATCCATGAGGTAATCTCATAGTTTGGAGCTGCTTTTACATGTCACTGGATGACTCCACATCCTTGAGGACGAAATAGATGGTGCTACGAATCGAAAGTTACTTGAGGAAAAGCTATTTCCATGTGCGAAAAAATTAACGGCCGACATCAATGAATATTTCAGCAAGACAGTGATCCTAAACACATGGCCAAAATAAGTGAAAAATGGTTTAAGAAGAGAAAAATTAACTTCCTATTATGGCAAAAGCAATCGCTAGACCTCAATCCTATCGAGCATTTGTGCCGAATACTGATGCTTGTAATCCGAAAGAGAAACTACATAAGCGTGCCTCTTCGAGGGAGATTTGGTCGAAGACTGGAACAAAACATCATTAAATGTTTCTGATAAGCTAATTGCAACCTATGTGAATAGTCTTCGTGCTGTTATTACAAGCAAACGCTATACCACCAAATATTAAACGGCTTAAATTATTATTGGTTGAATACCTCTGTCACCTGCTAAATTTTGTTTATTAGCATTTGTTAAATATATGATTACTGAGGTTTTTGTTAGTTTTATAACCAGACGAAAAGACGAAATATTTCATAAATATTGAAAGGTTAACTGTGCAAATTTGTACATGTGTCACCTGACGTATATATATATATATATATATATATATATATATATATATATATATATATATATATATATATATATATATATATATTATTGAGTGTAAATCCCAGAGAGAAACGGATGCAGCATCTTTTAATTTCTCACAACGTTTCGAAAACTACAAGTTTTCATCTTCAGGCTAGAATAAGTTTACTAAAGTTAATACATATGAAGAAAACTTGAAAAGGCTAACAAGACATTATTTTAAATGGTGACGAATTATAAAATATCAGTAAAATGTACTATAAGTTAAAATTTTAAATATGACTTGGCAACAGTTAAATTTGCTTTAAAACTGACTCAAAAAATTTGTTAATAAATTTAAAGTTTATTCCAGAAATTAATTAAAAACTACAGGAGAAATTGACCTCGCAATAGTTAAAGATAATAAATTTAAACTTTGTTTTTAATTTTGTAAACACTATAAGATTTAAAAATATTTAATATAAAACGGCTAATTTTGGTACTTACTAAAGTGGATCCGTCCTAGAGAGTGAATGGTAGGTTTAACAAGGGCTAGTATTTATAGGTTACAGTGAGGCTTGGGAGAGAGGAACATCAACTAACCAAACAGTAGTTAAAAAAACAAACCAACTAACAACTGTAGTTATAATTAGTTAATTAATAACGGTATTGCGCTTAAATATTCATTGAGTGTAAGTTTGTAGTGTTTGATATATAAAGATTCGAGGGTTCTTAGTCAATGTTGGTTGTTGTTAAAGGCTAATACTTGAAAATTATCAATACAAATGTCAGTTTTACACCCTTGGCCAAAATTATATAAGAGCCTACATACATATATATATATATATATATATATATATATATATATATATGTAAAATATTTAATAAAACTTCCTATGATTTTCCTCAGCCTTAAGCTGTACCTAATGCAATCTTAATGTACCCATCCCCTACCTCTGGTGTTAGTATTCTCTTTGCTTCAGGTGACCTTGTTTGCTGTATAATTAATTAAGTCCCTTCCGGATGAACGTGAATTTACAAGTACATATATTTTTTATCAGTTTAATACGATACAATTTTAATTCAGATATGACCCTACTCAAGAAACCTTTAAGGGAACCAGAATGACACGCAGCAAACAACCTTTCTAACCAAAAAGCGGTGACGGCAATTCTTTCAAACCACTTTACCTAATGCTTCCACGCACTCGCGCGTTCGAGATTTTTGAGTACCCCTAAATAAATCTCAACAACCCCTGCCTCATGAGTACCCCTAAATAAATCTCAACAACCCCTGCCTCATGGGTATGCACTATCAACGTGTGCCTTAAAGATTTCTCCTCTCCGAGTTTCAATTAGGGGTCTCTCAGAATGAGAAACTTAATTACCATGTGTCTTCTTGGGTCTTTGATATGCTGACTTGAATGGCCTTTTGAGAAGCCCTAATAGCTTCTTTCATCCTTAAAATTATGTAAACATGGAATCCACTCCTAGCGGAAGCTCCTGCCACGATCCCGCATTGTAAATGCATTTAACAAATCCTTTAATATTATTCATGAAGAAATAAACCCATAAGACACGATTGTTTATCAAGAACAATGGGTCTTGACTACCATCTCCTAAGAGAGAATTCTTCTATGGAAAGGAAAGAAATAAAATGGGAGTAGAAAAAAAAGGAAAACCATGCGTTAATTGAGAGAAAGAGACGACCAATGGCCAGTGAAGACAGACGCAAAAGATCTTTGCCCAGCCCAGATGCTGGAGGGGTTTGCGAAGCTTCCGTGCAAAAGACGCAGAGGTAGAAAACAATGAACCTCAGAGTAATAACTATAAACAAAATTTGTCTCCTTGTTGTGTTCATACTCACTCTCGAAGCAAAATAGAAAATTATCTTTGATTAAATAATATAATTAACGAGGTTAAATTCAATGAAGAAAATTCGTCGGGCTAAAAGTAATGAAAACTGTCGAATGGAGATAAACGTTATATTAATCCATTTTTCCAAGCAAAGGAATATTTGCCATTCACTCATTCATTATTACCTAAGTTCAAACCGGGGAACGCAGGAACAGAATAATACTTATTAAATAATAATCATAAATCTTTTTTCCTATTTTCTCTTTCTCGCTCTTGTTTTCTCTTTATTTTGGGAAGGCATGGGGCGACGGGACACCACCTTTGACCAGCTGCACGTTGTTGACCTCATTCACGCAGGAATCCACATCCACAGTTCTTCACCGTTTCTTCCAGAGTGCTTCTAACGTCCCACGATGCCAGGATTTCGGGGTGATTAGTTCTGATTTATCATCCACTTTATGTCTGATCTTCACTACCTCTTTTCCTCATCTTCACTCACCTATCTTATCTTATTTCATTATCTTCACTCTATTAGTCTTAACCAGGATAAATTTGTGGATTACGTTTATGGTAAATTACGCTTCACTTCCCCTAACTTCACCACTTTAGGTATGTTATTTTATATTTGCGGCGGGAAAACATCGCTGATTTAGATTTATGAAAAAATAATAATGCATGACTAAATAACTATATAAAAATAACAGCCCAAATAAAAATAAGTAAATTATGATCGTGTGCAGTCAGTATTAGCTTTTGATTTATTGATGCAACCAACGTGTGTATTTTCGTATCGTTCAGACAAAGAATTCGGGAAACAGGTGAATGAAGTGGCGGGGGGGGGGGGCATGCAAAGAAACGTAGTTCTTTTAAGTCAAGATGAGAAAATGAAAATCCCATCACTCTCGAATAAATAATAGTCTGGAGTGGTTGTTATGCAAACTCCACCCGGCAACATGGGTGTATAAAGAGTAGCAGTACTCAAAATTACGAACTTTAACCCTTTGGCAGGGTCGTACTGACCCTATTAATAGGGTGTAGGCATATTTAGCTATAAATACCCTTGGACTTTTTTCTAGGTCTGATGAGCGACTCGGTAACCTTAAATCGCGCAAGAGTCAAAGTGGGTAAAACAGGGTTACCCTTGTTAAATAGGGACTCACTACAAGTGATGTGGTAAACTCATCCGAACTATGGAACACATTCTCCGAGGATGCCCTTTGGGATCAAGTGGCTCCGACTAAGACCGGTTGTAAGCAAACGCCTAGGTCCTTCGGTGGACTCAGTGGTGGCGTGGCAAGCTATGATGAGGATAAGCGATTCTATATGCCTTTAAAATTTCCGACTCTGATGAGGCTAATAAACACCCTAGATCCAGTTAAATAGAGAATCTAGATTTGGTTAAAATAATGGTTAAATAGAAACCATTAGTGATGTTAAAATAGTGAATCTAGAAGCTCTTAAAATAGTGACTCTAGGTGATCTTAAACATCGTCTAAAATTAACTCACTTGTTGCTTCTCGTAGTTTTATATTAACTTGTTCACATGGTTAGCGTCACTGATGTGCATTTTGAGTAAAGGAGGGGGATGGGAGGTTCCCGTCTCTTAAGTAAATAATATAAAAGGTCTAACTCTTGTTATCTATATTCTATTATATTACAAATTCAAATGTGTGACGCGAAGGTGAAGCCTCAGAAGGGCGAGTACAAAGTCAAAAGGTCTGATTCCAACATGGAGTATTCTAGGGGAATATGCTTGGGTTCTTTTGTTTTTCAAGATGGTCCTCCTATAGATACTTTCTTTTCCACTATCCAGGAATGAGTGAGACTTTCTACAGTTCTTATTATCCGTCGTTTCCACTTTGATTGCACTTTGTTTGGTTTCGGGTTTGGTTTTTCTAAATTAATGCATCGTTCTCAAATTTACGTTCATATTTATTCCCGATTTTGCGCAGGCATACAGCTTTCAAGCCAAAGCTCATCTTGGCGTAATCTCCAACTCTTCGTATGCTTCGGCATATAAAAAATTATAATCGATAAAAAGCAGGTAAACTGTTGGTCATTTATATTTTTGACACCTTTCCAACTGAAATTATCTTAGGTTGTTATTTTAACCACTCCAAAAGTAGTAAGGCATTAAATTAGTAAGTTACGTTATCTAACCCTCGCAGTGTGAAATAGATCTCCAAACTGCAAAGTGAAAAGCTCATAAAGATCAGAATGACAATCGCTGGCAAGCTCGAAGGCACCAGCGGTGGGTCCTCTTTGAGGGAGTGGGTCAGATGTCATGCAGTATGGTGCTTTGAAACAGACCATCGATCTATAACCCTTCATGATTCCGCCGCGTCAGTAGTAATATTGGTGTGAGGGACCTGATTGAGGACACCAGTACGCCACGTCTGGATATGTCGCTATGAGTACCACCATAAGATATAATGGTACCACATCGGCAGGGTTCTGGAACAGGCAAGAGCTTAGGTATGGTGTGCTAGGACAGTGAGAGAGGATGGTAGCGGTGTTGTGATTAGCTATGTTCGTATCCGCCATGGTCAGCCAGCTTGTGAGGCCACTGAAAGATTGGTGTATGCGGGCGTTAGGATCAAACCGTGCCTTGACGCTAGAATTCCAACGCCGTATCTACTAGCCTAGTAAAACTTCCATTTCGCAAGTTTACTACTATTATTGATATGATATAGGAAACTAGTATAAATAACTAGGCAATTTTCAGCTTATGTAGAAAGAATGAGGGGATAGAAAAGGAACAAGAAATATATAATAAAAAGTTTGGGTATCAATTATTCCGAGGGGACCAGAATTAGCCTGAATACTAGTCGATTAGCTTAGTATACACCATGGAAATTAATGCAAAACAAAAGCTTTGAGAACGAAAGACTTTTTTATTCATAAGTCCACGATTATTTTCAGAGCATCACGCCCCATCCTTCAGCTGTGCAAATACCGACAAAGTATTATCTTAACACATTTTAAAAGACAAAATGAGAGTGAAATATTTTAAAGTAATATTTTTCAGTCTTTGCATAGCTGATGGATGGAGCATGATGCTTTGAAACTAGTCCTGTACTTGCGAATAAAAAGGTCGTTTTCCCTCAAAGCTTCTGTTTCGCATTCGTCTGCCGACGTTTGTGTAAGAAAACACCAGAAAACTATATAAATGTATGGTTATTTCTTTTGATTTATAAGGAAAATGAATCAAATTATCCCCTTCCTACATTAACTACACTTACTGTATCAACACCGAGTGCTCCTGGAGAGATTTTTGGTGAGATATGGCACAACATGTTCAATACTTATGTAATTTAAAGAGGTCACGTGCAATTTGAAGCGATCTTCATTGAAAGTCTTCAATATGTAGATTATGAATCGAATTCCTCAAGTTTTGGAAAGATGTTTTCAACGTGAGCAAATTCATAATTCGTTAAAATGGAGGCTTTCGGTTGTAGGAGTCAAGATTATCTTCTTATTGTTTATTGGTTCTTTCCAATTCTTATCTAATAACCCGATAGAAATAAATTGTAGAGTACCGAGTCTATATACATAGTATCATGTACTTATTGGTCCTGGATTCTTTCGAATGAGACTCATCACCTTTGTGTTATGCTCCGGCGTTCGTGTCATCTCTGATACTATGAATTCGTTGATTCTTCAATCTATTTGCTCGGTGCGATTAAACTTGTTATAATAATCCTGGTATAAATGGGCATAAATGGAATTCCATTTCTGAGCACTTTATTGGGTACTTGTTCCATCTATGGTAATGTTAAATAACATTTTTGGTAATATGTCCATAATTCGGTCTAGGGATCCTGGTGAAGGAGGAAAAAGTACTCGTAACTCACACTTTAGTTATAACAGTGTGTATGGTGTGCAGCCCTTCATAAAATCCTCCTTAAAGCATTTCATATATGTCTAGCGAATCAGAAATGAATCATGTGCACTTACACATGGGAAAAGAAGATAGACACAGACTACACTTTATGAAAACACGCAAGTAAGTTTCTTACACACATGTACATATAATATGACCGATAGATGAGGCAGAGTTAAATCGTGAACTGAAGTAGTCGGCATGTGTGGAATTCGAGGTGAGAAGTTTATAACCCCAAGCACGTTCTCTGATAGACCTGGGAGAAATTTGGTGCATTTAGGGATTAAGCAGCGATAACTTATTCTCCTGCATCCCCCTCCCCCGAACCTCAATCCCTTTTTCCTTCGACCTCACTTAGGGGGTTTTGGAATTTTTCCTTGGATTCAAATTAATTAAGAGTTTCAATTTCTCGAAATCTTTACACATTTGAGATTTCGAATAAATTTATTTATCATTTAAATAACACGTACTTTATTGAGGCTGACAGCCGTTAGGAAAAGGAGAAACTCCGAAAAATCAGCGTAAGCAAGTTGGTGTTTTAATTACCAGCGGCCTTTTACATTTCGGAGGAAATGGGAACGTAAAGAGTGGCTTTCTTGAATTGGAGGGATAGAAGTTGACCCAGGAGAGGGAGTAGAAGCTATTGCATCTCACCTAATGAGAATTAGTTTTAAAAAATGCCACAACCAAATTTGGTTTTCCTTATTCAGGAAATTTTGTTATCCACACTCAGGAAATTTTGTTACCTTCACTCAAGAATTTTTGTTATCCCCCACTGAAGAAAATTTGTTATCTCCATTTATGAAATTTTGTTTCCTCCTAAGGAAATTTTCCTATCTCAACTCAGTAATATTTTTAGTCCCACTCCGGAAATTTAGTTATCCCCACTCAGATTTTTTTTTGTCCACTCGGCAAATTTATTTAGCCCTATTTATGATTTTTTTTAGCCCAATTCAGGAAAATTTGCTATCCCTATTGAGGAAATTTTATTGTCCCTATTCAAGAAAATTTGTTAGCTCTCATAATGAAATCTCGTCATCCCCACACAGGAAATTTTGTTATCCCCCTCAGGAAATATTGTTATCCCCACTGAGGAAATTTTGCTATCAACACTCCAAAAATTTTATCTTCTCTCAGGAAATTTTGTTATTCGAACTTAGAAAATTTTGTTTTTTACACTCAGGAAATTTTGTTATCCCAACCCAAGAAATTAGGTTATGACAACTCAGGAGTTTTTTATGCCTACTTAAAAAATTCTATTGTCCTCACTGAGGAAATCACTTTATCTCTATTCAAGAAAATCATTCAGGAATTTTTTTATCTCCACTCAGGAGAGTTTTTCCTATCCTTACTCAAAAAATTTTGTTAGTGCCATTCAGGAAATTTTGTTAGCTCCACTCAGGAAATTTTATTTATTTTAAAGGCGATGGACCCTAAAATCTTTCAAGTGAAACTTAGGATTTTGATTGTTTTCTTCTGAAGTTGAGCTCACGATAGAAGGGAGAGACTTGGTTTAATACAGACGCGTTGGTGTTAGGCTTTGTTATATCTCCCATCTCTCCAAAAGTAGAGCAATATTATATTTATCAACTCGGATTTATTTTCTCTTTCTATTGACTATGCGCTAAAAATGTATGATTTTTATTTTGTGCAGATAAGAATTGGCTAAAGTATTATTTTGTTCCTTTATTTTTTTTACCAACTCGAGTTCTAAGCTATAGAAAATGCTTGGCATTTTAATTTTCTTCATTTCGAGTTTAGATCAGGTCAGTGAATTGTCACTTTATTATTATTTTCATCTTAAAACAAGCTTAGGTTCCTTGTCTAAAATAACGTTCGAAAAATATTTATCTAAAGTTATGCTTGGCTTTGCAATTCGATTCTTTCAGGTAATTGAGTAAGACTTTTTTATATTAGAAATGGAATAAGTCTTTTTTTATAGTTAGAGATAAAGGACCAAACATCGATTTCACAGTGTACAATTCTAATTCTCTCTCTCCATATATATTTTAGATGACTAGACCCCTAACACTATTCCTTCCCTTAAAAAGTTGGTCTATTGAGTATGCCCGTAATGATTAGACGGATATCATTATAGAAGCAGTGTTTATGTCGATGAAAGAAATGACCAAAACTATCTTAGCTTATAAAAAATAAATGCCACAAAATGCATGTTATTTAGAATTAAAAATATATTATGCACACATATACATATGTATTATGAGAAAAGCTCACAAAGTGCACGTGAGTCAAAGTTATGCAGATATACTCACAAAGGAAAAGTGAAAAACGATTGCGAGCACTTTCGTCTTTATTCTTAAAGACCTTTTCAAGGAATGAACAGGAGGACATTGGGCATTGGACATATAAAAGTAAGGAATGTAGTAGTAGAGGGTTTTTAGTAGGAGAAAATAGTTGGGAAAATGGGGAAAATTATAGGAAAGCGAAAATGAAAAGTAGGATGAAAGACAGGTCCCTGGTAAAAGGGCATCTCTGGCTTTCTTTGCGTTTTAATATATATTTTATGTTATATATATATATATATATATATATATATATATATATATATATATATATATATATATATATATAGAAGGCATTCAAGCCTTTGTAGCAGCGGTTTTTTGCTCTCTACTGCTTTTTGTGAAGACTTTGTATCTTTTTATCTGGGTTGTTTACACTCAGATTCTGAATTTATTATTATTTTATTTATTTTGCACTTTTTTTTTTTGAAAATTTTTGGCGAGTTTATCGCGCTAATATTTAGGGGGAAGTTTAGAAAATTAGGACTTTGCTAATTTATTGAGATGATATTGTATGGCTTTGTTTCTGTTTGGTATTGTGAAAAAATCTAAGTGAACCTTGGGTCTACGTCATCGTCAATGAGTAGTCTGCTGCTTTTAAAAGGTATTGCGCGTCCTATGTCATCAAAGTCCATGTGCTTGACTACAAACTCGTGAGGAAGGTGCTGGTGTACTTTGTCCCAGATCTTAATTGCTGTCAGTTGAAGCTCCATGTTTATGGGGGTTATCCCCAGTTCACCATAAAGTTCACTCTGCCTTCTCCGCTCTCTCCTTCGGGTTCTTGCTATGATATAGACCGCCTTATTTTGGACCTTTTGCAGTTTAAGGACTTGGGTCTTGGAAATCGTGTTTATAGAGACCGGAGGATACAGGAGTTTTGATCGAATGCATGCATTATAGATCTTAAGTTTGTTGGAGGTACTCAAGTTTATGAACTTGAAAAGTTCCACCAAGTCCCTCCGTGCATTCGATGTAGTTTTTGCTACATGACTCCCATAACCACGAGTCGTAATACGGAGTTCCAGAACCGTGCCCTCCGTGCGGTATGGGATGCGTGCACCCCCCACACGGATGTCTGCGAGGGTTCGTCGGAATACTGGAATTACACGGAACTTTTGGGCATTGGTAGATATCTTCCATCTTCTCTCGAAAGAGTTGATGTTTTCGATTTCTACCACCGTACTCTGTGCCATGTAATTCACATTCCGATAAGGTGTCGTACATATCATTGTTATATCGTCTGCAAATTGGACGTACAACGACCTTCAGTCAGAGGTTGGGGAAGGTCGATGGTGTATATATTATAGAGCTCGAACTGAGCTCGAACTCGGGGCCATTGAAATCCTTGATGTTCAGAAACGCCCTCCTCTCCATTACGTAGTCGGATAGAATCCTTTCAAGTATGGGATTGAGGCCCAGTTGAAGGATTTTGTATTGTGGGCCTCTCCTCCATACTTGGACAAAGGCCTTTTTGACGTCGCGAAGTACTAGATTTGTGTGGCGTCTTTCAGCTTTTACTTTTGCCAACTTCTCGGTGACCAAGGCTAGCGCCGTGTCCGTTCCTCGCTTCCTTCGGAAGCCATGTTGCTGATTATTGTGAGAATTGTTATCCTTGAGGAACGAATTCACCTTGTTGGCCAATATCTTCTCCAAGACTTTTCCTGCAAATTCTAAAAGATGTATAGGCCTGAAGTTAGCTGGACTGTCCAGTGGCTTACCGGCTTTAGGAATGAATATCATTTTTGCTACCTTCCAGTGGTCAAGGAAGTAACTCAAATTTAGGCACGCATTCATGATATTCATGAGCCCCAATAAGATGTTAGGTGGGGCTCGAATAAAATTCTCCCTTGTCAGTTCTGAACGCCCTGGTGCTCGCTAACAAAAGGATTTTAAGGTTTTCGAGAGTTTTTGGCAGTAATTCTACCACCGAGTCCCTCAATTTACCTTTTCTGCAAAACACAAGGGTGATGATGGGTTCTGTGTATCAATTCGTTCAAGTCATTTATAATTACGTCTTCGAACTCTAAATCAAAGACATTATTCTCTTTCGGGGATATCTTAAATATAGTTGTCCAAAAGAGCCTGAATTTCTCTTCGATTTCTTTCGCGTCAGTAATCTTGGTATCGTTACGTCTAAGATTTATGGTCTTTTGTGGCTGTCCGCCTCTTAGTCTTTTTACTGTCTGCCAGAATGTACGTGAGTCGTTTTCTATGTTTAGTCTGTCTATCAAATTGTTCCAAAGTGCATTATGTTGGTCCCTAATAAGAGTCATTAATTCGTCGCGTATATGTCCTGTTCGTCTGTGTGTAATGATGTTGGGGACAGTGAGGTTCACTCCATTGATCCGTTCCCCGTATTCCCTTGCGATGGATTTCATTCTAGGGGTCCAGGAAGGGGCAGGAAGAGTTTTATATTTAACTCGGGGAATGGCTTCCTTATCGGCTTTTAATAAATTATAATTAATTTTAGCCAACTACTCGTCAATTTCTTCTAGAGTGGCATCAATTAAGGTGACAGGGTTGTAATTTTCGAGGAGTCGTTTATAATTATCCCAGTTGGCTCGAGCGTAGCTCTTGCGTTCTAGGATAGGGACTTGAATGGGAAGGTTGAGATTTTAATAAGGATAGCCTGGTGGTCGCTGGAGATAGGAGGACCCGGCTCAATGAAGTAATTGTAAAGGAACATAGTGCTAGTTAGCACTATGTCTGGCTTTGTGGCTGATCTGTGTGTAATGTATGTGGGGAAGTTTGGTCCGATTCTTCTTCATGATTTGTCTTTCAATAAGTGTCTCAAGATTCCTGCCTGCTGGGTTGGTCGACGTGTAATCTGAGGAAGCACTCCTCGCATTGAGGTCGCCGGCAAAAATAACGGTTCTGCCGTGACCACAAAGCTGCAGAAAGTTGTGAAGGGGCAAGTACCCTCTCCTTGGAGGCTGGTACCCTGTTTCCAGGAAGAGGGGGACCACTGCCATACGGACCTCAACAGCGAGGTATGACTCATCAAATCCACTTATTGATTTGAAGTCAAGACCTCTTTTAACAGCTATCGTGCATCCGTCGAAACGTTCTCCGCTCTAATTTTTGGTTAAGACTTCGTAGGGGAAATTTTTAGCCTGTCTGTGTCGTTCATCCCATGTTCTGAGATAAATATAATGTCTGAATCGCATTGTCTTATTACGTTACCGTATAGTGTTTTTTGTTCGTCCAGCCGTCAGAGTTAAAATGTAATATTTTTAATGTATCCATTGTCTAGTTTACTAAAGATTCCTGTGTGGTCATGTTGTTTTTGGACTTATTCTCTTACGAGCTTAGGTCCTTGTGTAGTGTTTGGTGGCGTGATGGTTTTTCCTGTTTTTTTTTCCTGTATTCGCTGTCCGTTAGAGTGATAAATGTTCTGGGTGCCAGTTTGATCAAGCCTTGGAGTAGAGCCTCCTCGACTTGTTTCACGCTGTAGTCATCCGAGGTAAATTCACATTTGTATCTACTGGATATTAATCCTTCCGACACATCAAGGACATCCATCTTCTTAGGAAAAGGGGACCTTTCAGCACCGAATACCTTCAAGTTAATTTTCCTTGAATGGTAGGCGTGCCTAGATTCCCTCTTACAAGAAGAGGACAATCTTGGCCGTCTCTGAGGCTGTGAGGTTTTCCGTAAGCGAGGCGAACGTGCCCCCCTTCCATCAGGTCTCGCAGTCTCATTCACCGTAGCCTCATTATCTACCTGTGTGTGTGTGTGTGTGTGTGTGTGTGATCGAGTTTGTGGCCTGTGAAATTTGCGTGTTCTTTTGTTTTTCGGAGCGTATCTTTGCCTCCTTTGCTGCCTGAGCCTAGATTCTAGGATCCCTGGAGGGAGCTGACGCACTGCTGGGGGTGGGGAGCTTCTGGCAGCTAGTCCCGCACTGTGGTTTGAGACTAATCTTCAGAATCTCCTCCGACCATGGGTTTGGGGGGAACCATATCTCCATTCCATTATGCGTCAGCATTCTATTAAGTTCATCCGTAAAGCACCCCGGGGAGGAGAGGTTTGCGATGTGAGCATAATAGATGCAACACATAATTTTGGTCGAGTTCTCATTCTCGACGTAGAGAAATGTAGGGTTTCCTTTAGACTCCGCAACAGCAGCTTTAGCAACCTTGGCGTAGGTGCTATTCACTTTATTTTCTTCATCTTGTCTTTTTTGATTAGCCTTTTTTTTCAACATTTATTTTTTGATCGGGCAAACCATGGAGAACGTCTTATGTTCTCCAGCGAAATTCAGGCACTTTATAGAAGTGCTCTTACAGCTTCTCTAAGAATGTGTATCCGACGCGCAGATAAAGCACAGAAGAACGTTCTCCCTGGGGCAGGTGGTCGTCGTGTGCTCTTCATACTTGTAGCATTTAAGGCACAGCTGGAGGTCGATAAACTCCTCACGTTTGATCTGCTCAGGGCAAATACGAACGTTAAAGAGGAGCATACCTTCCTCCGTGGCCTTAACCGCCATTGCCGTATCACAAAAGACAATTTTGAATATGTGCGTGTATTCCTTGAATTTAATGATTTCATCTACCTTCACCCAGGTGTGTTTTTTTCTACTTCTGCATGAATTTCTTCGATGTTGTGCCTCCTAACCCATGGATCGAGGCGGCGAAGGATAATGCTACGGTGTGTCTTTATTTGAGATGGAGTGTGAGGCTTGAGGTTGATCGTTTTTAGGCATTCTGCTGCTTTAGGAGGGGTGAGGACCTTGCATTCGCCCTCCTTTGAGCAAATAGCCACATATCCATTGTGTGTGTCTATTAGCCTTACTAGGGCAATCCCGTAAATTTTAGAAAAAAGCCCCCACCCCCCTCCGATCTGGCTTAGGGCCATCGGAGATGGTCTTCATCGGTATCCACCGGGTCTCCCTCATTTATTTTTCCATATCCTCATGAGCAAGGATTGGAAGAACAAACTTAAACAGAAGAAAAATACCCCGCAGAGTGATTGTGAGTGTTTGACTGTGTGTGTGTGTGTGTAGTTTTGAGAGAGACTTATCACCACTTTTTAAGAGAGAAACAGAGAGAATTTGAATGTGGGGGAATTCCATGTGGAATTTCTTTTCCAGCGCGGAAGTGATATCCATGCGCTTTGGAAGATTCTAGAATTTGCTTAGGCTTAAATTGGTAAGCGTCTGCCCCCATCCAAAAGTGGTAGCCTCGAATCGCGTCCACCAAAGGCCACCTTTACGCGGGTTAGAATCGCCTCGGCGTGAAGATTCGAGGCCATTCGAGAGTAGCGCTGTTTCCCCCACCCCTGCGGGGGAAGCCTCGGATATATATAGGGCTCGTCTTCCATGTGGGAGACACAGAGTTGAGGAGTCTCGCCTGGCCTCAAGAAGTTTCCCCTAGTTCCAAGTCAGGTGCTAACGACAAAGCAACGTGACAGCTGAACTTTTGTGTCTTGGAATTAACCCAGCCAGTGTGTTAATTCCATTTGACGATCGCCACCGAGCGATTTTTCCGACTCCACTCATCAACTCCTGTCAAAACCCTCTTCGTTCACCCCTCGTTTTCGGGTAGCAGAAATACTCTCACCTGGACCGGACGTTACCGCCTCCTCCTTTTGGAGGGGGGCGCTCAGAAGCTCTGAGCGCAATCGCCTCATGTTGATTGCCTGCAGAAGACATCTGTGAAGCCTTACCCTGACGCCTCACCCGGAATCTTCCGTAAGCCAACCCCTCTCCCCCTTCAGCAACCTATTTGAGTTAATATTCCCCATCTGAATAGTCTCCTTCTGTAATACATTAATTTTTTAACTTCATAGTCTCGTGTGTAACTCAGCAATTCCACCCTCGTTTACCAATGTGATTTTTCCCATTAATTCTCGTATTTTATGTAAATAAAATTATATTTTTGTAAATGCATCTTTAAATAACCTTGAGCTTTGCCTTTGCCCAAATTTTACCTGCCCTCGTTGCACTCTTTCTTGCTGTTCCGCGCGTTGAAACTCGTGGCCTTCCGTCCCTTTTCGGTTCGCCTTTAAGTTATTGGTCCCTCCCCAATAGATATAATATGGTATTGATATAATGTAATGTCATACAACGACATTAAGGAAAAGTGTACCAGTCCAAAATATATAATCTACAATGGCACTTTACCTTCCTTCTAGGGCGCTTATCAAATACCTGCAGGTTGATATCCGTCCAAGGAGACTCGATGAAGAGTTCAGAGAGGAAGGGGGGAAGCAAGTTCACTCTTCGCTATGGGCGCACAAAAGCAAGTGAAAACTTTCACAGTTTTTAATTTACCAAAAATCGTAATGAAAATTACTCAGTATCACTGCTAAAACTTGTCCAAAAGGATTTACTAAACGCGTGGTACAACGTAAAAAACTCACTACGAGATAAAATTAAGCAGTAGCACAATCTTCACAAAAGTATAAAGAATCAGACGATCTAAGGCAACCATAGCAGTCATGAAAAGGAGGCTAGACATACTTTGCTTTAATTAGTGGAAGGAGGGGATTAGACTATCCATCTATGAACCTTAATTATGGGGTACAAAATCCTGAAACAACTTTATTTGAGATTTTATGTATGTAATGATACTGAGGTTTAGCGTGAACAAACCAGGGCTTAGATTGAAATTTAGGAACACGTTAATGGAGATATATTCTAATATATTTCTCGAAATATAATTGCTTCATTTTATGGCTGGTTTGGCACTGTTCCAGTTAATGCTATGGTTAAGATTGTACATACATATGTAGATAAAGCGCAGATTGTTCACTGTGATTACGTACATTGGCTTGATGTTGCTTAACTCGGACATCTAGCTCTTTCCCGGTTTGTCCATAATAACATTTTTGGCAGTTGTTGCAGCCTATCGAATAAACAATGCCAGGGCGGGAGGGGGAAATTTTTGACAAAGATGCGATAAATTGTAGTCTCGTACTTAAAAATAACATTTATGTTCAAAGGCCTAAGTAAACGAGGTAATTTAATGAAAATATGGTTATAGGGTAAAACTAATAAGTTTTTGGCCTGAAACTTTGGGATATTAACATTAGTTTGATAATAAGAACGCTTGACGGACTTATAACAATTGTCGAGAAAGTACAAATGGTAACACAAATTTATCCCTATTTTATATATTCTATCGACTTCTTTGTCTAGGTATTCTGGTGAGACATTTTGAATGGCACGCAAAAACATAGAGGAGAAAACACTTTGTTTGATGTTATCATAGTGGTTAGAATAAAAGTGTATAAAAGAGTTTATGGCTGTGGGTTTTCTATATATTTCTTATTTGAAACAATGGTTTGTCCAATGAATTAGAATATTTAGGAAAGTGACTGTGCGATCTTTTTCAACTTTAAAAGTAAATTTAATCGAGGACACTAAGGTGTTAATTTTAGTAAGAAATGTATTACTATTTAAATTATTAAGACAAAAGCAAAGGATGTTATCAACATATCATATCCAAGCTATGTGTGTCATTAATTTGGGGAAATATTCTAGATTCGGAGAATTCTATGTATAGGTTTGAGAGTACAGGGGACAAACGATTTTCCATTGCCATTCCAAAGATTTGGCGATAAAATTTTCCATTAAAGATAAATTTGCAATTGTCGATGCAAAGAGCAATGAGTTTAATCAAGGTAGAAGCGGGTATAGGGCGAGCAACTGTGTCGAGGTGTTCTTCAAGGAGATTCAAGAGATTGGGTACGGGAATTTTAGTTAAAAGGGAACAAACATCGAAACTAACCAGGCTAAAATTATCAGGGTACGGGAGCTCATTAAGTTTACTAATGAGGTGCATATTATTGATAATTTGTGAATTGGAAATGGTCCCACCCAAAGAGCTTAGTAGAGAGGCTAACCATTTTGATAGGGTATAAGAAATACACCCAACTGAGCTAATGATGGGGCGCATTGGGTTATCAGGTTTATGGGTTTTAATAACACCATAAAGGTAGGGAAGGGAAGCATTTGAAGATTTAAATTTGCTAATATGGTCAGGGGATCTTTTAAGTAGAAAGCGAACAGTTGAGTAAAATTCTCCGTTTACTCGGTCATTAGGATTCCTACTAAGAGCCTCATAGGTAGAGGTATCCGAAAGTAAGATATTCATTTCCAACTAATGACGAGGTAAACGGAGGATTTCACTCAACTGTTCGCTTTCTACAAAAAGGATCCCCTTTAAGTATAAAGCTCTCTTCTTGCTTGATTCTATGCTGGGTAAGGTGGTCCTAAATTTCCTTAAAGATAAGAGGAATTTTGGAGCTGGATTCAATATTCTTTATTCGGCGAGAACTTGGAAGCCCTTCAGATGTCTTTTCTTGATTAGAGAGTTCATCTTTAAGCATTTTGTTTGTTTGAATAGGTTTATTGTGCAATAGCGTACATTTCTACATGATATAATACAAATACAATAATAATATATGACATAATAATATATAAATATACATAACTTAAGCGTACACATTACACAAAGCGGGGAGCCCGCCGGTGTCAGTGTGCAGCAAGATGTGGCGGAGTGTCCCACGCGTGGCTTGCCTGTTGCTAGTGGGTGGGGGCGGTCCTCACCACCCGTCGCCCGGCTGGGCGCGGGCGGCGATCAGCGCTGAGGGGCTGCTGTTCTCAGCACCTCCAGCAGCTCGTTTATCGGTGTATGGCGGACCACCTGGGTGGCTCTTGCCTCTCGCGCCCTAAGTAGGGCGCCTCTTAGAGGGTAAAGGGCTGGCGCTGGCTCTAGCCTGAGGCGGGCGGTGGCTGGGCAGGAGAAGAGGTAGTGCACCAGTGGGCGCCGAGAGTGGCCACCGCAGTGTTCGCACATCCCCGCCACAAAGTTGGCGTGCAGCTCTTCCCACGTGGAGTAGCCCAGCCTGACATGCTGCAACAACACGCCGTTCGCTCTGGGCTGCTGGTAGGCTGCGTTCAATGGGTGATAGACTGCGGCTGCAGCATATCACACCGCTTGCTTTTTGGTTGCCTCCCATTCTTGGTGCTGCTGGTGGGCATTGTGGGCGGCCATGCATGCAGTCTCGTTGCCGCGCACGCGCACATGGCTGGAAATCCCGTTTGAGATGGACCCGCCTGCCCTGACCTTTCAGGTCCTGCAGGGTGCACAGGATGGTGGTGGTGAGGTGGATGTTTTCCCTGGTGCGAGCGTGGGCGTGCTGCAGTGCCTGCAGCCCAGACCGGGAGTCCGTGTGTATCACCACAGTGGCCTCCCGGCGGAGCAGAGCGTGCTGGAGGGCGTGCAGGATTGCTATCAGCTCCCTCTGTATGGTAGAGCAGTGGTCTGATGTCCTACACACCCGCGTCAGACCGCTCGTGACGAAGGCGGCGCCGGACCTCCCGCTGTCGGGGCCGACGGAGCCGTCGGTGAAGTAGACTGCGCTGCCCGGCTCCGTGACCTCAGACATGGCTCTAAGGGTGTGATGACGTAGCTCCTCGGTGAAGCATTGCGCTTTGTTGATGGGCAGCTGTGTGGCGGTAAAGTCGGCGGCGGAGGGATTCCATGGTGGTGGTGAAGCGTAGGCGGGGTGGGGGGTGTCGGGGTCGCGCCAAAGCCAGTTCCCTGCCTGGCTTAGGTTGTTGGTTGCTAAGGTGACGTTTATGAGCCACCTGTTTTTACGCAGGCACTCGATGCCCGGCGCCACGGACATCTGGAGTCTCCTCTGTGCCACGCCCTCCACTTAGCGCTGGAGCACTCTGGCCACCCGACAAGCCCCAATGCAGTCCACCTTGGCGGTGAGGGGCACCAGTCGGGCCTCACTCTGCATGAAACAGGCACTGCACCACCTCGGTGCCCCCAACATGGTCCTCATGTCGGTGTTTTGCACCACCTCGAGGCGCTGCTGCTGCCAGGGTAGAGCTACAAGGACCGTTGCACTGTAGGCCACTAGGGAGCGCACTGCCTGCAGGTAGTAGAGGCAGAGGACGGAGAAGGTTGCACCAGCGCTCGGCCGCATCATGTCCCTCATCACGTTGAGCTGGGCCTGCGTTCGTTCCCTCAGGTGCGTGACATGGTGCGTGAAGGACAGCCGCCTGTCCACCCAGACCTCGAGGTACTGGTAGGAGTCGGTCCAGGCCAGCTAGACTCCCTGGACGCGCAGCTGCTGGTCAGCAGGCGTGGAAGTCTTGATGGCCTTGCCCGGGACTTCTCTGCCGAGATCTTGATTCCCAGCTCTTCGCAGTTGGCAATGATAAGGTGCAGTGCCTCTTAAGCCCGCGCGAGCTTGTTGCCGCGCCTGGTGACGACGAGGGCCAGGTCGTAAGCGTAACTGAGCAGGATGGTTCCTCCCGATAGGGGAGCGCCACCAACTGCTCCATCAGCACGTTGAAGAGGAACGGGCTGAGGATGCTGCCCTGGAGCGTCCAGTTCTCGAAGGTAAGGTGGGGAGACTTCTGACCCTGGAACTTCACACGGGCCCGGCGCTGCTGAAGTTAGTCCTGGAGCCAGTCCAGCAGTCTCCCTCGGATGCACTCCCTCAAAAGGACAGCTAGTAGGGCGCGGGGGCTGGCCAGCTCGAAAGCCTTCTTGAGGTCAAGGAAAAATACGATGGTGGGATGGTTGTTGGCGTAACCAGGAGGGTGATGAGGCAGTCCGCCGTGCTCACCCCCATGGTTTAACTGAACACGTGGGGGTGAAGGCTCACCACGCTCCACTGTAGGTGACTCAGCACCATCCTCTCCGCGGGTTTTTCAGTGCAGCTCAGGAAGGAGATTGGCCTGAAGGTGGTGGGATGCTTCGGCTTGGAGATGGGCTGGATGTTGGCGTCCTTCCAGGAGGGCGGCAGATGGTCTGCCAGCCACGACGCGTTGACAAGGGCCAACAGCGCAGCGTCCCCGGCGGGCCCAACGTGTGCCAGCATGGAGTACCGCACTCCATCGGGCCCAGGGTGTGCCAGCATGGAGTACCGCACTCCATCGGGCCCCGCCGCTGTGTCACGCCCTTGCAAGCTCCTCTAGCATGAAGGGCTGATCCGTCGCGTGCGGCTGGACCTGCGCCTCCCTGATCTCTTCGTCACACTGTGGGTGTAGCTGCTGCTGGAGGTGGCGGGTGTGGGGAGGGAGCTGCTCACTAGTACCCTTCGCTGTGAAGCAGTTCGCCAGCCTATCTGCCTCTTGCTGTGGGCTTTGATGGGTGGCTAGGCGGGTCGGGGCAGCGCCTGAGGCCTTCCTAAAGCACTCCCAAAGATGACCAAGGGAGGTGTGTTGGCTGAAAGAGGCGCTTACTCCAGCCACTTTGCTTCTCTGACGCTCAACGACACCTGCCGCGCGCGGGTGACCACGTCCTTCAGGAGCCGCAGGTTGGTGGCGGTCGGGCGCTTCTCGTACAGCCTTCTGTAGACGTTGAAGCGGTGATTGTGCTCCCGGACCTCCTCGTTATAGAACTACCAGTCCGGGCGCCGGCGGCGGTTTGAGGTTGTCCTGGGCATGGCCGCCGTGAGGTCCCTCTCCTGCTAGTACAGGTTCATGGGTGGCACGTACGTGGACAACCACTCGTCCATGGCGGCTTGGAACTTGGCCCAATCCGCCCTCCTGACGTTATACTGCGGCGGCGGGAGAGGAGGAGCTGGTGGGGCCATGGTGAGGGAGGTGAGGGTTCCGTAGTGGTCGCTGGTGAAGGTGGGGTGGACCTGCCAGGTGGCGCCAGGCTGTAGGTCACCCGACACCTGCTTGAGGTCGAGCCGCCCTCCCATGGACGCGCGTGGCTTCTCCAATGTTGAGGAGGTCGACATGGAGACTTCTTCGAGCAGGTCAGCCAGGTGGCATTCAATCGCGTTAGTGCGTGACACAGAGTTTAGCACGGGGTAGTGGGCGTTGAAGTCGCCCGCCATAAGGAGGCTGGAGTGGGATTCGTGGGAGAGCAGCTTCCCTGCCTCCAGCGGGTACCGCTAAACGGCCTGCATACACGCGGAAGTTTAACATACACAAATAGCATTCATTTTTATACATTTAATTTGTTGCCCTAATATTAAATTCATTCTCTCTATTCACATTAACTCATTTTGAGTGTTATTACACTATGATAAAGTCTCAAAATTGCTATTTAATACCAAGAAAGCAACTGATAAGACATTTTCCTTTAATATTATGACACAGAGTAACTTACTCTTTAGGGCCCCGATATAAACGAACCGAGCTCATATCAGACCGCTCATTACATTCAATATGAATTCTAGATAATAAAATATTTCCTAACTTTACTTAATTTAATTTACTTGCACTCTTTTACATCTTACAGAAGCCAAAAAAATCCATTATATTAATTGTTCTCTAAAGTCATGCCTTACATGGTTGCAAATCCTACAATTTCTCTTATTTCAGGGCTGTAAAGCGAACATTATTTTTTATCGTCAATTAAACTCGATTTATATTAAATATATAGAATAAATTAGATGTTAATTATTTTCTATAGACTTTTAAACTAATTTTATATTTCAATAAACCAAAATCATTATATTCCAGTCTTTGATTTCTTTTTTAAGATCGTTTAAAGTATCTTTTAACAACGGAAAGAAAAAATTATTTAATTACTGGTAAAAATAAGGAAGTATTTGAGAGAATGAAGATAATTTGGAAAAATATGACTAAGCAGTTTAATCGAGATTATAGTGCAAAAGAGAGATATTTAAGACCGGAGAACAGTCTTCCTTTCCGAACACATCATTCGCATTCACTTTCCTGGAGTGTAATTTTAGGTTTAATGTGAACCCAAGATTTTATAAAACTACAAAGTGCTCATATTTGAGGTAGCTTCGATTGTCTCATTCAATCTTGCAACGTGAGCACTAAAATTATACCCCTTCACTGCGCGATAAATGATATCAACTAGTGAGAATAGTACTGGACATGTAATTCAGAAGGGACTGATATGAGAATGTGTGATCAGCAAGACGAATGGTTATGACGAGCATCGAAGCTTTCTCTCGAATCTTTTCTTATGTGATGGCTAATCACGGAGTCTTGTACGATGAATTTAAAATAATGATGCACGAGAATGTAATTAAATATTTATTTTTTTATTTCAATAGTATGTCTAGCAGTGGCTTGTGACGCTATAGCCGCACACTAAAATGTAACATGAGACATATTTGTATCGCATTTTTTCCATAAGCCTTGAAACCAGAGATGCATAAGATGAGATAGCATAGAGTTTTCCAATTAAGTAATCGAGCGACCCCTTGCAACTTTCCTCGCTTAGTAACCCTGAAAATCTAATCACGCGTAGAAACAGAAGTGAGAAAATTGAGACAGGCAATGACAACTTTCTTATACCCCGCTCGTCGTAACTAATTGCCAGGAATAATGGGTATCAGGGAACCTCTCTCTTTATCCTGATTCTTTTTTCAACTCCAGTGAACAGAACAGAAAATACAGTAAACTATCATTCACATCATAAATCTTGTGACCATCAAAAATATTCTTGTCACCATTAAAAATGTTCTTGTCCGATCATTAATGTTCTTTTAACTATCAAAGATGTTCTTGTTATAATCATAAATGTTATTCTCACCATCCAAATCTTTTAGTCACTATCAAAAATTTTCCTGCCCCAATCATAAATATTCGTGTCACTATAAAAATGTTAATGTCACCATAAAAAATGTTCCTGTCACCATATAAAATGTTGTAGTCACCATTCAAAATGTTATTGTCATCATCATAAATGTTCTCACAATCAAAATGTTCTAGTCATCAGAAAATTAATTGTTCCAATCATAAATATTCGTGTCACCATGAAAATGTTCATGTCACCAACAGAAAAGGTTCATGTCACCATTAAACATGTTCTTGTCACCATATAAAATGTTGAGGTCACCATCAAAAATGTTCTTGTCATCATAACAAATTATTCTCACCATCCAAATGTTCTAGTCATTATCAAATTTTTTGGTCCAATAATAAATATTCGTGTCACCATAAAAATGTTCATGTCAGCAACAAAAATGTTCATTTCACCATTAAAAATGTTCTTGTTACCATATAAAATGTTTTAGTCACCATCAAAAATGTTGTTGTCATCATCATAAATGTTCGCATCATCAAAATGTTTTAGTCACTCTTAAAAACTTTCTTGCCCCAATCATAAATATTCGTATCACTATAAAAATATTCATGTCACCAATAAAAATAAACATATTACCATTAAAAATGTTCTTGTAAACATATAAAATGTTGTAGTCACCATCATAAATGTTCTTGTCGGATTATAAATGTTCTTTTCACCATCAAAAATGTTCTTGTCATCATCATAAATGTTCTCACCATCAAAATGTAATAGTCATTATTAAAAGTTTTCTTGTTCCGATCGTAAATATTCGTGTCACTATAAAAATTTTCATGTCACCAACAAAAATGTTTATTTTACCATTAAAATGTACTTGTCACCATATAAAATGTTGTAGTCACGATCTAAAATGTTCTTGTCATCATCATAAATGTTCTCAACATCAAAATGTTTTAGTCGCTATAAAAAATTTCTTGCCCCAATCATAAATATTCGTGTCACTATAAAAATGTTCATGTCACCAACAAAAATGTTCGAGTCACCATTAAAAATTTTCTTGTTAACATATAAAATGTTGTAGTCACCATCAAAAATGTTCTTGTCGGAGTATTGTTTTTTTCACCATCAAAAATGTTCTTGTCATCATCATAAATGTTCTCACCATCAAAATGCTCTAATCATTTTTTAAAAAATTCTTGTTCCAATCAAAAATATTCGTGTCACCATAAAAATGTTCATGTCAACAACAAAAATGTTCATTCCACCATAAAAATGTTCTTGTAACCATATAAGATGTTGTAGTCACGATCAAAAATGTTCTTTTTATCATCATAAATCGTTCTCACCATCAAAATGTTTTTGTCAATATTAAAAATTCCTTGCCCCAATCAGAAATTTTCGTATCAATATAAAAATGTTCATGTCACCAACAAAAAGGTTCTCGTTACCATTAAAAATGTTTTTGTCACCATATAAAATGTTGTACTCACCATCAATAATGTTTTTGTTCGATTATAAATCCCCTTTTAACCATCAAAAATGTTCTTGACATCATCATAAATGTTCACACCATCAAAATGTTCTAGTCATCAAAACATTTCTTGCTCCAATCCTAAATATTCGTGTAACCATAAAAATATTTATGTCACCATTAAAAATGTTCTTGTCACCATATAAAATATTGTTGTCACCATCAAAAATGTTCTTGTCATCCATATAAATATGTTCACTATCAAAGTGTTTTAGTCACTATAAATTTTTTTTTGTCCTAATCATAAATATTCGTGTCACCATTAAAAATTTTCTTGTTAACATATAAAATGTTGTAGTCACCATATTAAATGTTCTTTTCGGATCATAAATGTTCTCTTCGCCATCAAAAATGTTCTTGTCATCATCATAAATGTTCTTCTCACCATAAAAATTTATAGTAACTATAATTTTTTTTGTGTCAATCATAAATATTCGTGTCATCATCAAATTGTCCATGTCACAAACAAAAATATACTTGTCATATTAAAAATGTTCTTGTTAACATATAAAATTTTGTACTCACCATAAAAAATGTTCTGGTCAGATTATAATTGTACTTTTCACAATCAAAAATGTTCTTGACATCATCATAAATGTTCTCACCATCAAATTGTTCTAGGCCTCTAAATTTTCTCGTTCCAATCATAAATATTCGTGTCACCATAAAAATGTACATGTCAGCAACAAAAATGTTCATGTCACCATTAAAAATGTTCATGTCAGTAACAAAAATGTTCATGTCACTATTAAAATGTTCTTATCACCATATAAAATGTTTTAGTCACCATCAAAAATGTTCTTTTCATCATCATAAAAGTTCTCACCAGCTAAATGTTTTGGTTACTATCAAAGATTTTCTTGTCCCAATCATAAATATTCGTGTCTCCATAAAAATGCTCATGTCACCATCAAGAGCTGTTCTTGTCACCATATAAAGTGTTGAAGTCCCTATCAGAAATGTTCTTGTCATCATCAGAAATGTTCTCACCATCAAAATGTTCTAGTCACTATAAAAAAATTTCTGGCTCCATTCATAAATATTCGTGTCACTATAAAAATGTTCATGTCACCAAAAAAAATGTTCATGTTACCATTAAAAATGTTCTTGTCACCATATAATATGTGGTAGTCACCATCAAAAATGTTCTTGTCGGATTATAAATGTCCTTGTTACCATCACAAAAGTTCTTGTTATCATCATAAATGTTCTCACAATGAAAAAGGTTCTAGTCATTATTAATTTTTGTTTGTTCCATTTATAAATATTCCTGTCAACAATAAAATGTTCGTCACCAACAAAAATGTTCATTCCACCATTAAAAATGTTCTTGTCACCATATAAAATGTTGTAGTCACCATCAAAAATGGTATTGTCATCATCATAAATGTTCTTACCATCAAAATGTTTTAATCACTTTCAAAAACTTTCTTGCCGAATCATAAATATTCGTGTCAAAATAAAATGTTCTTGTCACCATTAAAAATGTTCGTGTTAACATATTAAATGTTGTAGTCAGCATCAAAAATGTTCTTGTCGGATTATAAATGTTCTTTTCAAATTCAAAAATGTTCTTGTCACCATCAGAAATGTTCTCACCATCAAAATGCTCTAGTAATTATTAAATATTTTCTCGCTTCAATCATGAGTATTCGTGTCACTATAAAAATGTTCATGTCACCAACAAAAATTTTCTTGTCATCATTAAAAAGCTGCTTGTTAACATATAAAATGTTGTAGTCACCATAAAAAAGTTCTAGTCATCATCATAAATGTTCTTCTCACCATCAAAATGTATCAGTCACTATAAAAATTTTTCTTGTGCCAATCAAAAATAGTCGTGTCACTATAAAAATGTTCATGTCACCAATAAAAATGTTCTTGTTACCATTAAAAATGTTGTTTTCACCATACAAAATGTTGTAGTTACCATCTAAAATGTTCTTGTCATCATGATTAATGTTCTCACCATCAAAATGTTCTAGTCATTATAAAAAAATTTCTTGTTCTAATAATGAATATTCGTGTCACCATAAAAATGTTCATGTCCCTAACAAAAATGTTCATTTCACCATTAAAAAAGTTCTTGTCACCACTTATAATCTTGTAGTCACCATCAAAAATGCTATTGTCATCATCATAAATGTTCCTCTCGCCATCAATATGTTCTAGTCACTATCAAACATTTTCTTGTCCCAAACATAAATATTCGTGTCACCATAAAACTATTAATTTCACCAACAAAAATGTTCTTGTTACCATTTAAAATGTTGTAGTCACCATCAAAAATGCTATTGTCATGATCATAAATGTTCCTCTCACCATAAAAATGTTCTAGTCACTATCAAAATTTTTCTCGTCCGAATCATAAAAAATCGTGTCACCATAAAAATGCACATGTCACCATTAAAAAATGTTCTTGTTACCTTTTAAATTTTGTAGCTACCATCAGAAATGTTCTTGTCATCATCAATAATGTTCTCACCATCAAAATATTTTAGTCACTATCAAAATATTTCTTATCCCAATCATAAATATTCGTGTCACTATAAAAATGTTCATGTCACCAACAAAAATGTTCTTGTTACCATTACAAATGTTTCCTGTCACTATATAAAATGTTTTAGTCACCATCAAAGAAGGTTCTTGCCATCATCGTAAATTTTCTCACCATCAAAATGTATTAGTCACTATAAATTTTTTTCTCGTGCCAATCATAAATATTCGTGTCACTATAAAAATGTTCATGTCACCAATAAAAATGTTCTTGTTACCATTAAAAATGTTGTTTTCACCATACAAAATGTTGTGGTTGCCATCTAAAATGTTCTTGTCATCATGATTAATGTTCTCACCATCAAAATGTTATAGTCATTATCAAAAAATTTCTTGTTCTAATAATGAATATTCGTGTCACCATAAAAATTTTCATGTCACCAACAAAAATGTTCATTTCACCACTAAAAATGTTCTTGTCACCATTTAAAATTTTGTAGTCACCATCAAAAATGTTCTTGTCATCAACATAAATGTTCTCACCATATAAATGTTTTAGTTATTTCAAAAATTTCTTGTCCTACTCATAAATATTCGTGTCACCATAAGTATGTTCATGTCACTAACAAAAATATTCTTATCACCATTAAAAATGTTCTTGCTAACATATAAAATCCTGTAGTCACCATAAAAAAATGTTCTTGTCAGAAGAAAAATGTTCTTTTCATTATCAAAAATGTTCTTGTCATCATCATAAATGTTCTTATCACCATCAATATTTCTAGTTACTATAAAAATTTTCTTGTCCCAATCATAAATATTCGTGTCAACATAAAAATGTCCATGTCATCAACAAAAATGTTCTTGTACCCATTACAAAATGTTCTTGTTAACATATAAAATATTGTAGTCACCATAAAAAAGTTCTTGTCATCATCATAAATGTTATTCTCACCATAAAAAGGTTCTAGTCAATATCAAATTTTTTCTCGTCCGAATCATAAAAATTCGTGTCACCATAAAAATGCTCATGTCACCTTTGAAAAATGTTCTTGTTACCATATAAAATATTGTAGCTACAATCAAAAATGTTCTTGTCATCATCAATAATGTTCTCACCGTCAAAATTTTTTAGTCACTATCAAAAATTTTCTTATCCCAATCATAAATATTCGTGTCACCATAAAAATGTTCATGTCCCCAACAAAAATGTTCTTGTTACCTTTACAAATGTTCTTGTCACTATATAAAATGTTTTAGTCACCATCAAAAATTTTCTTGTCATCATGATTAATGTTATCACCATCAAAATGTTCTAGTCATTATAAAAAAATTTCTTGTTCTAATAATGAATATTCGTGTCACCATAAAAATTTTCATGTCACCAACAAAAATGTTCATTTCACCACTAAAAATGTTCTTGTCACCATTTAAAATCTTGTAGTCACCATCAAAAATGTTCTTGTCATCAACATAAATGTTCTCACCATATAAATGTTTTAGTTATTTCAAAAATTTCTTGTCCTACTCATAAATATTCGTGTCACCATAAGTATGTTCATGTCACTAACAAAAATATTCTTATCACCATTAAAAATGTTCTTGCTAACATATAAAATCCTGTAGTCACCATAAAAAATGTTCTTGTCAGAAGAAAAATGTTCTTTTCACTATCAAAAATGTTCTTGTCATCATCATAAATGTTCTTATCACCATCAATATTTCTAGTTACTATAAAAATTTTCTTGTCCCAATCATAAATATTCGTGTCACCATAAAAATGTCCATGTCATCAACAAAAATGTTCTTGTACCCATTACAAAATGTTCTTGTTAACATATAAAATATTGTAGTCACCATAAAAAAGTTCTTGTCATCATCATAAATGTTCTTCTCACCATAAAAAGGTTCTAGTCAATATCAAAATTTTTCTCGTCCGAATCATAAAAATTCGTCTCACCATAAAAATGCTCATGTCACCTTTGAAAAATGTTCTTGTTACCATATAAAATATTGTAGCTACAATCAAAAATGTTCTTGTCATCATCAATAATGTTCTCACCGTCAAAAATTTTTAGTCACTATCAAAAATTTTCTTATCCCAATCATAAATATTCGTGTCACCATAAAAATGTTCATGTCCCCAACAAAAATGTTCTTGTTACCTTTACAAATGTTCTTGTCACTATATAAAATGTTTTAGTCACCATCAAAAATGTTCTTGTCATCATCATAAATGTTCTCACCATCAAAATGTATTAGTCACTATAAAATTTTTTCTTGTGCCAATCATAAATATTGGTGTCACTATAAAAAGGTTCATGTCACCAATGAAAATGTTCTTGTTACCATTAAAAATGTTGTTTTCACCATACAAAATCTTGTAGTTACCATCTAAAATGTTCTTGTCATCAAGATTAATGTTTCACCATCATAAATGTTCCTCTCGCCATCAATATGTTCTAGTCACTATCAAACATTTTCTTGTCCCAAACATAAATATTCGTGTCACCATAAAAATATTAATTTCACCAACAAAAATGTTCTTGTTACCATTTAAAATGTTGTAGTCACCATCAAAAATGCTATTGTCATCATCATAAATGTTCCTCTCGCCATCAATATGTTCTAGTCACTATCAAACATTTTCTTGTCCCAAACATAAATATTCGTGTCACCATAAAAATATTAATTTCACCCACAAAAATGTTCTTGTTACCATTTAAAATGTTGTAGTCACCATCAAAAATGCTATTGTCATGATCATAAATGTTCCTCTCACCATAAAAATGTTCTAGTCACTATCAAACATTTTCTTGTCCCAAACATAAATATTCGTGTGACCATAAAAATATTTATTTCACCAACAAAAATGTTCTTCTTACCTTTAAAAATATTGTAGTCACTATCAAAAATGTTCTTGTTTCAATCATAAATATTCGTGTCACCATATAAATGTTCATGTCACCAACAAAATGTTTTTGTCACCATTAAAAATGTTCTTGTTTTCAAATAAAAATGTTGTAGTTACCATCAAAGATCTTCTTCTCATCATCATAAATGTTCTTCTCACCATCAAAATGTTCTAGTTACTTTTAAAAATTGTCTTGTCCCTATCATAAATATTCGTGTCACCATAAAAATGTTTATGTCACCATTAAAAATTTTCCTCTCAGCATATAAAATGTTGTAGTCTAGTCACTATAAAAAAGGTTTTTGTTATCATCAAAAATATTCTGACCATCAAAATGTTTTAGTCACTATAAAATTTTTTCTTGTCCCAATCCTAAATATTCGTGTCACCATAAAAATGTTCTTGTCACCATTAAAAATGTTCTTGTCAACATATCAAATGTTGTAGTCACTATCAAAAATGTTCTTGTCATCATCATAAATGTTCTTCTCACATCAAAATGTTCTAGTCACTATCAAAAAGATTCTTGTCCCAATCATAAATATTTGGGTCACCATAAAAATGTTCATTTCACCCAAAAAAATTTCATGTCATAGTCATTAATGTTTATAGAACTATAAAAAATGTTCTTGTTGTCATCAAAATTGTTCTTGTCACCATCATTAATTTTCATGTAACTATAAAAAGTGTTCTTGCTGTCATCAAAATTGTTCTTGTCACCTTCAAAAATGTTCTAGTCACCATAACAAAAATGTTCCTGTTACCATAACAAATATTTCTTCGTACCAAAAATGTTTCTGGTATCATCAAAAATGTTTCTGTTACCATCATAAATGTTCCTGTAACCATCAAAAATGTTCTTTTCACCATCCAAAATGCTTTTGTCACCGTCAAAAATGTTCTTGTCATTATAAAAAATGTTCTGGTCACCATATAAATGTTCTAGTCACCATAAAAGTGTTCCTGTGGCCATCAAAATGTTCTTATCACTATCAAAAATTTTCTTATCACCAGCATAAATGATCTTGTTACCTCCCCAAAATCCTCCTGTCCCTGGCAAAAATGTTCTTGCCACCATAAAAATGTTTTGTCAACAAAAGTTTTTTCCTCCCATATAACACGGTTCTTGTTACCATAAAGATTATCTTGTTGCTATCAAAAATGTTCTCTCTATCATAAAAATGATTTGTTACCCTCAAATATATTTTCTTCACCATAAAATTGTTCTTGTCACTATCAAAAATGTTCTTCCTACCCTAAAAATGTTCTTCTCTTCATCTAAAATGTTTTTGTCATCCCCCAATTATTCTTGTTACAAAAATGAGGAGTAAACACCGAATACTTGGTGAAATTCAATCTTCAAAGGAAATGATTCGTTCACTCATAAAATTACTACTAATTAACTTCGTGGATAAGTAACATTCGTCTCCTGCGAATAAAAAAAAAAGATCAAATTGTGGTGAGGGAGACGCGGACTTGTGTTTGTTATTGGTGGGGATCAAACACTTTACTGTAAATTTGAAGCTCCCTACATCATTATTAATCTACTCCGATTTGTGGTTAATTGGATTGTGAGTTCTAGTTCCTGCGTTTGGCTTTTATAAATACTCTTCTCACCAGGAAAAATTTGATCAATTTGATATTGCATGTAGCTTTGTAGATTCTTCTTTTTATTACCTCTCTCGCTGTTTCATTTTTAGTAGGATTTTTCCTTTAACTGTCTCTCTCACTTAATTATTCCACCAATTTGTGTGTGGGGGAATTCCACGTGGAATTTCTTTTCCAGCACGGAAGTGACGTCCATGTGTCAAAGAAAATTCTAGAATTTGGTTAGGCTTAAATTGGTAAGCCTCGCTTCCCCATCCACAAGCGGTAGCCTCGAACCGCGTATACCCCGGACCACCTTTTCACGGGTTAGAATCACCTGGTTGTGAAGGTTTGAGGTCATTCTAGAGTAGCGCTGGCCAAACACATCATGTTTCCCCCACCCCTGTGGGGTGAGCCTTGGATGTGTAGGGCTCGTCTTCCAGGTGGGAGATACAGAGTTAAGGAGTCCCGTCAGGATCCAAGAAGCATTCCCTCTAGTTCCAAGTCAGGTGCTTAACAACGAAGCAAAGTGACGGCTGAACTTTTCGTTTCGTTTGAATTAACCCAGCTAGTGAGGTATTTCCATTTGACGAGCGCCACCGAGCGATTTTCCGACTCCACTCATAAACTCCTGTAGAAGCCCTACTCGTTCCCTCCTTGTCTTCGGGTGGCCAAAATACTCTCCCCTGGACCGGACGTTACCGCCCCCACCCTTGGAGAACCGTCATCACGTCAACTTCCCCCTCAGAAGCTCCGAGTGCCCTCGCCCTTACGTGTATTGACTGCAGAAGACATCCGTGAAACCTTACCCTGACGTCTCACCCGGAATCCTCCGTAAGCCAACCGATTTAAGTTAATCTTTCCATTTGAATAGTCTCCTTCTGTAACGCATTAAATTCTAACTTCAGAGTCTGGTGTGTAACTCTGCAATTCCCCCCATATTTATCAATATAATTTTGCCCATTAATTCTCTTATTTTATGTAAATAAAATTATATTTTTGTATATGCCTCTTTAAATAACCTTTAGCTGTACCATTGCCCAAATTTTACCTGACCTTGTTTTGCACTTTATTCTCGCTGCTCCACGCGTCGAAACTCGTGGCGTTCCGCCTCTTTGTCGATTTGCCTTTAAGTTATTAGTCCCTTGCCCATAGATATAATATGGTATTGATATAATATAATGTCACACCACGAGAGGGGAAAATGTTCTACTGGGTACACTAGCTTTCACCCTAACACCATTAAGTAAACATGCTACACGAAACTGTTTCGCAAGATAGCGAAACATTTATGATAAAGTCGAAACACTTGCATCTGGTGACTTCAGCCTTTAAATACATATCTACAAAAACTACCAAAAGTGCAAGCTGTACAATAGAAGATCACTGCAATCAACATTGTAGGGCAAAATTGAGTAATGCCACCATTTTTCACCTTCACCTCAAACGAGGACTGGCCCCTGGTGATCACGCTTGTCTATGGGATTTACCGCAATTACCATTTTGCTCTGTATGTGAATTTCATTATCGAATGGAGGACCTGGTGCACCCACAAAAGGAATTGGCAAAAATACTTGAAATTTTACCTCGTTGATATCGTTAAGAAAAGTTTGGGAAACTTGTGTCGCGGAAAAAGGCGTATAATCACTGCAATGGAAGGACAACGGATGATGAGGGGGGAAAAAGACGATATGGATAAAGGATGGCCGATACTTATATCACAATTCGAACCTATTAACACATAAGGGAAGAGTTAACTCATATGGGCGACGGGGAGTCTAAAAATAGCTTAGTCCTATTGATTACTATTACCTGTAAATGGTAATAGGGCAGGAGCGCTTTGTAGGATATTATTACATTGTGGGTCATTTAATTTAACGTCTCAAAGCCTACACCGTATATGACGAACCTTGAACAATCCCTTAACTTCTACAAATGACCTCAGAGATTTATCTCGTCTTGTAAAGCGAGAAAGAAATGAGGGATGAGACGTTCAGATCAATAAACATACAATAAAGCCATTATTATTACATTTAGAGTGGATAGAAATGATTTGTGTACGATATATATATATATATATATATATATATATATATATATATATATATATATATATATATATATATATATATATATATGAATCCATTAAACCACATTGAAAGAGAAAACGGAATAATTTTTCCTTGCAGTAATATTTTGATTACTGCAGGGAAAAATTATTCCGTTTTCTCTTTCAATGTGGTTTAATGGATTCATTTTCATCATTCTCTCGTGCTACTTTGAGAGATATATACATACATTTATATATATATATATATATATATATATATATATATATATATATATATATATATATATATATATATATATATATATATATATATATATATATATATATATATATATATATATATATATATATATATATATATATATATATATATATATATATATATATATATATACATATATATGCGTACGAGCGCATGTGCACTTTCGGGGTCGTGTGCATCGTAAATTCATGCTGGCACGATTGAAGCGATGAGCTTAGAAAGAAAAATACTGAATCACCAAACTTTATATTTATGGTCAAAAACTTAGAAGTCTTTTATTATGGATTTGATAGCTTTTTGAGCGCAGAGACGTATCGTTATATATATATATATATTTATTTATTTATATGAGAAAAGCTCACAAAGTGCACGTGAGTCAAAGTTATGCAGATACACCCACAAAGGAAAAGTGAAAAACGATTCCAACGCTTTCGTCTTTATTCTTAAAGACCTTTTCAAGGAATGAACAAGAGGCTGGATATACATTGCCTTAAATAGTGGAAGGGTGGATTAGACTACCGACCTCTGAGGCTTAATTAGGGGGTACAAATTCCTTAACAAACCAGGACTAAGATTGAAATTTGGGAACGCGTTAATGGAGATACATTCTAATATATTTCTCGGAATATAATTACTTCATTTTATGACTAGTTTGGCACTGTTCCAGTTAATGTTATGGTTAAGATTGTACATACATATGTATAAAAAGCGTAGATTGTTCACTGTGATTACGTACACTGGCTTGATGTTGCTTAACCCTGACATCTAGTTCCTTCCCGGTTTGTCCATAATATCATTTTTGGCAGTTGTTGCAGCCTATCGAATAAACAATGCCAGGTCGGAGCGGGGGGCAATTTTTGACAAGGATGTGGTAAATTGTAGTCTCGTACTTAAAAATAACATTTATGTTTAGAGGCCTAAGTAAACGAGGAAATTTAATGAAAATATGGTTAAAGGGTAAAACTAATAAGTTTTTGGCCTGAAACTTAGGGATATTAACATTAGTTTGATAATAGGAACGCTTGGCGGACTTATTACAATTGTCGAGAAAGGAAAAATGGTAGCACAAATTTATCTCTATTTTATATATTCTATCGACTTGTTTGTCTAGGTATTCTGGTGAGACATTTCGAAGGGCACGCAAAAACATAGAGGTTAGAATAAAAGTGTATAAAAGAGTTTATGGCTGTGGGTTTTCTATATATTCCATATTTGAAACAATAGTTTGTCGGATGAATTAGAATATCTAGGAAAGGGAGTGTGCGATCTTTTCAACTTCTAAAGTAAATTTAGAGATTGTTAACCGTAACATCAAAGTTAAGAAGCAAACGGACAAGATTCGGATGATTATATATTATAAAACGAAAAAAGTTAACAATCTCATTATGAAAAACAACATCTTCCAAAACTCTTTGATCATAAAATCTACAAAACATAGTTTACAAGTTTACTTGCTTGAATGAAGACTGCAAGCTTCATAACAACTCAAAATCTGTTGGTATTGTTACCACCACACTTTCTAGACGTTTGACAATGCACCTGCAACATGGAATATGGCCCCTCCCCTTTCCAAATCATATGGAGGGTTTACATAACATCAGCTTAACAAGGGATATATTGGTTAATCACTCCACGATCAAAAGAAAAGAGGGAAATAAAGCTAGACTGAACACCTTAGAAGCCATCTTAATTGACGAAGAAAGGCCAGCTATCAACACGACATTAAAGTTGTTTTATAATTCCGCTCAGAGTGGCCTGTTCCCTTGACATAACATTCAAGCGAGGAGGAAAAATATCCCCTAAAATCAGTTTTCTTTTCATTCCCATTTTCATTCTGACTCCACCATTCTTCACCTATAAAGGAGGAAAGACACGCTGAAGATGATCCCATAGATCAAAAGTTCAGAAATTAAAATCAAGTTTGGTTTTTACCAAACACATTTTATTAAAAAAGAGATGAACATAGGAGAAGTTGTTTACCATCTACAAGATGAACTAAAAAAGATAATAAGAAAAAATGAAAGTTTCCAAAGAAAATTAATAAAGGCGAAATATACTATGGTTTTTTACAAAATCTGCATACAAGAAGGTCTGCTACCCATTTACACTAATATCTCGGAGACATCTGTAAGATTTCTGTTCTCTTGTTTCTGTGCAGCATTTTGCATAAGCGTGAACGTAGTGGATGTTTGCGCTAGTTTGCACACGCCAAGGACAAATAACCGATAGTTTTCGGTCATAGATAGAACGTATTCGTGCACCTAGCAGCTTGAATATATATATATATATATATATATATATATATATATATATATATATATATATATATATATATATATATATATAGATATGTGGGAAGAATATACATATATATATATATATGCAACAAAGCCAACAAGGAAAATAAAATTAAGATTATTTTTAATTTCGAAGTTCATTTCAAGTAATGACCAAAATAACAGGAAACTGCACTATATTATCATGTAGAAGAGGAGAGAAAACGCCCAAATTAAACACTTAAACCAATCTTAAGATGAATTAAAAGCATATAGAAAAAAGTAGGGGGAGCGAAAAGTGACAAATAAAAAAGAAAGATAAATACAAAGTAAGATGATTAATGCCACGGAGATTCATATATCTAATGGCTGCCCCTAGGATTGAAAATAACACAATATATATATATATATATATATATATATATATATATATATATATATATATATATATATATATATATATATATATATGTAGAGAGAGAGAGAGAGAGAGAGAAAGAGAGAGAGAGATATTGAGTTACGAGAATTGCTTGGTTAGTCGGATTGGTTGGGAAAGGAGTGAGAGTGCCAGATCGAGAGAGACCTTGAGCGTAGGAAATCTATGGCCTCTAGCGTACACGCCCCTGTTCTGCTCATTTTCTAGCACTTAGGGACAGAGTATTGGAAGAAATGCTCATTCAAATCTATTTCAAATGTCGAGGTCTTCCTAGACCAAACGGTGATCTTCAAAGCATTTAGAACAATGGGGTTTGGTCGAGAGGGAGATGGGTGGAACTCTGAGCCATACTTCAGGCCCATACTCAATGCCATTCGGTATGTATGTAGAGTTAATGTGCCTGAACAAGTGTAAGAGCAAACATCAAAATTACATCTCCATCGGTCAACTACATCTCACTATATTTGAGTTGGGAATAGGTAAATGCAAGTTCAGCCCTCGGATAGGTACTTTTGCCTTCCGGCTTTTTCGTGGAATCTATGGACTTTCCTGATGCCCTGCTCAGATAGATCCTAAGGAACTCTTTTAGGTGAATGTACTTAAATCCTTTTGAGAAAAACGTGCCTTAGCAGCAGTTAATGAGCGGGCATAGGGTCAAGATAACAGCACAAGCCATAAGATTTTGGGCGATGTAGAAAGAGTCATGCAGCTAGCCGATCGCGGCTTTAGAAACAAGAAACTGTCAGTCTGACACCGGATATCAAACCTCTTTATAGAGGTTCAGCGTGAGTCGCCTGGACAATTCGCTCTTGGTTTAATGGCAAGGAAGCTGACGTAGAAGGCATTCTCAGAAGAAGAAAACAGTCATTAGTGAAATTCGTTCTTGTTTGATGGCAAGGAAACCGACGAGGAAGGTGCTCTCAGAGGGAGGAATCGGTTAGTTGGGGAAAAGTTGTCGCTCTTGGTATGATTGCATGGGGGCGACGAGGAAGACGGTTTTAGAATCATTAAACATTCTGTTGGGGAACATTCACTCTTGGTTTGATAGCAAGGAGTCCGACGAAAATGTTAGTCTCAGAACAAGCAAACATTTAGTTAGGGAAAAATCTCTATTAGTGTAATGGGAAGGATGATGACAAAAAGGAAATGTCTTAGAACCAATAAAAGGTTAGTTAGGGCAAATTCACTCTTGGTTTGATGGCAAGGAGACTGGCGAAGAATATTTTCTCAGGACCAGTAATCGGTTAGTTGCGAAAAAGTCGTCGCTCCTGGTTTGATGACTTCGAGACAACGAGGAAGATGGTCTCATAACCAATATACAATTAGTTGGGCTAAAATTGTTTTTAGTTTGATGTGAAAGAGGGCAACAAGGAAGATGATTTCATAACCAGTACAAGGTTAGTTGAGGAAAACTCCTAGCCCTTAGTTTGATGGAATTGGGGCGATGAGGAAGATGGTCTCATAACCAGTACACGGTTAGTTGGGGAAAAGTCTCTCTTGGTTTGATGGCAAGGAGGTCAACAAAGAAGATGGTCTTAGAACCAGTGAAAATTCAGCTAGGGGCAAAATTTCTCTTGGTTTGATGGCAAAGTGGCCGAAGAGGAATATGGTCTCAACGACCAGTAATAGTTTAGTTGGGTAAGAGTTGCTCTTGGTTTTATAGCGAGGAGGCCGACGACGAAGATGGTCTCAGAAATAATAAAGGGTTAGTTGGATAAAATTCGTCTATCTTGGTTTGATGTAAATTAAGTCGACACAAGGAGGATGGTATTAGAACTATTAAACAGTTAGTTATAGAAAAATCGTTCTTGCGTTGATGGAAAGGTGCCCGAGGAGCTAGGTGACATCAGAACTATTAAACGGTTAGTTAGGGCAAAGGTCCTTTAGTTTTGATGAAAAGGAGACTGATGAAAAAGATGATCTTCTAACTGGTGAACAGCTAGTTGGGGTAAACGTCGTATTCCTTGGCTTGATGGCATGGAAGCCGATGTGGAAGGTGGTCTACTATCTAGTTAGTGTGGGAAAAGTTGCTCTTGGTTTTATGATGAAGCGGCTCACGAGGAAGATAGAATGAGAACCAGGAAATGCTTAGTTGGGAAATTTCACTCTTGGTTTGTTTGCTAGATGGCCGACGAGGAAGATGGTCTAATTACCACTCAAGAGTTAGTTGAAGAAAAAGTCGCTCTTGGTATGATGGCAAGGGGGCAAACGAGGAAGGAAGTCTTAGAACTAGTAAAGAGTCAACTAGGAAATATCACTCTTAGTTTGATGGCAATGGGCCAGATAAGGAAGATGGTCTAAGAACCAGTAATCCGTTAGTTGGTGAAAATCGCTCTTGGTTTGATGACAATGAGGCCAAAGAGGAAGACGATCTCATAACCAGCAAACCTTTAGTTGTGTAAAATTACTCTTCGTATGATAGGGAGGAGGTCGAGGAAGAAGATGGTTTCAGAACCAGTAAGCGGTTATCAGGCGCAAATTCGCTCTTGGTTTGATGGTACGAAGGCTGAAGAAGAAGATGACATCAGAACTAGTAAAGGATTATTTGGAGAAATGTCGCCCCTCTTGGTTTGATTGCATGGAGGCGACGAGGAAAATGGTCTTATAGTCAATAAACGGTTAGTTTAGTCAAAGTCGCTCTTGGTTTGATGGCAAAGAGGCCAATGGGAAAGAAGGTTTTATAATTAGTAAATAGTTACTTTGTCAAAATTCGCGCTTGGTTTGATGAAGTGGATGTCGATGAGGAAGATAGTCTCATAAACAGTAAATGCTTAGTTGGGAAAGGTCGCTCTTGCTTTAATTAGAAGGAGGCTTACGAGGAATTGTCTTAGAACTAGTGAACGGTTAGTTGGGAAACAGTCGTCGCTCTTGTTTTTATGGCATGGAGGCTGACGACGAATAGAGTCGCTCTTGGTTTGATGCCCTAAAGCTGACTAGGAAAAGTGTCTCATAACAAGTAAAAGGTTAGTTGGAGAAAAATCGCTTGTACTTGGATGGGAAGGTGGCCGACGAGCAAGATGGTCTCCGAATCCGTTCACGGTTAGTTAGGAAAAGGTCGCATTTGGTTTAATGGCTAGGAGGCCAATGAGGAAGAATGGTCTCAGAACGAGTAAACAGTTATTTTGTCAAAAGTCGTCACTCTTATTCGATGATATTGGGGACAAAGAGGAAGATGGTCTCCTAACCAGTAAACGGCTAGCTGGGGAAAAGTCGCCCTTAGATTTTTGTGAAGGAGCCCGACGAAGATCTTAAATCTAGCAAACGATTAGTGTGTGGTGTTCGCTCATGTGTATTGTAAAGAAGGCCGACGAGCCAGATGTTCTCATAACAGGTAAACGGTTAGTTGGGGAAAAAGCCGCTCTTGGTTTGACTGATGGAGGAAGACGAGGAATATGGTCTTAGGTCCAGTAAACTGTTAATTGGCGAAATGTTTCTCTTGTTTTGATGGCAAGGAGGCCCATCACGAGGATGGTTTCAGAAAAAATAAACATTTTATTTAGGAAAAGTGGTTGTTCTTAGTTTAATGTCATAGGAGCCGACGAGGAAGATGGTCTCATAACCAGCAAACGGTTAGTTGGGGAATACTCGCTCTTAGTTTGATGGCAAATAGGCCAACGAGGAAAATTGTCTCAGAACTTTAAAGAGTCAGTTAGTGGAAAATTGCACTTGGTTTGATGATAAGGAACCCGATGAGGAAGATGGTCTCAGAACCATTAATCGCTTAGTTGGGGAAAAATCCCTTTTGGTTTGATGGCAAGGAGGCCAACGAGAAAGATGGTCTCAGAACAAGCAAACGTTTAGTTGGGACAAAACCACTCTTGGCATGATGGGAAAGAGGCCAAAGAAGGTGGTCTCAGGATGACTAAACGGTTAATTAGGGTCAAGTTTCTCTTGGTTTGATGCCAAACAGTCAGACAAGGAAGATGTTCTTAGAAATAGTAAAGGGTTAGTTGGAGAAAAGTCGTCTTCCTTAGTTTGTCAGGAAGTAGGCTGAAGAGAGTATCTTGCTTGCTCCGCAGTATAGCATGGCGCCTTGTTCTGCATAAATACTTCTGGCTCGTTGAGAGATGCTCGGAGTGAAGGTATCATATATTGTCGTGAAAGCTTTAGTTACACAATCGCATTTACCGTCCTAATTATTCGCATTAGTGAACCTAAACCTTCAGACGAAAACTTCACACATACCATGTCAATGCCAGATTTTTATTAACACATTTAAGCTTAAGTTTGTCACCAGCAACACGTCTAACAAATCGTCTGCCATAATCAGATCGCACTAAATTAAATTTAATTTCGTTGCTGAAATGAATTCTCTCTGAATCTTTATCTCCCCAAACATCAGAAGCCCCCGCATATTTAAGTCTCGCCTTTTGTTTTTTCTTACTGATAATTGGTTTGGTTGATGAAGAAGGACATTTTAAACCAGATTCAGTGTGGCAACGGGACATTGTGAAAGGGCCCACTTCTTTGCCACTTTTGGTCTTAAATTTTCGAGAATTTTTTGCTGTATTCTCGAAGGGAACCTTCCGAGCGAAGCGCCTAAGTACTTTGTCTTTCGGACGGTAGTTATGCCTGGTCGTTCCGTACCGAACAGCCGTGGAGACAGATGCAGCCTCTGGTAGATCCCCGCTGAATTCAAACAGAGAGGATAAAGTGTGAAAACCAACCCCCTCCTGGGACTTGGAGCCATCCGTATACAATGTCATGGATCTAGCATGAGAAGAAGTGTGTCCCTTAAGGCCGAACACGATTATTAGGCACTGTGTGACCTTTGGGAGCAGAGACGTGGTGAAAAATAGTCAAATGTAGTAAGTACCGTCCAGGATGGCGTGCCTGGCAGAATTAGAGCCACCAACGACCGGAGAGCTACACAGATCTCTCCTCGGAGTTTTATAGACCGAAGACCTATGGCTTAAGGTATGAGTGGCGCCTCTCGGTGGCATAGGCACCGTCGAGATTGGCTGCAGATCCAGTGAGAGGTGTTGGCGCCTGAGGGAGACGCCGAGCTCGAGCGTACAGGCGCCTCATGCAAAGTACACGTGTTTGAGCGAATGGTTTCTCCACAGCATCGAAATGTAGACTCCCAATGGGGGAGGTGTGGGAAGGCACGAGTCGCTAGGCCGGTGTGGTGGATTGAGTCCTGCCTTCCGCAATACAGGCTCAGTTACGGATGCATAAAATTCGCAGCCATATTCTAGCTTCGAGCGAACTAAGATCAAGAGAAAAGCAAGGCAGTAGCCCTATCAAGATCCTGCGGGGGCCCCTTCACCATTACTAGGAATTGACGATCTCACAATAACTCTAAAATAATGAGAGGAGACGTCTCTTCGCCCCCATTGTGTGGAGAGTCTCCAGGATACCGTATCATCATACGGTATCATAGGCCTTATCCAGATCGAAAAACACCGTGACATAGTGTTGTCTGCGAAAGACGACATTTTCCAGTCGAAGCAGAACATCCAAAGTGAAGTGGAACTTGAGGAACCTACACTGTGGGGGAAACATGTGGCCTCTGCTGTCCAAGGAAATGCGAATCTAACATTTACAGGAGGTTAGTGAGATTGGGCGAAAACCAGTCGGGGTAGATTTATTTCCTCCCGGTTTGCAAAAAGCGACCACAGTAGCCATTCGTCAGGAGTATAGGCCGACACCCTCCGTCCAGAACATGTCCCAAAGATTTAACATAAAGGCTATGCCTCGCTCACCTAGATATTGAAGCATGGCATACGGGACATCGTCTGGATCAGGGGCGATATCCGTGCACGAAGCAGCAGAGGAGCGCAACTCTTTCAGCCAAATATACGTATGGCTAAAAGATTCTGCCCCCTTCCACAGCAGTTTGGAGACCTAGGACTGGCTACCGTAGAATTTCTTCGACCACACACCTGAAATTTGGCATCCCAACTTGTCTGACGGCAAAATCACCTTGTGTGCGGGGCGCGTTTGTCGAGAGAAGAACAAATCCAGCTACAACATGAAAGACGAGCTGAAGGCGAAGATTGTCAGGGCGTTTAGAGGCCTAAGACGGGAGATAGTGACGAACGCATATAACCAATTCTGAGGTCGCCGGGAGGCTGATATCAAGGTCACAGCCGGGTTCATCGAGTGAGATCGATAGAACATGTCATGAAGATTAGCTTACCCATATTTGACGAATATATCTGAAAAATAAAAAAAACAGTTTTATTTTATCCTGATACAGTCATGATTCGAACGAATACCACCCACATACTTTATATCAGACAGCGTGCATCCACAGGTGGCTGAAACACCCTCGTGTCCTGTGACGCCAAGTGTGTATGTTAGAATACTAAAATTAACCATTTATTTTCATGGAGGGCTGATTGGTCACTTTATCTTATTTATAATGGCCAAAATCCTAAAGAAAATTCCAAAGATTTTTTGCCAGATTTGAAATACTCAGAACAGAGATGGAGAACTTATATGGAATGCGTGACCCAACTGGCACGCCTACAAACTTTGGGGGCCCGCGAAACTCAGGCACACCTTAGTCCCCCCCCCCCCTCCTCCCCAACTTCCTTCTGATGTTTTGGGTTTCACCTTAATAAAATGCAACTTCATTAAGAAAAATTGCAAATAAAATGTAATAAACAAACACAGATGAAACGTAAAAAAAGATGTTATTTAAACCCATCCAACTCCATGACTTTAATGTCAGTATTTTCTATGCTATTTACCTATTTAATATGGCTTTTTGAATCAATAATAGCTTTTTATAATGAAAACATTGGCACGAAGTAGCCAATGTATATTTTACTCAATTTGTATGGTTCTAACTAAATTAAAACCAAAATGTCTTTTCGGTCCGATTTATTAAAATTACATAGGTTATTTTTCTTATGAAAATTATGGAAATAATTGGTAAGTAAATAATATGCAAACCAGGCAATAGCTTCGCCACTTCCCCCTACGGGGGGAGCTTGCGCTTCGCTACTAAGATTAAAATTTAAAATCTTAGAAAAAGCAGCCATGGTTTAATTTTTATAAATTTTCTTAACTTCGCCAATTATAATAATTTTAAAAAGGAACTCTGAACTAAATTTCTTCCCTTTCAAAATATCACGTTGCTAAATTTTCTGAACTTCACCATTTGTAATTCTTTGGGTTTTAAAAAAATCACAAAATTTCGATACTTATATTTATTTATGAACTTCACCATTTTGTTTTTTGATATTATAAAAGAATTATTAGAAATAACTTTGATAAAAAAAACATAAGTCATACCCAAACTAAGATGAAATTATTATTCAAATACTAAAAAAAAATCCCCTTTTTAAATTATAGAGTTAGTGATGATGATGATGATGATGATATAAGATTAGAAATTATCAAAATAATGCGGAATACAATAAATGTGAATTAAATTTATTTATTGAATAAAACGACAATGTTTGAGGGCTAACTAAATAGTTTTGGTAAAAATACTAGATTAGCGGAAATGATATTTAAAGGGTAAACTATAAAAAAATACATTTTCATGGGTAATATTTATACATGCCGCTACAATACCCCCTCCCAGTGAGGAAGTATTACCAACGAGTTTTTAATTTCAGATGACGACCGCATCTGAAGTTGGCAGCATTTCGTCGCTTTCGACGTAGGCAAGCTTCACTCGGTCGAGGGAAACGATTTCAGGTTTGCCATCTTTTTCAATGGTTATTTATGGTCTCGCACCGGGAAAGAATCTTGAATGGGTCAGTGTAAGGAGGGACCAAAGTTTGCTAATAGTATCATTTCTAAGATGCTCTTGAGCGAAGTCGACGGCACGCTGGCAGAGGTTTCCGGTATATTCCTCTGCGCTTATGCAAGCACGAGAACGAGTGAGGTGTCCTGATCCACGAGGAAATTTTTGATAAGGTCGAAAGAAGGCTTCAAGTGTCGGAGAAAATCACCACCTAAGATGGGGCTGTGGACCGCTGCTACGAGGAACACCCACTTAAATTTTCAACGAGACCAAGAAAAAGTTTCTTCAACTGTGTTCTGTTACCGGGGATCTTGGTTCCATTTGTGGCAAAAAAGTACTGGATAGGAGAAGTCTTCTGCACGTCCGAAGGAAGTAGGCTGACTTCAGCACCAGTATCAATGAGAAAAGTGAGTTTCGTCGGAGGATCTGTGATCCGGAGAACCTTGGAGCCCGAGTGCCAGCAGGTGGCACTAGGAGCAACCGGCAGCCTAGGTTTCCGATTTGTGTAAAGAAAAAAAATGTATTTGCGACTGTTTTCACAAAACTTCGAATAGTAAAAACACAGGGAAGAGCTTGATTGTTGTGTCCAACGTGACTTTGACCCGTATTGAGACGTAGGCCTTTTAAGGTTGCGCTTGAAGAGGCGCGTTAGCTCCTAGATTTCCCATCCAAACGTGTGATTCGTTCATTCGAATGACTGGAGACTGAAACCACTTGCGAGGCTGAAGCTTCGACAATTTGATCAGCCGTGTTGGACAAATTTTCCACGCTTGTTGTGGAATCCATTGTAGCAAAGATACTTTCTGTGGAGTAAGGGAGCTTCTGTAGGAAGAGCTGGCGGAAGAGGTGCTTGTCGAAGGCAGCGACTTGTACACCAAGAAGCTGCTGCGTGTGACGGGACAGCTGTGAAGACTTCTGATCCCCGAGCTCTTATTGCAAGACAAGTTGCCTCAGTCGCTTAGCTTTCGATGAAGCCGTTCTTGAGATGAGGGCGGTTTTCAAGTCCACATAAGGCGGCATCCCTGACCTTAGTGATAATCGACGATGGTAGCAAACTGACGATTTAGTCTAGTCAAACTTCGTCTAGCTGGATCAAACTTTCGCTATATTGAATTGTGATTCAGCTTAGATGAACCACAGTGCAGGGTCGAAAGACCCGAAGACAGGCAGCTTGATGCAGAGGTGGGTGACATGTGCCGTTGCCTCAGCTATAGTTTCCGTACGAGCCTGGAGATCACCAAGTGTAGGTTACAGAGAGCGAACGTGCTAGTTGTACGCCGTATTTTGTCCGCTAGGCTCTCTGAAGGCAGCCGAAGTTAGAGAGTGGACGTGCCTATAGCACACCGTGTTTAGTCTAGTAGGCTCTCTTAGAGCAACGGAAGCTTGAGAGCAAACGTGTTAGTAAAACCCCGACGTCCCTGACCTCAGTGATAATCGACGATTGAAGCAAACGCAAAACTGATGATGTAGTCAAACTTCGTCTTGATGGATGAAAGTTTCGCTATATTGAATTGTGATTCAGCCTGGATGAACCATAGTACAGCGTCGGAAGACGAAAAGGCAGGCAGATTGATGATGATGTTGGTGAAGTGTACAGTCTCCTCAGTCTAGAGATCCCCAAGTGTAGGTGACAGAGAGCGAACGTGCTAATGGCACGCCGTGTTAAATCCGTTAGGCTCTGTGAAGGCAGCCGAAGTTAGAGATTTTAGTGTGCTAATAGCACGTCGTGTCTACTCAGCTAGGCTCTCTTAGGGCAACCGAAGTTGGAAGGCAAACGTGCTAGTAACACACCCTATTTAGATCTGTTAAACCGTAAGGAGATGGTAAGACCAAACGCTTTTTAAGGCGGCGTATAGAGTCCGTTAAAGGTCGAACCATGTCACTCCAGGGGTCACCAAATATAGGGTTGTAATGAAATTAAAACCAAACATTGCTTTTCAGACTTATTTATTGGGATTGGGATAATATAAGTGATAAGTGGGGAATATGATGTGAGAAAATATAGGATAATCAGCAAATATTGTGTATGGGATGAATGTTGATGAGATGGTTATGATTAGAAAATAGAGATGGATGTGGTACGGTAAGGCTGATTTGTGCCAGGTTGCCTGTCAAACCCTTTCGCTTTGCAGTCTGATTTGCTTTTGGTTAGATTATTTTTACTTTCAGCAAAGGAGCCTTTGTTCTCTTGGAATTTTTGTTTTTTCTTGATATTTTCTTTTTCGTAAAAATATTTGGATTCGTTTAAGTTAGCATTCAATCCTTTGTTTACCAATTGAATCTCTTGTGAACCTTTTATTTTTTTTATTTATTTATAATTCCGGTAGTTAGCGCACTCTCGTGCTTTTATGTATTTATTTAGTAAAATCATTCCGATGTCCGCATATATCCTCCTAAGGGTTTGTTTACGTCTAGGTTTCTCCTTGCCAAGGAGGATACAAAAAGATACCTTCTTCGCTCCTTCTTGGTATTCCACGCTTTCCTCGCCGCTATTTCAGAATTATACCCACCGCAATAAAGTAAGTGAACAGCGTTTTTCGTTTGGGTACTTTCGGAATTTTTTTTACAAAAATGGCGCCGGGTATATTTGAACTAGGACTCAAACGCGCATGAATATTCATGTACGGATGAACGAAACATAAATACATCTTGGTGTCCATAGATTTCAGCTGAAAAAACTACACCTTTTCGAGCACGCCGCCGATCTTCCGGTTTACCATACGTTCTTACAAGTAATATTTTTACATGTCGCTACAAATTCAAATAAATGGTCCCGACAACTTTCGAAATGACTCGGATTTTTCCTTTAAAATGTTCATCATTGCAACTATTATATTTGTGTCTGTAGTGGATGTGGTTGCTTCTTTTGAATGTTTATGCGACAAGAATCAGTGTCTAGAAGAATCCAGTCAGTACTAAGTTACCTTGAAGATACATGGATTGAACGCCCAAGTTGCCACCTAGTCAGCCGACCACCTCGCTCTGATCATGCACTTTGCAATTGATATACAGCAGCTCTGAAAGGTGATGTTCAGACTAATAATGTTTGTTAATTGGCATGGATCATTCAACGGGAAATTTGGGAAATCGCATCCTACAATATGGAAATTTAATAAAACATTCTAGCGATGAATGATCAAGAAACGAAATCATTATCCAACAATATATCGCCAGTTCACAAATTCCATACCACAACAAGTCTTAGTGTATTATCAAGATGAAGCGAAAATTCATCGCATCGTCATGAATACCAACATCGCGAATTATTTGATTATTTAAGAGGAATTGTCCAGTATTTCTAATTGTAGATTATTTTACATTTCTACACTTGTATAAAATGAAAGAATTGATATTAATTAAATGTTTTCTTTAGGTATAACATTAAATTTAGTGTTATCTCTTTAGTTCGATGTTTTTCATTGTTATTTTAAATAATTGCATTCATTTTTTGCATAATAAAGTCATATATATATATAATGAATAAATTATATAGAAACTATAATTTACTTACATTACTTATAGTTACTAAAAGTTATTATCTTTGATGCGGTGAATTTACCAAAGATGAATTGAATTATGATCAACTTGATAGGTGATAGTAAATATATAAAATGATGAACATGCAGGCGATGGCTACATTGTGAAGTGTTTATCGGCGATGAACTTACCATGAAAGGGATTAAAATAAGGCAATTTGAGGGAAAAATCCAGAATTTCAGTGCAGTGGTATCTGAGCTACGTGAGTCAGTTACCACTGTACTGAGTCTTTGAGCTGGAAATTTCCCCTATTTTAAACCAATAAAGATCCTGCGAGAGACCCCCACCCCACAAAAATAGTATACAAAAGAAAACTAAGAATTATAGTGACCTCTAAACGTTAATAAATTAAGTAAGTAACTTCTTCACAAATAATTTGCTTCTGAAATTGTTACTCATCACGCCTGAGATGTTATAATAAAGTGAATTATGCAGATATAAATGATTACACTGTATGCTACTGAAGAAACTTACGGACGGAATAGTTGATTTGTCTGAAGGGTGAGGCTTAAGAAACACGGAATTGTATTTCTGACAAAGCCTTTGGTTATGTATGCATGACTCTTTGAGTATGGATTTTACCACCTTACCGGGGTTTACAAAAGTTATGTTACCCTCGGTTTTTATCTTTCGAGAAGTTTACATGTGTGCTATTTTTCCAGCACGTACGAGTATCATTTAAACGTAATTACCATTGTGTGCAAGTGTGCCGAGATGGTAGGGGCCACAACAAGTCCGACATCGCTAAGTGGTTCACATCACCCGGATAACCGTCTACAGAATCACGTAGAGGCCCAAGAACGGGAAAAACCTCAAAGATAGACTTTGTTCAGGCAGAGCTTAAGTTGTAGTCCTCGAAAGCTCAAAAATCACTGCACTTGCGATGAAGAAGATCTCGGTGGCTACGGTGTCCAGGGCCATTAAGGACGAAGGTGCCTAAAGCTTGAAGTACGTGGAAAGGACTCTGATCAACCGACTGTATGCCAGAACAACATCGTTAGCGTTGTCGTTGCCTCCTAAACTACTTGAAGAGTCATGGTAATCGAAGTCTCATTTTTACTGATTAAAAAAACTTCCCGGTCACTCCGGTTATCAACAAGCAGAAAAACCGCGTGGTTAGCTTCGGCCAGGACATCTCCGAGGTCAGCTACGTGTCCAGGACCAAGCACCCGGCCTCCTTGATGAAGTTTGGCATCGTGGCCTCGAAGGGCGAGAAGATGCCGTCAGGGTGGATCCTAACCGTTTATCTGCTCACCCCGGACGATTACAGGGATATTTTGGTCACTAAAGTCCTTCCCTAAGTGGAAAAGATCATGGAGAAGGCGGACTAAGTCTTTCAACTAGACGATGTCTCAGCCCACACGGTCAAGGCCATGCAAGAGGGGATAGGGTTGAACATGAACTGCTGGTCGAAGAACTTTTGACCACCCCAGTCGTTCGATCTCAATCCCATCGACTACACCATGCTTGTGCATGTCGAGGAGAAAGCCAGAAATTTCCGCCACAGCAACGTCGACTAGCTAATGTCCTCCGTTAACCGCGTGTGGGACAGTATAAGGAAAGACTTCGTTAGCAACGTGTGCGTCGGTGTCATGTCTCATTTGGAGAGCATGCTCGTCACTGAAGGCGGCCACATTGATTAATATGACAATTTAAACACATATCTATATGTTAAAACAATAAAAACGTGATAACTATATCAAGATTATCATTGTGTCTTTTGTTGAGAGCATCGTAACGAGTGTAACAGGACTTTTACTATACCTAGTATCCTCTGACGCTTATTATTATGGGGATTCTGAGTTTTAAAGTAAAGCTTGCCCTCCCCTCTCATTCGAAGGTTTGCTGCTTTCGTGGCAGCTGGAACAAAAACCGTTGGATCAAATTTCAGCGGCGTTACACGTTTAGCCATCAAAGCATATACAGAGTAAGAAAAAAAGATCAAGTATGTGAGTGTGTGCGTGTGTTAATTATTTCGTTCTAGCTCTCTAATTTTATCTCCTACGAATAACGAACATTTTATCCCTTTGTTCAAACATGTGTCATTTCAACATAACCCAATTTAAATTCCACACGAACGAAAAACTAACGTAAAATTGTGGTTTACACATTTTCTTTGTTTATTTGCGTAACTATAAATTTTCACACAGATTTATTCACCCTTACCTTTCCTGTTTACTTTCATCACAACATATCTAGACTGACTTTCGTCTGTCCATTCCGCCTGAGAGATGAAAGAAGTCTAATTCCAGCGTCGAGATGAGTAAACAAATAGCCTAAATATACTTGTTGAAAGCTTACCAAGCCCACCTTATTTGGCTGAGAAGGGCTCAGCTTGGACGTACTCATGCAAGAGTAATCAATTGATGTCACCGGGAAAGAGGTAATGATTTTAGGTGTACAATTCTGGAGTCAAACTAACTAGGAACTGAGGGCGTGGGCAGGCGTGCAAATACGCGTAGAGAAAGAACACATAGATCTTTCTTTATTTTCTATATTTTGATTTTGTACTTATTGATAACGTATATTTATATATATATATATATATATATATATATATATATATATATATATATATATATATATATATATATATATATATATATATATATAATTGAAAATCACATGACACGTGATATATAATAGATGTATTTAAAAGCACAAAGAAATGAAAACTGGTAAGACAACCGGAAAAAAGGATAAGGAAATTACTTCGTTGGATCTTTATATATATATATATATATATATATATATATATATATATATATATATATATATATATATATATATATATATATATACAGGAATTGTACAAAATAATTCGCAAACTCAAAAATGTCGCGTTAGTACGCAATAAATGCAACAAAACCCACAAGTATAATAAAATCAAGATTCCAAGTACTTTCGAACTTTACTATCATGAAATGACGAAAAGAACAGAAAACTGCAAAATATATGCAAATGGAAGAGGGGAAGAGAACGCCAAAAATAAACAATTAAACCAATCGTAGAATCAATTAAAGGCATATAGAAAAATTGGAGAAGCGAAAAGGGACAAAAAAGAGAAATAAATACAAAATATAGATATTAATGCTATGTAGATTCAAATATCAAAATGCTGCCGAGAGAAATGAAAATAATACATAAACAGAAAGGGCGAATAATATGTGTGGTTATCAGTAAAAGATAGACAGGCAGATAAGTACAAAAATAGTAGTCTCAAAACCTTTGGCCATGACTATAAATTCTCATATGAATTATTAGAAAATCGTCATGCCAAATAAGTTCCTGAAGGTATGAATGAACATACTCCTCATGTGAGATTTATGCTTAATCAAATTTGGTTATTACCTAACGACCATACTTAATTATGCCATAATTCTACCATAAGATGTATTTAAAATACGAATATTGTTTAAATTAGTCATGTCACATTTTCCAAATGTTTCGGACAGAAGTAAGTTAACTGTAGAATAATTATTCATATGTTATATAAGTTTTCGAATAGTTTTAAGACCTTCGCTAAGCTTTGATTTGCTGTATTAGCAAATAATATATGTATATTTCATAGCACGTTAGGTTGGAAAATATATTATAGCGATAAAAATAAAAATAGCCAAATATTAATATGAATATTTTTTGTGATATCGTTGATTTAAAAATTTAATAAATATGTAAAGTTAATTAAGCTGTAAAAAGGAGAAAAATGAGGAAGTTGGGCACCCTGTTTTGATCCAAATCGTTCTAAAATGTTTTGACAGTAGGTTGGAACTACTACAATAACGAAAAAAAAAATAAAATCACGGAATTTAATTTATTTTTTTGGTAGATTTTGTATCTACTTGATTAATTGTGGGAAGATCATATTTGTGCCTCTTAATTCGCTTAAACTTAGTACAGTTGGTCCAATATAGGATTTGTGTTTACAAGTATTTGATAATCCATGCTAGGCCGCAGTGGAGAGACTCCCCATCCTCTTCCCTGCTAAGTCCAATCTCTCAAACTCTGGCTTCAGGGGAAGTTAGTTGGGTTAATCCCGAACCTTGATAGGAAGAGAATTGTAGCGAAAGCTCTCCTTAACGACATCTGACTTTTCATCTTTTTATTTTATTATGTTTAAATGGAAAATCGACGAAGGAATCTCAGTAGAAGTTTTCAATGGGATAAAAGAGTAACAAAAGTGTGATTAGAGAAACGATTTGGTGGGAGGTTTGACCCCCGATCTGCCCCATTTAAGATGCCTTTTATTACTTAGTGGGGATCTAGAATTTAAAGTGGGATCCGAACCATGGATATCCACAGTGTATGGTATTTACCGTAAAGGCGACAGAAATCCGTGCCTCATCCGGCAACTTACTGATCTCGATGTGACTTAACTTCTCTGTAATCCGAAGAGGGATCTCCACTTGGCCAAGCCGTACCCCTGGTGAAGATAAAGAAAATTAAAATGTGTGGAAAATATAATGCTGAAGATTAGGGCCTGGAGGGCACGTAATCTTCCAGATGTCAGATGCAGCATGCTTGCACATACTATATCTGACACCCCATTAGGCGCTTTTTACAAATATATGAT